>CM066247.1:7404173-7751673 GCA_033675135.1 Frankliniella intonsa | reverse complement strand
GCAAGTTTACTTTTACTATCTCGCGCAGAGGCATGGTAGTATGCATGTCCCGTGATCTCGCTCCTTGCGGTTTGTGCCTGTGGCCCCTACACGCGGCGCGCCTCTCGTGCGCCACCTCCCCCGCCCCGCCCCGCCCCGCCCCGCCCCGCCCCGCCACGCCCCGCCCAGTTCCGTGTGGTCCGGATCAGCTAGCCTCGCGCCGTGCCACGCGACTCCGCCACATCGCTAGCCTCATCTCTCCGGCAGGCGGGGAGGGGAGTGGGAAGGCTTTTGCGCGAGGATCGCATTTCGCTCCGCCGCGCGGGCCGGGCCGGCGGAGGTCCGAGAGAGAGAGAGAGAGAGAGAGAGAGAGAGAGAGAGAGAGAGAGAGAGAGAGAGAGAGAGAGAGCCTCTTGTTTACCTCTGTCTCGAGTGGACGGTATGGGCCCAGTGCTCCTGCTCTGAGAGAGATCCCCATGACCTGACCTGGGCGTGCTGGTCGCGCGCCGCTGCTTCCTGAGGCAGGCGCCCGCCCCGCGGCCTTTTGACGCCGCGGACCCCATATGCGCCCTGATGGGGCGGGGCGGGGCGGGGCGGGGCGGGGCGATGCGCCGCTGATAATGTATCTGATGCTCTGTAGGTGGTCCCGGGGCGACGAATGCCGGGCGGGGCGGGGCGGGCGGGGCGGCCAGGCCAGCGGCACGAGTGTCGTGAACCAGTCCGCACAGAGAAGCATGTAGGTCGGACAATGTGACGTCCATTAGTTTGGTGCGCTACGGTACATCAGGGCGGCAGCGCCCCGGTACACTGCGAGGAAAAAGAAAGTCGTCGAACGTAGCTTGGTTCGTTTGTCTATCCGTCGTTGAAAAGCAAAGAAGTACTGTGAGCAACGGTTTTGCTCTCAATATGCATGCACAATGTAACATAATGGCGTATTTTTATCAATATCCGGAACGAGATTAATTTTTCGTGTTTGGCGTCGTGGTGCGCCCGCAATGACGTTGAATGTTTCCGGTTCTGGTTATGGCAGTCCTCTAAGTCCCTCGGGCCGCGAGATCGCCATTCCGATATGTCCCGTGCATAAAATGCAGGAGCCGCTGATCGACATCAGTTTTGTTCCCTTTTACGCCAAGTCCTAGCTAGCGGCGGCCACCGGGCGTGCCGCCGACTTTTCTCTCAGAGAAATTGTAAAGAATTCGCAAATCATTCCATTTACTTTTTTAGCTTTTACTTGGACCGTATACCACGCAGAGCAAAACAAAAATGTATCAGATAGCGAAAGAAACAAGAATCCTTTTCCCCGGGATCAAGGAACGAGATGATAAAAAGCTGACGGACGTGGATCGTACCCTCGTGATCTTCTGAAAGAGACGTCAGTCAGTTTCTCGAGCGTGTGTGTGTGTGTGAGACAGGGTTTGGCGGCCGGGTTTCTTCACCCTCGTGATGTGTCCGGCTTAGATTGCCTCGCTCACGCCAAAACCAATCTCTGATATTTCTTTTGCCGAAACTCCCATTATTTCAGGAAAATTTCAGATTGTGATAGGAACTCTCCTCAAAACATGTAGGAATTTCCTTATTTTGTTCTTTTGAGGAGACATTGGTCTTACCGTGCTCCACATGCCCGTTGCCTGTGTCGCCTCACAGACCGTCTTAACTTTCGCATTCCTCCGTGTACGTCTCGATGCGCTTGCGCCGTCGCCGTCCTGGGCCTGGGCGCCGCTGTGCCTGTCCTGTCGTACAACGCTCCGGGGCGGGGCGGGGTGCGACTCTGGGATGAGTCTCGGAGTTGAGACGTTTAGGCGCGTCCAGCACAGGCGCGGCTGCGGCGTCTCTCTGCTTTTGGTGCGTTTGCCACCTCCGGGCCGAACTGAACCGAACCGACTGCGACTCGTCCTGATGAATTATGCAGCAAGAGACGCGCACTCGCGTGCAGCTGGCCCGCCACGCCGCGCCACGCCGCGCCACGCCGCGCCACGCCGCGCCACGCCGCGCCACGCCGCGCGTCCGTATGCGCCGCACGCCGCGCCGTGGCGTGGCGTGGCGTGGTGTCGCGGCGTTGTCCTAATGTGTGTCATTTGCGGAACAAACGAAAATGACGGCACGGACTTTATGATCTGGAATGGACGATGACGTTTCGTCATAGCGGCCGCTGGCTACGCCGCCGCCCCGCCCCGCCCCGCCCCGCCCCGCCCCGGCCCGCACTGCTGGGCTAGGCGGTGACGGATGGTACTCATTACCCAGGCCGCGGCACGCCACGCCGCGCCACGCCCCGGCAGCAGCAGCGGGTGTGCCCCTGGAGCCTGGAGTGCCCCCTCCTCCCCGCCCCGCCCCGCCCCGCCCTTGCTCCCACGATTCGTCGTCCACCAGATTCTTACCACTTGCCTCATACAGCCACGCGGTGCGCCCCGCGGAGGCTGCTCACCCGCCCGCCCCGCCCCGCCCCGCCCCGCCCCGCCCCGCCCCGCCCCGCCCAGTCGTCCAGCCTGCCAGACTTACGTCACGCGAAATGCACTTTCGATATTCGCTGCAATTTCGTTCCATCGTGCGTCCCAAAGTCACATTAGCGTCCCCTGCAGGGCCGTCGCTCCGTCCGGCCGCGACGCCCGTTCCCTCTCTCTCTCTCTCTCTCTCTCTCTCTCTCTCTCTCTCTCTCTCTCTCTCTCTCTCTCTCTCTCTCTCTCTCTCTCTCTCTCCCAGTTTTACGCAAGAGCGCCCTATGCGCGGCCCTATGCCTGCCCTGCGCCCGGCCGCCGCGCGGAGGTGAATTTTGTGTCGCCGAAAAAAGTGCAAAGTAACGTCGGCTAATAGCGAGCAGGGCAGGAGGTCGCGGAGGCACTCAGGGCGGGGCGGGGCGGGGGTTCAAGTTCATCGCGCTGCCGCTGGCGTCCCGGCGCGGCCCCCGTACCTTTCTCCCGCCCCGCTAGCGCCGCTCATGCTCAGGTGCGCCGCCAGTGCGTCGTGCGATCCTTCAGGCTCGTCGTCCTTCCTCCCTTTTTTCCCCCTAAAGTCAATCTTTCGCTTTACCTTCTCTCTCCGCGCTCCTTCTGTTTACGTGGGTCGTAAATCCACTCGCCCCCCTCCCCGCGCCATACCGCTCTGCC
Organism: Frankliniella intonsa; assembly: GCA_033675135.1. Taxonomy (NCBI): domain Eukaryota; kingdom Metazoa; phylum Arthropoda; class Insecta; order Thysanoptera; family Thripidae; genus Frankliniella; species Frankliniella intonsa. The sequence continues at coordinate 7,748,593 of CM066247.1, read as the reverse complement.
CTGCTGCTCGTCCTGTGTGTGTCCGTGAGAGAGAGAGAGATAGAGAGAGAGAGAGAGAGAGAGAGAGAGAGAGAGAGAGAGAGAGAGAGAGAGAGAGCGAGTGTGGTGCTGTCGTGTGAAGATATCGGGCCGCTCAGAGAAAGGGAATTCCGCAAGGCAAAAAGATGAAATAATAATCATGAAAAAAAATTTAAATCTGCTGCTGCTGCTGAGCTGATTGGCGATGCGAATCAAAAACCGAACCATCTGCTCAGCAGGGGGAGCAGAGGAGCGGCGGCCGGCACGGCTCCCCTGTGAACCCATCCTGCGTGGGTCCTGGCCCCAAGTCTCTCTCTCTCTCTCTCTCTCTCTCTCTCTCTCTCTCTCTCTCTCTCTCTCTCTCTCTCTCTCTCTCTCTCTCTCTCTCTCTCTCTCTGCGAAAGGACCGGATGTCAGTCAGTGGGTCCTTAAGGCATGCCTGCGGGCGCGCGGAGCGGGACGGTCCGGCCGGACCCACAGCCTCCGGGAGATTAAGAAGCCATCTAATGTGGAGCAGGCAGGATGCTGCAGGCTGGCAGGCGGACCGGGCGGGGCGGGGCGGGGCGGGGCGGGGCGGGGCGGCCCGCGGACCGGTTTGGAGATTCACAAGCGATCCGTCTCGGGAGTGACAGCCTAGGAGCTTAGCAGCAAGGGCCCTGGCGGGGGCCCTGGCGGCGGCCTGGCCTGGCCTGCCCTGGCAGCAGCAGGACTCCCAGCCTGGTCCGCTCTCAGCCCAGAGCATATCATCTTGCAATATTACACTAATAACGATAGCCGGCCGGCCGGGCGGGACGGGGCGGGACGGGACGGGAGTGACGCCGCCCGGTCCAACTTATTTCGCCTGCCATTTCGTGAGTAATGTCGCCTCGGACCGCTTGTCTATTCATATTGTTACGACAAGGTGAAATATGCGCGGCAGTCTGTTTGGCGGGGCAGAAGCAGAGCGGGCCGGGCCGGGCCGGGCGCCGCCGTGCGGGGAGTGAGTAATGTCGTGTCCAGCGGGGGCGGGGCGGGGCGGGGCGGGGTGGGGCGGGGGTAATGCCGATGTCCTGCCCTCCTGCTGCTGCTGCTGCTTGGCCCACATCACAACAGGTGGAAGATGATGGCTGGTCCGCCCACTTGCTATATCAGGCGCCCCTCCCCGCCCCGCCCCGCCCCACCCCGCCCCACCACGCTTGCCCGCATATGCCGACGCCGTACGACCTCCATCGAAAGTGAATCACCGCGCCGCCACGCCACGCCACGCCGCACCACGCGATGCGCGCACGACGCCGCGGCTGCGTCTCCTTTGGTCCCCGCCAGGCGTCGCGAGGCGTCGCGAGGCGTCGCCAGGTGTACCTGGACGCCTTGTTGGCACGGCCCCGCAGCACCTGAGCATAGCAGGGCCGCGGGGTGGCCGTCAGCCAGCGCGTCGCGTGGGGGGGGCGGGGCCGGCCGCGTGCTTTCCCCTTCGCCGTCGCGTAGTTTCGCACTTTTGCTCTGCGCGACTTTTGCGCACACATTATTCCTTACGCCATACGTCATGTGGCAGCGGGACGCCACTCACCGGGCAGGGCGGGGCGGGGTGGGGCGGCGCAGCGTCCACGTCCCATCCCATCACGCGGCATATTTTCGAGATTTGAATCGGACGAGTTAGCCCGCCGCGCCGGCCGGCCGGGCGGCTGTCCCGGCCTGTCCGCCAGGGCCGCCCTGCCACTGCTGCCGCCGCTGACCCGGGTATCAACTTTCGCTCTGCGCCGTCAGTCCTCTGGACACATTGCGAGAGACACCAATTTCTCTGGGCGGGGCGCGGCGGGGCGGGGCGGGGCGGGGCGGGGCGGGGCGCTGCTGCTCATGGCATTGCGCGCGCCTCATGCCTCTGTTATTCTCCGGCTGCTCGTGGCGGCTTGGCCTGGTCCGGGCCGGGCTGTCCTCCTGTCTCGAGCAGCCGCAGTCTCGTCCTGGCCCGCCGCCCCCGCCAGGAGGCCCCATGACAGCGCGTGTCATCCTCGCCACGCTGTCCCGAGCAGCTCATGGTTATATTCCCGTATGAATCCATGACGGCGCACCGGCTGCTGCGACTGTACAGGCCGGCCCCGGCCCGGCCGCGGACCACAGCGCGGCAGGAGTTTCGCCACCGCGCCGCGTCGCCCGCACCCGCGCCCGCGCCACGATCTTACCTGTTGTCTTTTATCCTTTCTTATTCTCACGAAGAGGGGCGCCTGGAACAGTTTTATACCAGTCGAGCTGGGTCATTATTTCCGCGCCGAGGCCGGGTCAGGCTGGTCGTATTATGCGCGGGCGGGCGCGCTGATTTTTCGGGGGCCTTTGCGAAACCGTCGCGCGCGGCGCGCATGCAGTTAAAATTTTACAGCGTCCTGCTGTAAAAGTAAAGATTCGTTAACCGCGTCCGTCGCCGCGTCAGCCGATCGTGTGATGCACGGAGAGGAAAGACTTGCAAGCCTCGTTGCAAATATAACGCCTACAACTTTTTTTTTCTTTTTGCTTCCCGTAGCAAAAATATAGCTGCGACATCAAACTGTAAAGCTGTGACTGCAAACGACTTTGTCAAGCCAGCTCCATTTTCGATGTCCTAGCAATTGTAGGCGCTATATTTGCAACAAAGTTTGCCAGAACAGCAATTCTTTTCTCACTGAGTGCAATCGCGTTGTGTTTCTTATTGTCATGACTGCCTTGCCAATAAAAGTGCGCGCGCGAGAGCGGCGGCGGCGCGGCGGCCTCAAACAAGTGGAGCATCACACGCGGCGTCACGTGACTGCAGCCGGTCCATCACGGGCGGGGCGGGGCGGGGCGGGGCGGGGCGGGGCGGGGCGGGGCGGGCGGGGGAGGGCTGGCTGGCAGCGCGGTACGGCTCTGCGAGCGAGTGAGTGTAGTGTAGAGCGAAGGCTAGTGACGGACACTGTCATCAGACGCTGCTGCTGAGCGAAACCCGAGCCTCCTCCTCCTCCTCCTCCTCCTCCTCCTCCTCCTCCTCCTCCTCCTCCTCATCGTCCTCGTCCTCCTCCGCCGCGTCGCTCTAGCCGTGTGACCGGGCGGACGCGTGCTGCTAGTCGTAGACCAAAAATAATAAAAAAATTAATAAACATAGCCGAGCTTACTCCGCCTCCGAAACACTGATTTCCGACTGTACTGGTGCAGCCGGTGCAGCCACAGCCACCACGCCCCGCGTGGAACGCCGTCCAGGCCGGCAACCCGCCGCTCACCCCTGCGGCCGGCACAGTATCCTCCCGGCAATGGGAAAGAGCCGTCAGCTGCGGGCCCTCCCTCCCGGGGAGGGGGCAAGCAACTTCTATGGGCGTCAAATCCGATGAAATCTTATGAAACCCACCGAAATCTCTTCCCTAAAGAAATCTTTGCGTAGCCCAACATCACAGGTGGTTGCCTCTTGCCCCGCCCTGTACGACACGCCTGCACGCGCGTGTGCACACGCCTTTAGCGCGATTCATTCTGACCGGCTGCGCGGCCCGGTATGGGGCGGAGCGGAGGTCTGAGGGTCCGACAGCTGCGTAGCGTGATATCCCGGGCGGCAGGGCACGGCACGGCGGTGCTGGCCGCCGCCGCAGCCCGCCACCCCCTGCTCCCCGCCCCGCGCCCCGCCCCCGCCCCCGCACCACTGTACTGGATCGGATGACAGTCGGGGCGAGTGAAAACGCGCCAAGTATAAAAGCCAGGGGAGCGACTCGACACCCTTGCATGCTAATCGCATTCGAAAGTGTCGCCGCGCCGAGGGCGTATGGCAGCGGGGCGGGGCGGGGCGGGGCGGGACATCAGCAGGGGCGGCCGAACATAAGAGAAGGGCGTCGCTAAAGGGTTTCGGGGAAATTGAGTGCGTGCGTGCGTGCGTGCGTGCGTGCGTGTGTGGGTGCGTGCGCGTGTGTGTGAATGTGCTGATACTGAACACCTCCAGCTCCTGCCGGGGCGAGCCCCACACACTCCAGCGGCGGCGGCAGAAGCAGTTCAGTTGTCGGTAGTCCGGTAGCCGCGCCACTGTGTGTTGGTGCGCGCTCGAAAATAAAAGAAGCGCCCATTAGGGGCAGGTTGCTGTCACTTCTGTTTTACGAGAAAAGGGTCTGGTGTGCGGGGTGCGGGGGTTGAGGGGGCCGTGCCGGGCGGGGCGGGCGGGGCGGGGCAGTGTGTCACGACCGCTTCAGATTCTCTCCGCGCACGCGCGAATAATTGCGGCTGCTTTGGTTGGCTGGTCCGGCGGGCCGGGCGGCGGTTCATTAAATTATTTGCAAGCGGCGGTTGGCCGGGTGGTTATTCATCAATTTGCACAACACAACTCTCGGCGGGGGGCGCATCGGCAAACACCGCGGCGGCAAACACCGGGCAGCGCCGGGCCGGCCGGGGATATATATGAACCCATTCGGGGATAAATTTAGCTTCCGTTGACGCTGTGTGTGTGTGTGTGAGTGTGTGTCGGGCGGCCCGGCGAGTTTAAAGGGAGTCACGGCGCGGCTCGCGGGCCGGAGGGGCCTAACGCACGAGAGGCACGCCGGCCCGAATTAGACAGGAATGCAATATACGGCGGGGCTGCTGCTGCTGCCGCTCCAGTCGGACGCGACGGCCCGCGGGGCGTCCGAAAAGTAAAGCAAGGCGGCCTGCCCGCCAGCCTCCGGGCCGCCAGCCTCCGGGCCGACAGCCTCCGGGCCGACAGCCTCCGGGCCGACAGCCTCCGGGCCGCCAGCCTCCGGGCCGACAGCCTCCGGGCCGACAGCCTCCGGGCCGCCAGCCTCCGGGCCGCCAGCCTCCGGGCCGACAGCCTCCGGGCCGACAGCCTCCGGGCCGCCAGCCTCCGGGCCGCCAGCCTCCGGGCCGCCAGCCTCCGGGCCGACAGCCTCCGGGCCGCCAGCCTCCGGGCCGCCAGCCTCCGCCCCGCCAGCCTCCGGGCCGCCAGCCTCCGCCCCGCCAGCCTCCGGGACGACAGCCTCCGGGCCGCCAGCCTCCGGGCCGCCAGCCTCCGGGCCGCCAGCCTCCGGGCCGACAGCCTCCGGGCCGCCAGCCTCCGGGCCGACAGCCTCCGGGCCGACAGCCTCCGGGCCGACAGCCTCCGGGCCGCCAGCCTCCGGGCCGACAGCCTCCGGGCCGACAGCCTCCGGGCGGTGGCGCGGCGGCACGGTCGTGGACTGGTTCCCATGGCACCGGATGGGCTCGGCCGGGCCGGGCCGGGCAACAGCGCGACGACCATTTCACCGGCCAGATGATCTGTTTTCGGGATACTTGAGGTCAATTAACGGCCCGGACCCGTATCGCCATTCCCTTTCCCTCTCTCCCGCTCGCTCCTGCTCATCTCTCTCTCTCTCTCTCTCTCTCTCTCTCTCTCTCTCTCTCTCTCTCTCTCTCTCTCTCTCTCTCTCTCTCTCTCTCTCGGCCATAAATCCTTTCCGTTCCTAACAGCAGGGTCCAGGCAGGGCCACCGGCCGGGACAGGGCCGGGACAGGGCTGGGCTGGGCTGGGGCGACAAAGATGATGATTGCCGGACTCGCATTTCGACACACTCGCGGCCGCGCGGCTGATGAAGGTGTTTCTTTGCTTTGGTTCCCTATGACGCTAGATGACACATCGCGAGAATCTTTTTTTTTTTTCCAGCCCGCGCGCATGCGTGTGTTGCCAGAAAAGTAGGCAATAAGGCGCCTAAACACAGCGCTGTAAGGCGGGCTGATTTTGCGCCTGCCTGCCCACTAACATGTACGCTCCTGTGCTTGGGTGCTGCCTACTACAGTAGACCGGCCCAGATGCAGCCTGCTTTACTTCACTGTGTCTGGGCGCCTTACGCCTACTTTTCCTGCGACACTGGTGTGTGCTGGTCGACTTTGACAGCACTGTGACTTCCTCTACTCGGAGCCGGGGCCGTGTCCCTCGGGGCGGGGCGGGGCGGGGCGGGGCGGGGATCAGCGCCGTGTCCGGGCCGCACCGCACCGCGGGGCTGGCGCGGCGCAATTTCTCCCGCGGGATGCAACAAGGAGGCGGTGCGTCCGCGCGACGCGAGCGAGCGAGCCCCCGCGTCCAGCCGAGCCAATAATCAAAGATGGCGGCTCTATCACGCGGAAGCTCGCCCAGGGCGGGCTGGGTGAGGCAAGGCGGGGCGGGGCGGGGCGGGGCGGGGCGGGGCTACCAGTAGCAGGAGGAGCAGGCTGTAGTGGGCGCCGCACCTGCAGCCTGCAGGCCAGGAACCCGCCAGCAGCAGTCGCGACCACCTCACTCAACCTTTTTCCGCGTACTGAAACTACTTCTATTTGTTTGCTCTCTCTCCCTTTCTCCCTCTCTCCCTCTCTCTTTCTCTCTCGTTCTCCGTGCGGGAGCGAGGCCCGCGGTAGTGCGCCGTGAGGTAGGCCACCCCGAGTACTGGCAGGGCGAGCGGGCCTGTGTGCGCCTGCCGGCCAGGATCCAGCGGGCGGGGCGCATCGTGTCTACCCGGAGGTCGGAGGTACTGCTCTCTCTCTCTCTCTCTCTCTCTCTCTCTCTCTCTCTCTCTCTCTCTCTCTCTCTCTCTCTCTCTCTCTCTCTCGGCCCTGACCAGCGGGCGCCGGCGTGGGGGGCGCGCAGGCCGGCCGTGCGCCGCGCGCTCTGACCGCAGGAGGGACATAACTCCTCGTTTAGTTTGCACGTTTGTTGGCGGGCGGGGCGGGGTGAGGCGGGGCGGGGCGGGGTGAGGCGGGGCGGGGCGGGTGGCCTCTGCCGGGGCTCGGCTGCCCCAGCCCTGCTCGCTTGCGCCCTCGCTCTGCTTGCATGACGGCCGTTGGAAATGCGTTCGCGTCGGAGGGTTTCCCGAACCGCTTGCCCCACGCCTGTGGCTGCACACACACACACACGCAATTTTAACACGTGGTGATTTTTGTTTCGTGTGTCTCTTACTTGGAAATGGATTGCTTCAGCTGCAAAGTTGTCACAAAATGTGCTAGTCCATTCTGTCTCTTTCACTTAAAAAAAAATTAAATCTTGTTCGTGACAGAGTACACACCTCAGCTCGCTGCAGGTGAGAGCATGGCTGCTGCTGCAGCTGCTGCAATATTTTTGCTGCTGCGGCCGCCACTCGCAGTGCTGGTGCTGGTGGTGGTGGACTTTTCTAGCGTAATGGGTGCCTCGTTTGCCCCCCGTGAGCCGTGCTAAGTGGACACCCTGGGCCAAGCGCACTGAGCTTATTAGCTCGCCTTCTCCTGCGCCTTCTCTCCCTACGCTTCATTCTTCTTCGCCCCTTCTTCCTCTCTTCTTCTTCTTCTTCTTCTTCTTCTTCTTCTTCTTCTTCTTCTTCTTCTTCTTCTTCTTCTTCTTCTTCTTCCTTAGCAGAACTTGCTGAAAACATTTTTCCTGTAAAACCCTTCCCTAAACCTTGCAAAATACCCTCTTCCTCTTCTTCCTCATCTTCTTCTCCTCCACCTCTTCTCCACCTCTTGTTATTTGCCTGCTCTTCCCTCGCCTCCTCCTCCTCCTTCCCCTGCTCTGGTGCTCGTGTCGCCTTGTTCGCCAGCGCTGCCGTGCAGTACTCCATAAAAACAAAGCGCTCCCCAGAGAACAACGCGGCCATATCCATGCACTCCGCACTCCGAGTACTTATTGCATTTCGACGCGTTTTGCATCCCGGCCGCACGCGCCTCCCGCCCCGCCCTGCCCCGCCCGGTCAAGGTCGGGACGTTGCGACTCCCGCCGCCCGCCGCACCCCGCCGCACCCCGCGCGCGCGCCTCGTTGACATTTGGCGCGCGCTGTGGCGCGGCGTGGCCGCTGGTGCCGGGCCGGGCCGGGCCGGCGGTGCACTCCGCTGCCATTGTTCCACAAAGAGACGCTTACTACTTTTTCAGTGCGGCCGGGCCGGGGCGCGGTCCCGCAGTGTAGTAGCAGGGGCAGTAGGGGCAGTAAATGTAGTACATGGTCCGCCCAGCCCCGCCGGCCAGTGAGGTCACGCGCTCGCATTCATGAGGAGCATGCGTCCAGCAGGAGCCGCAGCAGGAGCCGCAGCAGGAGCCGCAGGCCGCAGGGCGCTCATACTGTGCTTATCCCTGCGCCACTTCGCCTCCTTCTTTTCATTTTGTATGTGTAAATATTTTATTTTTTTTACACGGGTCTGAGATGCGCAGGGAGTAGCGTCGCGCTCAGCAGGGTGGGTCGGCGGGTCGGCGGTCGGACTGGGACCCGCGGCTGGGACCCGCGGCTGGGACCCGCGGCTGGGACCCGCGGCTGGGACCCGCGGCTGCGGACGGGACGCGCAGATCAAGACATAAAACGGGCCGCGGGTCCAGGCCAGCGCATTAAACCACTAATACCGCTCCACCCCGCCCCACCCCACCTCGCCCCGCCCCGCCCCGCCCCGCCCGCAGCGCTGGAGGCGCGCACCGCGACGCGACCGCGCGCTCCAAATATATCCGTTTTATGGGAGGAGTGTAGCGATGGCCCGGCCCGGCCCGCCCGGTCGATTTGTCCGTTTTATGACGCTGGCCCCGCGAATAACCGAACCGACTCGACGTGTCTATTACTTCATGTCCCTCCACCCTGGGTGTGGCGGGGGGGGGGGGGGGTGAAAGAAAAAGTGAGATGCGAGGGGCGCTCATACGGGGGGTCCCCGCCCGGGTCCCCTACCGCGAGGCTGCCAGCCAGAGGCCCCCTCGCCTCGTCCCGGTCCGCTTTCTAACGAGAGCGGTTAAGCAACTGATAGCCGCGGTGTGGTGCGGCGGAGTGGATTGTGTCCGTACACTCTGCGACACTCGCGGCCGCTCTTGCGGCTGATAAACTAATTACTTGACGTTATAGCGTTATTATTAAGAGCGGTATAAAACGGCGTAAATGCGCGACTGATGGCGCGGTCCTTATCGGCGGCGTCGTGTGGCAACACGCCGTTACCGGCCGCTGTGTGTATGTGTGTGTGTGCGGGGCTTTACTTTTTAGTGGTGTCAGTTTCGTCCGAATGGTTGCTGTGGAATACATTTGAAATGTGCACACACAGGGAAAAAATCGTCGTTAAACATTTCCGTGAATTTTTTTTCTAGCCCAATGTTCTGCTTGGTTACCACGATTTTTTTTTTTTTTTTACCTTGGACTCCAAACATAATTTTCATCGTTTACCGCGGCCATCTGCCCAAGATGACACCGTGTTTCATTTCACCCACACACATACACACCCGTACCGTATCCTCACACGGACACGTACGACCCATCCACACACGTGGGTCGCATGCTGAGCGGCGCGCTATATGCCGCCCGGCATACCTGATCACGCCACACACACACTCACGCACAGACACACTTACGAACCCACATGCGTTTTGTTGTTGCCCTAATACAGGACCCTCCGGCGAGCGCACTCGTGGGTATATGCGGTCCACCACAGAGTCGTCCTGCCTCCTCCGCGGCGCGTGCGTGCGGGGGCACAGAGAGAGAGAGAGAGAGAGAGAGAGAGAGAGAGAGAGAGAGAGAGAGAGAGAGAGAGGCGGAGGAGAGGTACCTGATCCACCTGCTGCTACTCCGTCCCCGAAATTCGGTGGGGCGAAAACCGATACTGTTGACGTCCTCCCTCGCCTGCTGTCCTGCGGGTCCTGCGGGGCCTGGCCTGCAGTCACCGCCGCTCCGCGTACGGCCCGTACAACACAATCTCTTTCGCTATATCGGATTCGCAACTTAATCTGTCGCAGCCAGAAGCGTTTTCAGCCCCCGCGGGGTGACAAAACTTTGAGGACGAGGCGGGTGCGGGAGGAGGAGGAGGAGGAGGAGGAGGAGGAGGAGGAGGAGGAGGAGGAGCAGGAGGAGGAGGAGGAGGAGGAGGAGGGAGACAGAGTAGCAAAAGTAGACTCGCAGACGTGCACGCCAAGGCCGCAGCGAGAGGAGGAAACATTATATGTCGTATCTCTATACGAATGGAGGCGTTGCTCGAAACGGCCGGCTTAACAGGCAGCGTAAAAATGTTGCCGGACCGCCGCGGGCAGGGCTCCGCGAGATCTGCTGCGGCTCTTTTTTTTTCCTGCTGCTGCTCCGCCCAGCGATGTGTCTTTGTAGCTCCGTACGGCACGTACACCGATGTGTGTGTGTGTGTCGTGGGCCGATGTGAATTAATGTGTTATTCGGCATTGGGCCGGTGCCATTCGGGCTGCGGGGCTATTCACAATCTGGAGCGACCCGAATGGATTTTAACATACGTCTCTGCACAGACAGCGCGAGCACGAGCAGAGCGCCGTCTGCTACAAGCGGCCGGGGCCGGCCAGCCGGCCTCACACCTCATGAGACCGGTGCGCCCCGCCCCGCCCCGCCCCGCCCCACCTCGCGTGCGCAGCATCCCAATGCGAGAGAAAGAGATGAAGATCTGCTGCGGCGAGGAGTGTCGGTCTGGACCAAAGGCCCTACTAGCAACACACACACACACTCACGCACCGAAAAAGAAAGAGAGAGGAAAAAAAAACAGCCTCGTACTTTCTTGCCGTAATGAAAAATTCAGATTCTGCTTGACTCTTTTTTTTTGGTTTTGCCGCAGTCTCAAAGGTTGTGTGTGTGAGTGTGTATTTGTGAGCAGAAGCGATCGGAAGTAGTAGTGTATAGCTGTTGGTTCCAGTTAGTAGTTGGCATGCCTGGCCGGTCTGCGGCGCGGGGCGGGGCGGGGCGGGGCGGGGGTTGTTAAAAGCGATGCTCCGGACCCCGAGCCGCCTCGCCTCCTGCATCGGGAATATCACGGCGGCGCATTGTTAATGCTCACGGCTTTGCTCTGCTCGGCCGCGCGCTGCACCGCGCCACGCCACGCCGCGCCGCGCCTCGCGAGCACATACTCATTTGTTTGCTCGCGCCAAAGCTATCTCTCGACGACGTGTTGGTCAAACGCCTAACGGCCTTGTCTGTCTGTTTCAGGTGAGGAGAAACACCACGGCGACGACGAGGCGCCGCCCACAGCCGCTGCCGCCTGCATGTGGACGGTGTGGACGGTCGTGTGGACGGTAGTGGAGGTAGGGGGCGAGAGTGTCACATCCCGCCGATAAGGTTAGCCTCCGCGGCGGCAGGTAGCCTAGCCGCCCCGCGCCGCCCCGCGCCGCGCGGAGTGGAACGCCGAGGGAAATTATTGCGAGAATCATTTCGTATTAGCCAATACGTCGATTATACCACTTATGTCACATTTCTCTCCCTCCTCTCTCTCTCTCTCTCTCTCTCTCTCTCTCTCTCTCTCTCTCTCTCTCTCTCTCTCACGCTCTCTCGCTCGCTCTCTCTCTCTCTCTCTCTGTCCCTCTCTCCCGACCATGTGTGGGCGCGGCGCGCGGCCGGCGATGACAATAGTAATGGGAGCGCGCTCAAGTCAAGTGACCTGGCCGGCGGGGCGGGGCGGGGCGGGGCGGGGCGGGGTGGGGCTGGCGTGTGGTTAGAAAAGGTCAGGGCAGGGCGGCAGAGAAGCGCGACGCGACGACGCCTAGGAGTGACTTTAGCGACGCACGCGCATGCGGCGGCAGGTGTGTGTGTGTGTGTGTGAGAGAGAGAGAGAGAGAGAGAGAGAGAGAGAGAGAGAGAGAGAGAGAGAGAGAGAGCGTGTGTGTTTGTGTTGGCAACCCTCGCGTGCACCTCTGACGAAGATTAATGCAGCGCAATGACAGTACAGGTGGCTCAGCTAGCTGGCGCGCGGTGTTGTGTACCCGCCCCCGGCGGCTGTGTACCATCCACTGGCGGGAGCTCGCCCCCGGGCTCGAGGAACTAATCTAGTCACTGTAAACCCTCGGGTCCAGATTCTCTTTGGAAAAGGGAGGGGACACTTTTCCTTGATGCTTAGAAAATGTTAGACCTAACTCTCTTTGAACGAGATACTCTTTAGCCTCGCTCTATTCGAGTAAGGATTTCTTAGCCTCATCAACTTATTAGATCAAGAATCCTCACTACTTTATTCGGGCGTCGTCACAAAATTTTTTCCTCAAATTAAGCGAGGAAAAAAGAACTTACACTCCAGAGTGTAATGAAACTACCCTCAACCTCTCGCCCGTCATCAGGATTCCTAGATTTTCAGTGGCGGAGGCTGAGGCTGTGAGGGCCTGGACCGCCCGCCCGCCTGCTTATAAGTTATTGGGCTGGAGCCAAACCCCTGCCCTGCCCTGCCCTGCCCTGCCCTGCCCTGCCCGACGTTCGCGTTCCATCGTCGTCGTGCGCTATTAAATTTTTCATGGGCGTGCGCCCTGCGCGTCTTTTCCACCGTTTCGCGGTAACTTTCGCGCGAAAGGGCAGAACCGGGCCGGGGCCGCCGCTGTGGCGGTTTTTAACGGGCACTCCTGTTTGGGGCACACGCATGCAATCTGCAAGCAGCGCGGCGTCGTCCGCGCGGGTGTGCAGGTGCAACTACTTTGTCTTTGATTGCAAGCAAAGGTTGTTGAGCAGATGCAAAAAAAAAAGTGCAACTGGCTTCTCTCTCTCTCTCTCTCTCTCTCTCTCTCTCTCTCTCTCTCTCTCTCTCTCTCTCTCTCTCTCTCTCTCTCTCTCTCTCTCTGCTCCTGATTTACTACAGCTATTCCCAGGCTCCCAGGGGCGCGGGCGATCCTTGCGGTCTCAATAAGTAAAGCAAAGTGTGTGTGCGTGTGCGTGTGTGTATGCGTGCCTGGAACGCCTGGGCGTGACTCTAACGCTGATGAATCCTCATGCCCCCTCCTCTCTCTCTCTCTCTCTCTCTCTCTCTCTTGCTCTCCTTGCCGCCCTGCACCTTCCCCGTGATGGCTTTGCTGTTTTCGGACGCACCGCTGCTGGCTCGCGGGCACTCCGCCGCACCCCACCGCGCCCCAGCCCGCCCCGCCCCGCCCCGCCCCGGCCGCGCACTAGTGTGAGTTATAGGCCACACTTGATGTGGAGTAGCCTTACGTTTGCTTTTATGGACCGGCAGACCCAGATGCATTACCTAATTTGCCAATCACGGGAGACTCGGCGGGCGTCTCATTATACCCCGCTGGGGCGCGCGCACCACACGCGCTCACACACACACGCACACATGCACATTCGCCCACTGACGGACCGACCAGTCTGCCAATATCCAGCAACAACTCGGTGCCTCAGGGCGAGGTGGGCCGCGCCACGCTGCAGAGCCGCGCTGCTGCGTATTTTAACCGCGACCCTCCTCTTCTTTTTTCAAAAAAAAAAAAGGATCAAACTTCTGTAATTATTTTTCACAGTGACTCGGAGTAGGGCCCCCACATCATCCCGTCCCCACACGCATCGACATATTTGCTGATGAGAGCTCCAAAATGAAGCCCGGATCCGTAACTCACACCCCTGGCCCCCCTGCCCTGCCCTGCCCTGCCCGGGGATGGGAACCAAAAGTGGTCCTCATAAAAAAGACTGAAAATGAATCGGGCTCCGCCAGGCTGCTCCCGCTGCGCCCCGCCCGTCCGGCTGCTGCTGCTGCTTGCTGATGGCGTCCAGCTTTCAAAACTATTAGTGTTTTGGCAGGTTTTATATCGAGCGGTTCTGATGGACGACGGCTTCGTGTCCGCGGCGCGTAAAGCAGACCGAGCCAAAATGACCTCCTCCTCCTCCTCCTCCTCCTCCTCGTCTCCGGCTGCCACTCCTGCCTCTCCCTCTAATTAACCTGCTCCCGGGCGGCGGCGGCGTCACAAGCAGGACGCCGTCGACGCCCCCGGCCCCCGGCCCCATGACGTTTGCTGCTGCAGGGCACCCCCTCGGCCCCTCGCAGCAGTCCCCGGCGCTGGCTGGACAATCGCACATCCGGTCTCACACTTTTTGATTTCCGGCCGGACCCGGACCGGAAAGCCGACCGGATCGCGCGGTTCTTTTATTTATTTTTGTTTTAAACGGGGGCGACTCGGCTCTCATCGCGTCCGTGTGCGCGCGCGCGCAGCGCCTCGAGATATTGCTGACGGTGGCACATCGGGTCCGTGTGTGTGTGGACGAGCAATGAGTGCACGACGCACAGCAGCAGTTTCCGATCCCCGGCGCGGATGACGACACGCGGGCCTCACGCCGCGCGACGCCGCGCCACGCCACGCCACGCCACGCCACGCCACGCCACGCCCTGGTTACGCAACGAGGTATGCTCTGCTCTGGCTGATGATGGCCGAGGGCCATCGTGCCGTAAGCGGACACCGCCGTACCCGCTCTTTATCAGCCACTCGCTTTGGCGCGCCCCTCCCTCCTACTCGCTCCGTCGGGCCCGTGTTGCCAGAAAAGTAGGCAAAAAGTAGCCTCAGCAGAACTACAAATATCTTGGATAGTGGATCATTTACAAGATATTACGAACAACTGTTAATTCAAATGTACTCGTTATCTCAAAAATAACGCAGAGTTGGTGAAAACTAAATTACAGGTTTTTGTTCATAAAATTGCGACAAAAAAAAATCCATTACAGTGCAAGCAATGTGCGCCATGTAGCCAGCTTACTTTATTGAGTTTAGGCTGCGTTTTGCCTACTTTTCTGGCATCTCTGCTGTGTGCTATCCGACCGCCGCGCAGATAGGCAACGCACTTGCTATAATGCATCGTTTACAGTACTCATTTCTTTTTACTGTCTATATTTATCCGTCTCTGACACCCCGCCCGAGGCGCCTACTTACTTACCGCACCTCCCTCTGGCCTTACGTCGTTCGCTGACGCTCTCTCTCCTTCTCCCTCTCTCTCTCTCTCTCTCTCTCTCTCTCTCTCTCTCTTTCTCTCTCTCTCTCTCTCTCTCAGCCAGCGCCCCCCGCGCGCGGTGACAACACCACGCCACCATACTGATGCCTATCGCGCGCGCTTCCAGTTTTTATCCGATGCGAGGCGGGCCATCCTTCTTGGCTCTCATTGGAATAACACACACACACACACACACGCAGACGCCTTGGCGCCTCATTACGAGGTGAAACAGGACGATGTCATTCATCACTATCGCCAAATCTGCGCGCCACTGGCGAATCCCCCCCCGCGCTCCGGCTGGTGGTCCGCTCTCGCTTCTTTCACAATAGCGCGAAACCCTAAATCCGCACGGCACGGCACGATGGGCCACAACGACCCTGATGCTTTTCCACGGAGAAGGTTTTTTTTCTCGTCTCGTTTTCGTCTGTCTCATTTTTACGAGGATATCTTTGGCGCCAATCTGGAATTGTACGCGAGCAGCAGGGGAAAAAAAAACATAATGAATGAGAACGACCTGACAGGTTTTTACGAGAGGGCGCGTGCGAGTAATGGAGTTATAGTCAAGCATTTTTTTTTTATTCGCGAGATGTATAACTAGGCGAAAGAGCATCGTAGTTATTACACGCCTTTTACATGTACTCCAGCGGCGCGTGGCGGACGCGGACATATCACACTTAAGGCGCACTTCCTCGCCGCCCGCGGCGCGCGTCTCGTTTTTTGGGCTGAGGAGTCTGCCCGCCCCGCCCCGCCCCGCCCCGCCCCGCCCCGCCCCGCCCCGCCCCGCCTCGCCTCGCCCCGCGCGCTCTGCATTTCGGATCGCATTTCTCCCGCGGCGCACCGCGTTGTTTCGCCACGTGCTGCCGCTGTTGCTTTTTTCCACGTTTACGCCACGATGAAATAAGAGAGTTGCTGCTGCTGCTGCTGCTGCCGCTGCCTCGCGCACGCCGCCCGCGGGTCGACCGGTAAGCAGCAGTGGCGCGTTTAACGACGAAACCATGAAACTTCCGGTCGCAGCCGCTGGCGGCAGCGGCAGCGGCGGTGGGACGATTATGCCGATCCTGGAGCCAGTAATGAGCCGCCTAACTCGGCGACGAGTCCCGGGGGAGCTCTGGGGGAGGAAGGGGGAGAGGGGGAGTTTATTAAATGGCGATCTCGTGGCGTGCAGCAGCAGCAGCAGCGGGTCGGCATGGGCCGGCCGGCCGGGGGCCGCGCCGCTCCTCTTCTGGGAATGAGGCGTTAAGCAGCTCGGGGCGGGGCGGGGCGGGGCGGGGCGGGGCGGGGCGGGGCGGGGCGGGACGGGGCGGGCTGTGCAACGAGGACGGCCAGTGCAGGTGCAGGACGGATTGAAATAACAAAGACAGCCTGCTCTTGAGCAAAGCAGGATCGGTGAAAGTCGTTCTCCGGTCCGAGAGGGTCCTCCGCTTATTTTCTGGAAGGGCGTGTGATGCTACTCGGCTGCCTCGGGCCTCTCGGGCTGGTCATGCCGGGCTGCCGGACCTTGCGGCGGACCCTCAAGGAGGACGTTGCTGATCTGCCCCGCCCCGCCCCGCCCCGCCCCGCCCCGCCCAGCCCCGCTCCTTGTACACGGTCCCGGCGGAGCGTCGCCGTCCGTCGCGCCGTGTATTGGCGACGCCCCGGAGGCGCTCCGCTCCGGGCGATTGGACAGGAGTGAGCGTGATGGGGTGATGTCGGCCCGTAAAACTGCTTGCACACACACACACACACGCACGCACTCACTGCTGCGCCGATGACCCTGGCAGGTCGTAAAATCTCTCCAAAATACGACGCCCCGGCCGGGCGAGGCAGGACCGCTACGCATTTCCCTCTTCTTACCCCTTTCTTTCCCACGGCCAATGTCTTCAGCCCCGCATCACCTCAAATTATCCGCGAGGAAATGACTCGATATTGGGAGGTTTACTCTCTGCTCACTGCTTTATCTTGGACCCGGTTCCTTCTGACCGGCCCCGGCCCCGGCCCTGGGTACTGTACGAGGGACATCAAACAGGCCCCCCTCGTCCTCCTCCTCCGCCACCTCCTCCTCCTCCACCTCCTCCTCCTCCACCTCCACCTCCTCCTCCTCCTCCACGTCCTCCTCCTTACGTTGTCGCTCTTCAGACAAAAATCATGACGGCGCGGACAACGGCGGCGTGCGATGTCCTTTTCAGCTCTCGGCCAACAAATTGGCACACGAGAGACTCGCGCGCGCACGCCTCCGCGTGCCCGGGGCGGGGCGGGGCGGGGCGTGCACGACCAGGGCTTGCATCAGCAGCGCGAAGACGAGACGAGACGCCTCGTCGTCGTCGTCCTGCGTCGTCGTCGCGGTCGTGTCGCCCTGACGTTGTCTCATCCAGATCTCTGCGGCCCGCCTCGCTCAGGGGGGAGGGGGGCGCCCCTAGCGGGCTGGCCACGCGCGCTCCTGCGCCACGCCGCGCCACGCCGCGCCACGCCGCGCCACGCCGCGCCACGCCGCGCCACGATGTGTCGAGCCTGCCTGTGGGCTCTGTCGTAGGCCTCGTGCGCCCAGGTCTCCTTGCTGCGAGAAGCGCTTCCGCCCACGTGGCGTTTCATTCCGCTTGTTGTTTCCTTTTCGACTGCGGACATGGCCTCCGTGCCGTAATCCCATCGCACCCACTATATTTTCTGCAATCCCCACGACGACCCTTATGAAAGGCACTTGTACTTGTTGTTGGCGCTCAACCCCTTGACGTGCGAGCAGTTAGAACAGGCAATATGCCTCCCACCGAGGAGGCTCTCTAGTGTGGTGCACCCGCTCTCTCGCAACACACACACACAGATGCGGGACAATTGGGGGGGGGGGGAGTGGTGGTGGCGCGCAGAGGGAAGACCGGCGCAGCGGGAGGATGTCCACCAGACGGCCACCGTAAAAGACGCCAAATGGAGACATTACTTGGAGTGTTTATGCGTGTGCCTCTCTCTCTCCTCGATGCTCCTCGCTGTCCAGTCGGTCCGCGCCACGCCGCGCCACCCCTCAGACTGGCGAGTCACGCCGCCGCCGCCGCCGCCGCCCCGGTCCTCCTCACGACCGGCTCCGAAATATCAGCCGCCCGTAATCACCTCCCTTTCGAAAAGTAAAAGGGATGTCGAACGGGTCCGCCGCTGAGGCGGGGCGGGCGGATATTAAGACGCTCGGCTTTGTTACAAAAGTTTTCGGCAGAGACGTGTCTGTAGTATATTTTTCAAGTTTTTAAATTCTTTTTTAATTTTTTTTCAATTTGTCATATTTCATTAAAATTATGCACGAATTCCCTCCCTGATAGCGTATATATTTCACCATGTACAATCATGTTATCACACTGTGTTGCACAAATTGACGTGACTTAACCAATTTTTTTTATGTGCACGTCGTAAAGCCTCTCTTGCAATATTGTCCTCGGTCAGGGGAAACATTCGTAGCCGCGTATACAAACGTATCTCTCTTGATTCGGACGATCGTGTTTCCTTTTTTTATTATTCTTTCTCATTACGTGCCTCACGCGTGCTCTCACCCTAAACCACTTGCTCCGCGACGGGTCCACACACTCTGCTGCACGCCCTGTCATCCTCCGTGCCGTGCCGTCTGGAGCCTCACCCTGCCAGCCGGACCACGTCCGATATGGGTGTCCATAAAGCTTTTGCTGCTTGCGCGCCCGCTGACCCATTTCCGCGCGCGCGGGGCGGGGCGGGCGGCGGGGTGCGGCGGGGTGCGGTGGCCCGGCCCGGCCTGCCACGAGCAGGTCCTCGAGCAGATAAGCCACGCCGCAACAAGATAAAGAAGCGGCAGCAGTCATGAGAAAGCCTGTCCCCCGGGTCCACTCGCGCTGGTCATCTGGCACGGAGACGTCCTCGTCCTGCTACCCGCTCGCGGTGCATACTGGGCGGGGCGAGCGAGCGAGCGAGAGAGAGGGAGAGAGAGAGAGAGAGAGAGAGAGAGAGAGAGAGAGAGAGAGAGAGAGAGACTCCTTTCACTCCTTGAGCGCGAGCGCCTCTCCTTGTTGTCTTGCCGGACATGACTCGGGCGATTCGTTTTTGGCCGGCTGCCTGCCCCGGCTGCCCTGGATGGCTCCTCCTCCTCCTCCTCCTCCTCCTCCTCCTCCTCCTCCTCCTCCTCCTCCTCCTCCTCCTCCTCCTCCTTCTCCTCCTCCTCCTCCTCCTCCTCCTCCTCCTCCTGGAGTGTACAACAGGGGCGGCGCTGGGCTGGGAGGCGCGGAGGCCCCCGCGAGGAGGCTAGCCGTGCAGAGGCGCCCTTGCTGGTCGCGTGCGCCGGGCCCGCCCGCGGTGTCTAGCAGCGGCGGCAGCCGCGTCCCGACCGGCCGGCCGGCCGGCCGCGAAAGGTCAGACGAGCGGCCACCGCGCTCGTGTGGTAGCAGGGCAGGGCAGCACTGGTAGCAACCGATCATCCTGGGGCCAGGCGTGCATCTCATTTGAATGGCCTGGTGCTGCTGCCGCTAGGCCGGGCACGCCCCGCCCCGCCCCGCCCCGCCCCTGCCCTCCGCACGCCGCGGGGCTGCGGTAGTGGTCGTGTTGGACCACGCGGGGGTCATCAGCTTGACCTCCGTACGCGGCCCGGCCGCCGCTATGCGTGCGCGGCTCCGCTGCGTGCCGCTGGGGGGGGGGGGGGGAGAGAACTATATCAATATTTTACGCGCTCGTATCGCCGCCGGGATGGATACCAACAGCAGCAGCCGCGCGGGACGGGACGGGCCGGTCGTGCCGCGCGTTTCACTTGGGAAAAAATAAATCTTTTCGCTGCGCGCCGCAGGCCAGGCCTCATACTACGCGAGTGTTGAAATATTTTCGGCGCAGACAAGCAAAATGCAAACATTTGTATGTCGTAAAGTTTTTGCTGGCGTTATGCTTCCGGTGGTCCGTAAGCAGGGAGGGCGCCAGGGCAGGGCAGGGCAGGGCAGGGCAGGGCAGGTGGGCAGGTGCCGGCGATGATGAGGGTCACGTGGTGTGGCGAGTGAGGCGCCGCAGTAAGACGTGCAAATTGCCGCGTTATGCTCACCCGGCCCGACTCGCTCGCCAGGCTGGCGCGGGGCGGGGCGGGGCGCAGCCTCCCCGAGCTCGTCATTTCCCATCCAACGAAAATCCATGTCAGTCTTTTTCACGCGGCCCAAGTCAGTTTTTCTTCCTTCGGCGCGTCGCTCATCCGCCGGGCCGGGCCGCGCGTCTCCCAGCAGTCTCCTCTCTGTAATTGCCGAGGAGGTCGACGGCCCGGACGGGGAGAGGAGAGTAAACGAAAGAGTTTAAGCAACAACAGACAATAAGGGGGAACAAAAAAAAACAAGGCACAAGAGAAAACTTTCTGGCTTTTTTGCAAAAATGCCATCGAAATTGCACGACGGCGCGCAGCTCGTTGTGTTTATACCCGGTTTTCGGGGCGCGCACAGCGAGTCCGGCGCGTCGGCGTTGCGCTCGTCTTGTTGTTTCTCTCTTCGGAGTATGTCTTTACTGGGTCAGCCGTACGAGACCGAGGTCGAAAAACAGTGGTTTGTTGATGTTGCTTGGCTCTGACGCTCGCGGTCAGCCGCGAGACGAGCAGTCAGTACCACCAGCGTTACACTTACGCGTTACCGCCGAACTCAACTCGGCAGCAATGACCACATCCGCTGCGTGGGCCAGAGTCATGCGGTCCTCCTCCTCCTCTTCCTCCTCCTCCTCCTCTCCTCCTCCTCCTCCTCCTCCTCCTCCTCCTCCTCCTCCTCCTCCTCCTCCTCCTCCTCTTCCTCCTCCTCCTCCTCCTCCTCCTCCTCCTCCTCCTCCTCCTCGTGGTGCGCGCCGTACAAGGCGACCGGCCCGGGAGGCTCCGGCTCCGCCTGGCGCTGCTGGCGCCCATCACGACGCGATATATCCAATTAAAAGCTCGCCTCTTTGGCTCCGCTCTTCAATTATCCGTTATTTGTCCGTCCGGAGCGGCGCCCTCCTGCGGTCCCGTCCCGTCCCGTCCTGTGGGGCTGCAGCGGCTGCCGCGGAGCCGCGCGCCGCCCAGGGTGTCGCCCGGCCAGGCCCACCCGACACCTCGCCTCACCGGCTCAAGCGCATTTCTTTATGATTTGCGCTAGTTGTGTGCTAGGTCCTTTTGATCCCGGGGATCGCGGAGCGCTAAAGATGAGCGGGGCGGAGTCCGCAGGCCTGCAGGCAAGGTCTACAGGTCCGCAGGTCTGCAGGTCCGCAAGTCTGCAAATCTACAGGTCCGCAGGTCTGCAGGTCCGCAAGTCTGCAAATCTACAGGTCCGCAGATTCGCAGGTCCGCGGATTCGCAGGACTGCAGGTTCCGCAGGCCCGCAGGCCCGCAGGTCCGCAGGTCTGCAGGCCCGCAGGCCCGCAGGTCCGCAGGTCGTGACTCACGGCCGATCAGGCCATCTCTGCGTCATCGGCCGCCGGCCGCCCCGCCACTCATCCTCCTGCGGCCCGACTTTAATTTTCCTTTCGGCCTCCCCGTGAGTGACGTCACGTGATTGCTCCCGCTGCTGACCGGGCCCGATTTGATTTGGTCCGATTAAATTATTATTATTCCGTTTCTCAATCATGATCAGGGGGGGTCATATGGAGATCAGCGACGCGCTCGCGTGTGTGTGTGTGTGTGTTTTATGTGTGTATGTGTGTGTGTTTGGGTGGCCAATTCTCTCCCTGTTTTGTGGCTGCGAACGGCTTTCCCCTGCGGTCACTCTTCACCAAACAATAGGGGGCGTGCTTCGTGTCTTCCTCCCAGATTTGTTTTATACTAGAAAAATTTTCCGGCTGAGCCGAGCCTAACCGCGATTGGATTCCGCGTCCCGATCGCTTTTGTCTATTTTTCACGCGAGCGTCCACCCATGCCGCCCATGCACTGTCCGTTCCGTCAGTGTGAAAGCCTCAGAGCGTTCCGCCCAACTATACGGATTATAGAAGGCAACGGCCTGTGGTGTGTGGTGCCATCGTAGAAAGCTGAGCAGTCCGGGCCACATGTCATCCTTGTGCGCAACGCAGCAGCAGCAGCGCGGCGTTGTTGTATTTTTGAGCAGCCACTTTCTTGGGGCAGGAGCGAAGTGGTGCTGGTATCATCGTCGCGAGGAGGTTGTTGAGCTCCCGGCGCCGGCCCGGCTCCAGCCCCGCGGTGGTCCCCGGCGGGGCGGGGCGGGGCGGGGCCGGAAACCCTCCCCAGTTACGATGGTCCAGTTCGCGTCCGCCGCGCCCCGCCGCCGCCGTCTTCCTGAGGAGCCCGCTCCCCGCCCCGCCCCGCCCCGCCCCGCCCCGCCCCGCCCGTCCGTGGCGCGCGGAGATGACGATCATTTCAATGTACGTGTGTGCGAGCCGTCCCGTCCCGTCCAACTCCGCCGCGCTGCCGTTTTTGTTTCCGGCCGGTCAAAAATACGCCGGACGCGTTACAGTAATGATACACTCTCCTCCTCAGTGCGAGAGTGAGTGTGCAGAGAGAGAAAGAAAGAGAGAAGAAAAAAAAGAGAAAGAAATGACGGTCCTCGCCTCGGCCCGCGGCGGCGGTGCGTGCGGTGTGTGTGTGTGTGTAACGCGCGGCGCGCAACGAGACGACGCCCGTTTTTTTTTTTTTTTTCGTTTTTGAGGAGACGAAAAAAAATGGCAAAGGAGAAATATATAGGAAAAAAAAAAGAAAATCAGGTGTTTGTGTAAGTAGGGTGGATGGCATGGACTGTCCAGGAGTGTTGCTCTCACCTTGCAGGCAGCGGCTCTCAAACCAATTAGGGCGTCTTGCCGGTGAGCTGGTGAGCCCCACGCGCTCAGCGAACTTCCCTCCCGTCCACCGGGCCCGCTGCCAGAGTCGAAAGCCAAAATGGGGAGGTATAAAACGGACGCGCCAGAGAAATATGAACGCTCTGGGACAATCGAAGATGGCGGTCGGATACACCTGAAGAGACGAGTAGGAGGAGGAAGGGGAGGAGGAGGAGGAGGAGGAGGAGGAGGAGGAGGAGGAGGAGGAGGAGGAGGAGGAGGAGGAGGAGGAGGAGGAGGAGGAGGAGGAGGAGGAGGGGCTTGGACTGGGTGCGGGCCCGGTGAGTGGAAGTGGAGCATGTGCGTGAGAGAGAGAGAGAGAGAGAGAGAGAGAGAGAGAGAGAGAGAGAGAGAGAGTTATGAGCAGCGCCCACAGGCAGAGTATCCAAACTAATATCGGGCTGCTCTGCTATACTCAGAGTGGTGTTATCCGCAGGCATATTATGTGGCGTCTGAAATGGAGAGCAGGAGGAGGAGGAGGAGGAGAAGGAGGAGAAAGCAAAAACAAGCAAGCGGACCAAAGCTATAGGCGATCCGGATGAGGTTGCGGTGCGGTGAGATTTTAGTAGGTAGGTGTGCGGTCTGGCCGGGCGGGCCGGCCCGGGCCCGGTCTGCAGGCACTGCAGTGGGTGTTGGTTTTTCACGTGGATGAATGCGTTGGACGGGCCGGGGCCGGGCACACGCCTGCCCGCTGCTGAGTTTTGTGAAGATTGGCGAAGCTAGTGCTCGGATTGCCAGGGTGCAGTGCTGCCAGAAAAGTAGGCAATAAAGCGCTCAAACACAGCAGAGTACAGCGGGCTGCATTACCGCCTGCCTACTAGGCAACACCTTAGTACTGGTGCGTGCATGTTGCCTAGTTGGCAGGCGCTCCGCTGTGTTTGGGCGCCTTATTGCCTACTTTTCTGGCAGCACTGCCAGGGTGAGTGTACTGTACACCGGACGAGGCCCCCTCGGCGGCGTCCCTCCGCTCCGCTCCCGACGCGACGGGACGCGATGCGGCGCGCTGTAGGCAGGAGGAAGGTTGGCTGGAGTTTATGAAATGCCGCCGTGCGGCGTGCCGTCGGGTCGTGGGAGGTGATGAACTGGAGCAGCAGCGCGCGGCTTGTAGGCCCCGGCCCCCGATCCCTGCGGAAATGAAAAGTGGAAAACATAAATACGGAGGGCAGAAAGGAGTTTCTGCTGCCGCTGCGGCTGCGGCCGCGTCGGCGGGAGCGAAATCATAAATAAGACGGAGCAGACTCGCGAAGAAGGATTAGAAATATGCGGTCGGCCGAAACAGACGGCCCGGCCCTGATGTGGGTGGGTGGGGCTCTTCATGGCGCACAGTTGTGTGTGTGTGTGTGTGTGTGTACTCGATCCGGCCTTTGATCTACCGCGACCCGCCCACCCCGCGCGCTCTGGGGCTCCTGTGCCGGGCGCTTGCAGTCGTGGCGTAGCCCAGAGACGTGCTCTCTCTCTCTCTCTCTCTCTCTCTCTCTCTCTCTCTCTCTCTCTCTCTCTCTCTCTCTCTCTCTCTCTCTCTCTCTCCCCCCCCCCTCAGCTGCGCTGCTAGCCCTGCTCGCACATGCGGGGCACGCTTCGCTCCGGTCTGCTCCGGGCCGGAGAGATCAGCGACGCACATGTAAAATAACGAAATAAAGTTGCTCTGAGCCCCGGGGGGCCGGCGCGGCCCAGCCCCTGGCCTGGGGTCAGCTAGGGACGACGCTCTGTACTTTTATACAGCTCCACACTTTTCATTTTACACACATTTTTTTCTCCCCTCACATTCCTCTTCCTTACTCGAGCGCCGCGACCGTTTCTGGTCCAGCTGTCAGGCGCGCCGGCGCGGCGTGGACTCTCTCGCGCGCATCCCGCAGCCCCGCCCCGCCCCGCCCCGCCCCGCCCCGCCCAGGTGGGCTGGGTCCGGGCGGCAGAGCCTGGTTGACCGCACGACGCGCCCGCTTTGCTATTCGCAGCCATACTTTATGCGTCCGCAGCCACACCCCCCGCCCCGCCCCGCCCCGACGGGCACGCCCGTGTGCCTCACGGCTTTGCCGGGCCCTGCCGCGCGCGGCGGCAGTGGCTGCGCGTCGCCCTCCCCCCTGCGTCCTGTTAGTTTGAACCGTCGTAACTTGTCGCGCCCAGCCCAGGCCAGCTGCTTAGTTGTTGGAGGCTGCGCGGCTGCCGGCGGCTACGGCTGCTGCTGCGGCTGCACCACCCGGCGCGGCCCAGCTAAGGGTCGACTAAGGCCGCGCGCGTAGGGTCAATTGTGGCCTGCTGGTTCTCTCAAGTTAAGTCAAGTCAAGTAGGATACAGGGGAAGTGCCGCGCCGGGAAGTCCGCCAAAAGCTGCCGGTCTGGTGGGCGCTGGTGGTGGTGGTGGTGGATGTGGTGGTGGTGGTGGTGGTGGTGGTGGTGGTGGTGGTGGTGGTGGTGGTGCTGCTGCTGCTGCTGCCGCCGCCGCCGCCACTGCCGCTGCTCCCACCGCCGGGCGGCGCGAGACAGGCGCGCGTCGTCATCAATATGCAGGCAATTAGTCTGCGTAACATCGATACACGACGACAGCAGCAAACGAGAAATAACAGAGCAGTTTCGCAAGCTGGTGGGGCCTCCGGCCCGGCCCGGCCCGGCCCACTGATGAGGTGAGGCCGGCGGGGCGCGGCGTGGTGGCCGCCTGGGCACCTGATCGAGAGCAGAGTCTGCTGCTGCCGCGGAGCAGATCGATCGATCGATATCGAACGGCCGGCCGTCGAAAGTAGGCGGCGGAGGTGGCGCGCTGCGCATGGGGCCCTCGCTCTGCGTGCGAGACACCGCGCTCCGCGCTGCCACCGGGACCGGGAGGCGTCGGGGAGGACGCCAAAGGAAAGTGCTGGCGAGGTGATGCGCCGGCCGCCCCGCCCCGCCCCGCCTCAGCCGAGAGGCGATAATCACCGGCTAGCACCTCTCATCGCGGACCACACCGCGCCGCCAGCAGAGAAATGGGCAGATAGTTGAAGGAGGCGAAAAGAAAACGAACGGAAAAAAAAACGCTATCCACATTTACTTTGTTTTATCAAGCGCCTCTTCCTTCCTCCTCCATCCTCGCCGTGTGTGTGTGTATGCGATGCGCGCGCGTTGATGCGTATCTTTTTACGAGATTTATTACGCATCTTTTCCTCCCCGGGGCTGGGAGGGGTGAGGGGGAGGGGGGGGGGCGGTATCAGCCGGCCGGGTGGCGGCGGCGCGATCGCCGCGAGTTATGAATGGTGCGGATCTGCGCCGCGCCACGCCACGCCACGCCCCCGACCCCATCATCCCAGCTGGGGCAAACCTCAGCGGGACCATCATTCCTCCGGCTGAGGGCCCCACGCGGCACGCCCCGCCCGACCCGACCCCGCCGCAGGCCACAACTACCTCCCCATTATGCGGCGAATCTTTACTCACCTGCTGGCTGGGTGTGCTGGCTCGGGCGTGGGGCGGGGCGGGGCGGGGCGGGGCGGGGCGCACCAAACGGCTCGCTCAGCAGCACAGCTCGGCAATAAGCAGAAAACATTTACTTATATTTTTTTTTCAGAGTGTGTGTTTGCGTGTGTGTTAAGGCGGGTGGTTGGTGTTATTGATAAGACGGAATAATTATTAGTGAAGGAGCATTGTCTGGGTGTATGCTTGTCGTGGCCCGGGGGCCCGAGAGCCGCGTGCTATACAAGCATGGCGGGGAGGTAAGGGGGGAGGAGGGTCTTTCGTATCGTGTGATATGTGGAGCAGCTGCGCACTGCCGGGGCAGCTGCGTGCAGCCAGCTGCAGCTGGTGTCGCGTCCAGGTCCAGGCAGGAGTGACTCGGCCGGCTCTGCCCTGCCCTGCCCTGGCCGCCAGCAGGCCAGGCCCCTCTAAGCAAATGGAGTCCCCACTTAGTGCAGCAGTGAGATTCCATTTCAATGATGCCCGGCCGCACCACGCCGCGCCGCCACGCCACGCCGCCACGCCACGCCAAGCCACGCGCACTTGCCCTGCATTCGAATGCCGTCGGAGCAGAGCGCAGCAGAGCACTTGATTTGAATTTCCGATCTGAATTTATTTTTGTGCCGTTGAGAGTCCGATAAGTACGTGGTGCGGCTGACGGGGCAGGGCGGGGCGGATCCAAGACATTGTCATTGGGCGTCCGTTAGCGGTCCATCAGGCTATGGCATTCCTGGCGAGCGGCGCGGTGCGGTGGGCCGCTGCCCCGCCACTACCCGGCCCCGCCCCGCCCCGCCCCGCCCCCGCAGAGGCGCCACGTGGCGCCTAACGCAACGTCGTACGGAGGCGGCATTAATGTGTGGCGGAGGGGCGTTCCCGGGGCGTTCCCGGGGCGTTCCCGGAGTAGGCCGGAGCGTAGCGAGGACCATCAGTCAAACTAACGTTGCGTACCGCCGGCCGCAGCGCGCCGCCGTCTGGAGTGAGCGAGAGAGAAAGCAACACGAGGGCCCGCGATAGGACCCATGCAGCGGCTGTATCGTGGAATATTTGTCTTTTCCCGCAAGGTGGTGGTTTTAAATTCCAGTCCCCGTGTAGCATTGTAGATGCAGCTGCCGGGGCAGCGGAAGCTAAAGCTGAATGAGAAGAAGGTGCGAGCGGCGCGGCCGGCCGGGCGGTGCCCGTTGTGTAGCGGGGCGGGGCGGGGCGGGGCGGGGCAGGGCGGGGCGGGGCGGGGCGGGGCGGGGCGGGGCGGGGCGGGGCGGGCCCCAGCCTCACATCCTTGCATCATGATGTCGGTTTGGGCGGATCGGAAGACTCATTATCAAGCAAGGAGACGGTGCGGGCGGCGTAATAAATTCAGCTGAGCAAACACGGAATGTCACCCCGCCCCACCGCCGCGCCCCGCCTCGCCCCGCCCCGCCCCGCCCCGCTCAGCTCTGACGTGAAGCGATGGCTGACGTGGGCTGCGACGGGGCCGGGCGGGGAAGCGGCCGGGCGGCGCCCGGGCCGCGCGCGACCCTCGCCGTGCGTTGACGCGTTTGATTCATAACCGGTGCGCACTTTTAATGGCACTTCGCAAAGTGTTCTGGAACGGTTTCGGCCGCGCCGCCCAACCCGACGGGCTCTCAGGAGGGAGGGGGTGGGGCTCGACCGAACCTAGCGGCTCTCTCTCTCTCTCTCTCTCTCTCTCTCTCTCTCTCTCTCTCTCTCTCTCTCTCTCTCTCTCTCTCTCTCTCTCTCTCTGACAGCTGGCCGCCGCCGCAGTCCTGTGTAATTCTAGTGCAAATGCGTAATTGAGTAGTCCTTCAGATGCCTGACAGTCCTGACCGATACTTTGTATCCCGCGGGTGAGTGTGGCAGCGGGCGGGGCGGGCGAGGCGGAGCGGGGCGGGGCGGGGCGCTCTCCTTCGACTCGTCTCGCCTCGTCCCGCCGCTACCGCCGCGCCGATATCAAACCCAATCAAGCCCGATGGACGTGGAAATGAGATATCTTGCACGCCAGTCTTGACATATTTATTCCGAGCACGGTGGCGCGGCAGCACTACTTACGCTAGTGCTTTCATTACTTCTCTACGTATATGAGCCGTGTGTGTGTGTGCGTGTCGGTGTGAGTGCTTTCCTGCCTGCGTGCCCTCCCTAGTGCGAAAAGGCGAACCCGTTTCTTCCCACGATGCTTTGTATTAACACCTCTAACGTGTCAGGGTTAATGGGCGGGCCTCTGGGAGCAAGGAGTGCCCCCGAGAGAGACAGTCAGAGAGAGAGAGAGAGAGAGAGAGAGAGAGAGAGAGAGAGAGAGAGAGAGAGAGAGAGAGAGGGGGAGTTCTGCAGTATGCGTGCGATCGTTCTTTGCACTACCGCCTGTCGGCTAGGCAACACGCCGACATCCGTGCGTAGTGGCTGCCTACCCTCTGCTCGGCAGGGGCTCTGACCGAGAGCTCTGCTACGGCCCCGCCCGGCCCGGTCCGGCCCTTGCCGGGTCTGGATTCGACTCGATAACGACGCGGCGCGCACCTGATGATAGCCCGGCCCGGCTCGTCCTCAGTGGAGCCTCGCATCTCCTCTTTTTTATCGTCATTATTATATTTCATTTCCCTTGGACCGGGCCGGGCCGGGCGCTCCCCTGCTGTCCGTACCGTACCGATTCCGTGATTTCATGCACATGCCGGTCACACACGAAGGCGGCCGGCTGACCGTGAGCGTGTGTGTGTGTGTGTGTGTGTCTCGGTGTGCGAGATGATTGCGGCATTCCGGTACCTCACGCAATGAAGACCCGTCGTGAGGGAAAAATGAAGGCAAAAATCGGTGGAAATGCGTGTGTCTGCTGCGCGCGCGCGAGAGAGAGAGAGAGAGAGAGAGAGAGAGAGAGAGAGAGAGAGAGAGAGAGAGAGAGAGAGAGAGAGAATATAAGAGAGCTCTCTGACTCCTCGCCTCGCGCTGACGCAAGTGCGAGAGCCCGCTCCGGTCCGCTCCGGTCGCACCCCCGGATCGAATTGAATCTCCATCCGATGATATTACGCCGGGACGGGACGCGGGACGCCGTCATGGTCTCTCCCGCGGCGGGGCGGGGCGGGGCGGGGTACGGAGACAAGTGAGACAAGCCCGCAATGAGAGTTGGACGAAGATAATAAAGAGACACTGGCGTGTCCCCCGTGGTCCGAACAGCTTCCGCCGCGCGGATCAATCAGTTCGCGAAATCGAAAACGCGTGCGCGCGATATTTTCCGACTTTATTTCGCCAAACTCGGCCGCGTCTCGCCCCACCCCACGTGCTGCTGCATGGCGTCGGGTGAGATAAGAACCCCCCAGCCCCCCACCCCCCGCGGTGACACAATTTTCTCCAGCAGCAGGCCGGGCTCGTCCCGCCCCGCACGCGGGGGACGCGGTGCAGTCATCGCCGCTGGCCTGGCTTTCATATATACCGCTCTCGTTTTCAGTCAGAAGTCGCCTTGGCTTCCCCTGTTACACCACCACTCCTCGGTCATACGTGGCGGCCACGCCCCTCCTCGCCCCGCTCGCCGCGCGGCCGTTAATGAATGAATGAATAGATCTAATTGGTGTCCAGCAGCTGTACCGTGCCATCCCGCGCGCCGCCGCCGTGCCGCGCGCCGCAACTGTTGCGCCAGCCACCGGCAGTTACGGCGGTTCTGATCGGACACGTCGGCGGCGCGGCCGGCCTCGCGGCCAGACCCGCTCTGGTGCGCGGCGCGGAGGCGGCGCGGCAGAACTACCCTTCGTTAATGGACTCTCTTACGCGGCCGATGCTGTTCGTCGGAATATTTTTTTGGCACGAAGTAGCCTCATAGATTTGTCTCAGGATCCGATTTCTTTTTAAACAAGCTCTGCCCCTTATGCAAAACCGAAATTTATTTTTTTCTTTTCTTCTGTCTAGAGAGGCAACACTTTTTCGTTGTGAGTTGGGACGCCGCCATCAGCACGGTCGCGTCGGATAGGTGTATAGATGCCTGCCGGATGCTGTCCTCATAGTCCATCAGTAGTACGGAAACCTCTCGCG
This sequence comes from Frankliniella intonsa, assembly GCA_033675135.1. NCBI lineage: Eukaryota > Metazoa > Arthropoda > Insecta > Thysanoptera > Thripidae > Frankliniella > Frankliniella intonsa. The sequence continues at coordinate 7,718,863 of CM066247.1, read as the reverse complement.
TTTGAGTCCGTCGCGGCCGCGGCCGGCCTCGCCTCGCCTCCCTGTTTGATTGAATCGTCTGCTGCAGGCCGCCGGGTTGGGGCGGGGCGGGCTGGTCCGGGCTGCGGGTGTCTGCCCTGGGCGGACAGTAAGTGGAACGTGAGGCTTTTGCCCTTCGGGGGCGGGGCGGGGCGGGGCGGGGCGGGGCGGGACCGCTGCGACAGCTGCACTCACCCTAATTACCGAAGGCCGAGGACGCCTCAAGTTGCTGAGCTGTACCTCCTCCTCTGTCTCCTCCCTCCTCGGCCACCTCGGTGCCCGGGGCGTCGGGAAACTTTTGCGCCTTACGTTTCGACAGACAGGCTGTGGCAGGGTGGGGCGGGGCGTGGCGGGGCGTGGCGGGGTGGGGCGGTGCAGCGGGGTGCACGTGTGTCCGCTGCGCGCCGAGCTGGCCCCCCCGGGCACCTTTGTACGCCACAATGCAGGCACATTGTGGTCATATCGGCGGCAAGGTGACGTTAATTTACCGCCATTCTCCTCATGCTCCGGTGCTGGTGCTGCAGGGGTTAGGAGAGAGCAAAAAAAAAATGTAAGCTGAAAACAAAAGAGTTAGGCGGGGATGGCAGCAGCAGCAGCAGCTTGCCCTCTGGGGTGTGAGTCGGGCCGGGCGGGTATTTGAACTCCCACCTTGCAGCGTCACGCCCTGGCCTGGCCTGGGCCCCGACCCCCCGAGCGAGACACGCTGAGTGTTTTCCGCTGGGTGGCTGATTTATACGCGCTACCGTTAGCCTTGTCGAGCAGTGCGCGAGCTGAGCTGCTAACCGGCGGCACGCCGATCGGTTCGGGTGGTAAGTTCTCCGCTCCGCGACGAGAGACGTGTTTTTGCATTAAAAAACTGAAATGAAACCGCGCCGTCCCCGACTGCGGCTCGCCTCGCCTCGGCTCTCGCGGCAGCCGCGCGCGGCCACGCCGCTTCTCGTAAGACTAGTAATCGTTTTGTCCCCAGCTGACGGGCTACTAATGGCCGTATGCAAATGTTTTTTGCCAGGGGCTGTCGAGGCATAAGACGGTAATCACACCTACCTGTCCAACTACTCGCGCGGGGGGACTGTCGGGGCTGGACACACACACACACACACACACACACACTTGTACAACACGCTCGCGGCATCGCGAAAAACACGGTAAATGTGTCGATGTGCGCGGTGCTATGTATTTTTCTTTTCTTTCACAACGGCCGACTGGCCCGGCCCGGCCCGGCCCGGCCCGGCGGCGGGGCGTGTTCTGCATGTGGACCACTAGCTGCGCTCGGCTCGCAGTACAGGGATGACACCCCGCCCCGCGCGTTGCATTCACAGTATGCAGATTACTAGGTTGCCCTGCCCCGCAGCGGCCAACACGACTAAACGTGCGCCACATGCATTGCGAGCGCGCCGAGCAATTTTTCATACCGGGCGCCGCTGCACCGCTTGCTGGCCCAGCTAGCTCATCTGAGCACGAGTCATAAGGAGGAGGGCGGAGGGGAGGGGGAGGGGGGAGAGGAGGCGGAGGGGAAGGTGAAGGGGGGTTGCCCTGCTGCTCAGGCGTTTTGCTAAATGAACAGCGGTACGTGCTCGTTGTGGAGAAACGTTTTCGAGCGCGGCAGCACTAAGCCCGGCCCTTGTCTCTGTGTGTTGCAGGACGTCCAATGAGCGCGGTGGACTGGTGCGGGTACCCCCGGCTCGGCTCGCTGCCGCATGTGACGATGCGTGAGAAGGACGCCTCTCCGCGCAAGATGCTGCTGGCCTCCGGGGGCAGCGCCTCGCCCAAGCAGGCGTCCGTGTACCCGGCCGAGCCGCCGCCGCACCCGGCCAAGGACGGCAACGGCGCGGCGGGCGCGGACGGCGACGGCGACCCGGACGAGGACATGATGCCCTTCGACCTGTCGCGCAACCACCGCGGCTCCGCGTCCGAGGCCGGCGTGCCGGCGGCGTCCGAGGCGCCGCACATGTCGCCCGCAGCGCGGCCGCACGGCGACGACCCCGGCGACGAGCAGCCGCTCGACCTGCGCGTCGACCACAAGAAGGACTACCAGCGGGGGCGGCCGCTCGAGGACGAGAACCAGAACGTCATCTTGCGCTCGCCGTCGCCGCTGTCGGTCGGCGGCAAGGAGGACCACGACGACCGCGACCTCGACGTGGACGGCGACGAGGACGAGGACGACCGCAAGTCGCCGTCGAGCAGCCCAAAGAGCCCTCGCAGCGTGAGCCTCAAGAGCCCGCGGCCCGCGCCCTACCCGCTCGTGTTCCCGCACCAGACGCTGCACCCCTACATGCTGGAGGCCATGTACCGCGAGAAGGGCCCTCGCCTGCCGATGGGCTACCCGGACGGCCACCCGTATCCGGGCGGGCCGCGGCCGTACCAGTTCCTGGGCGCGAGCCTCCTGGACCGGTCGCCGCTGCCCGGCGTGCCGCCCAGCGCGTTCCACCCCGCGCTGCAGCCGCCGCCCACGCCACCCGCGGCGCCCGCGCCCACCGCCAAGTCGTTCGCGTCGGAGGGTGCGACTGGCGGGGGCGGCGCGGCCGCCGTCGGGGGCAAGCTCAAGGACAGGTACTCGTGCAAGTTCTGCGGCAAGGTGTTCCCGCGGTCCGCCAACCTGACGCGCCACCTGCGCACGCACACGGGCGAGCAGCCCTACAAGTGCAAGTTCTGCGAGCGCTCCTTCAGCATCTCGTCCAACCTGCAGCGGCACGTCCGGAACATCCACCACAAGGAGAAGCCCTTCAAGTGCCCGCTGTGCGCGCGCTGCTTCGGCCAGCAGACCAACCTGGACCGCCACCTCAAGAAGCACGAGACGGACGGGCCAACCATCCTGGACGACCGGGAGCGCCCCTCCGTGCTGCCGCCGGGTCTGTCGCCCGGGGCGCCCGGGGTCGGTGACGATTCGTACTTCGAAGAGATCCGGTCGTTTATGGGGAAAGTGAGCGCGGACGGCAGGATGGTTCTGCCGCTCGCCCACCAAAGGACGCTCCTGCCCATGGCAGGCTACCACCCGGCCAGCCACCTGTACCCGGCGCCGCCTAGGGCGCGGGACGCCCGCGACGCCCGGGACGCCCGCGACGCCCGGGACGGCCTGAACGGCGGCGCCGACCCCGCGGGCACGCCTCTCGCGCTCGTGGACAAGAAGCAGCGCGACGGCAGCACGTCGAGTAGCAAGGACAATTTCTCATCCAGATCGTCGTCGGCGTCGTCCGGTTACTCGGGGCGCTCCGTGTCGCGCTCCGCGTCGCCGGGAGCTCTGGCCACCCGGGGCTCGGCCTCGCCGCCGCCCGGCCGGGGCGGCGCGGCGCCCGCGGACTCGGACCGCGACAGCCACGGCGAGGAGAGATCATCGCCGCCCGACTCGCCGGCCAGCAACTCCTGATCGGCCTCGAGGACGGCCGGGCCGGGGTCGGGCCGGGCAGGGCCTCTACCACCTCTGCTCACGGCTGCAGATCACTTTCCTTCTTTTCACTTTCGCTTGTCTCGCCGACAAGGGAATCCAGAGCACTGCCTGAGGGGACAGCGGCAGCCGGCCTGACTGGGCCCGGCCCGGCCGGCAGGTTGCTGGGTGTGGCCCGACCGCCCCGCCCCGCCTCGCCCCGCCTCGCCCCGCCCCGCCCCCTTCGTCCTGCCTGGCATTGGCTCGATTCGGCTTTGCTCGGCTTGGCTGGACTTAACGTGTTCCCGGGGCGGGGAGCGCAAGTAGGCGGTTGGGGTGCTCATCCTGCCGGCCCCGCCCAGGCCGCCCTTTCCCGCTAGAGGACCCGCAAGGGCCTGCTACCGACAAACGAATCTTTCTGTGATTAGCCTCGCGTAGGGTGTTAGAATAGTGACGGCAGTGCGTGTGATAATGTGTGTGTCCAAGCACACCACTGCGACTTTTAAGTGCAAAAAAATATATATATGATCTTAAATGTACTCGCTAGCTTCTCCCTTGCACACCGTTTTGTATTGCGACCGAATAAGTAAACTGGAATGACACTCACGACAGCAGAAGTGCGTGCATGATTTTAAATTGTCAAAAGTTTGTACACTGTGTGAAATTGTTCATTTTGATACGGTGCTAGTCAGAAGACACGATGGAGATGAGGTAGTTTTAGGCTGTTTGGGCTCTAACCTTTTGCAAGGGCTTAAACGTCTATAACTTTGTGTACATGTATGTTTGACCGCCTTTGGTTGACTTTGGTGTTTGGTATGCTCTCTTCTAGTACTGTCCACTTGTTCTAACTCAATTTTGTACATCCCCTTATTTTCTACGATGATTTTTCTACAAGGGCGATTTGTTTGCTCTACCTTCGCTTCGTTTAGATACTTGATTCTTTACCATGCACAATAAAATGTAATGTTATTATATTTTGTAGATATTATTATTGCCTTTGTTTTTGGTAAAAAAAAATTGGCAAAATACACTATTTTGTGAAACCAGATTAACCCCTCCTGTGTTGTTCCTAAATTCCCTTCTCCTCATATGAAACCGGGGTTTACAGATAAGAAATGCGGCGACAGTTTTACACGACGCAGAGAAAAGTGAACCTTGCTTCCAGGACATGATTCACTTATTATGCTGGATCCAGAAGTAGGCGACCTGTGAGTTTAGTCGAAATATTCATATTATATTAGCATTTTGTCCGTACTTTTCCCTAAAATAACAATTCCACCATATTTTCAGAACTAAATTTATGAAAGCTATATTTACATACACAACTTATTCTGTTCTTCATAAAAGTTTACAAAAAATACTCTATGCACGCATAAGTTAGCAAGACAATATAACGGAGTGCAGTAGCAGCATCTCGTCCGGGCTGATCAGTCTAGTACAGAATGCAGAGCACAGCAGACGGTCACCTAATGAACCTCAGCCAGCTTGTCGGCAGTAGCTAGCGTGTCGCTGCAGCCACAGCCACAGCCGCAGCCGCAGCCGGGCTGCAGGGAGAGCAGGAAACACGCGCGGAAAATCAGGTGCGCTCTACAAAAATATTTGGGTTTATCACTTTCCAAAAAAACATAAACTTGTACTTTTTGTCCCGTTAAAAAAGAGCTTTCCTTTTTAAAAAGAGAAAAATGCATGAAATGTAACGAGTTAAAAGTTTGATGCGGGATAAGCAGAGACAACCCTCCGCGCAGTGTTGCCCGAGAAGTAGGCAATAAGTGGAGTAAAGCGGGCTGTATCTGCGTCTACGTACTATACAACATGCACGCACCTGTGCTAAGGTGCTGCCTAGTAGGCAGGAGCACGTGCAGCCCACCTTACTTCAATGCTTTGGTCTACTTATTGCCTTCCTTTACAGTGTGATAATATATTTGTACATAAACAACATGTTTGGAAATTACGATTTACGGAATACGTTGTAAATTTACAACCCCAATCTCGCTCGCGATTGAATTTCATACCGATACGCAGTGCTTGTAAAATTACTTTTTTAAAATTGATTTTACAACTGCACTGCGTGCAAAATTTTCCCGTGAACACACAACTATTTCTCACAGTGTATGGCACCACTGCCCCCAGGGGGGCATGCGGCGGGCTCTGCATCCGAGTGGGGATCTTGCTCATGAAGAGCGTCCATTTCGAACCCGCCGCGCTTATTGCCCGGTGCCCCCGACAGCCTGGAGGTATGAAAATCGGAAACTGGGGCCTATAACGATCGCAGCGGCGCGCTTTCTTCGAAGGCGCGCGGGCCGGGGCAGGGCGGCGCGGGGCAGGTGGGGCGGGGCGGGTCGGGGTGGGGCGATTTGATCCACCGCCGATATTCAAACGGCGGTGAGCCCCGTGACATGGCCCGCCCCGGAGGAAGGCTCTCGACAGGCTAGCCGCGGAGCGGAGCGCCCGGCCCGGCCCGGCCCGGCCCGCTCCATGCAAAGGTATGAAATGCTTGGTATGTGTATCCAGTTTCAAGGCAACAAGTGTCGCGCTCACTCACTCTCACGCGAGTGCTCCGATACTCCCGGCGTCCTTCTCTTTCGCTCAATTGTATAGGATATCCGGTACCCGCCGCGCGCCGTGCCGCGCGCAGCTGCCACGCAGCGAGCCGACGTCCGCCGCGCCGCGCCGCTCCCCGCGCGCACCTGCGCATGCGTGTGAGTGTGTGTGTGTGTGTGATGTATCTCAGCTTCTCTCCCTCTCTCCCGCTGGTAGTCATCTCCGTCCCGGCCGTGCAGCTGGGTGCCCCGCCCCGCCCCGCCCAGCGCAAGAGCGGCTTCGTGCAGCTGCAGCTGGCAGAACTGGAGCAGCAGCAGTAGGGTGTCCAGGTATCTTTTATTAGTTATGCTGATGAGGAGCAAAAAATAATTGGCGAGCTTGGATCGGCCGGCCGGCCGGCCGGGGCAGGGAGGCTGCCTCGCCTCGACTAACCCGAGGCGGGACGACTCCGCAGCCTGGAGTCGTTCGCGCGCCCTGCCCTCTCAGGTTTGAACAAACGCCCACGATGTTGGGGCGTATGAGGCTTAACTCGAAGACCGTCGTGGAGAGACCAGAGCAGGCCACCGCGCCGGGGAAAGTTCCAGCCAGGGACTTTTGATGCCAAATGTTCTTTTTATGGCTTTTTGAGGGTGACTCCTCTTTCGCCATAAACATTTTGCGCGGCAGCCAAGGTGCGCTGCCAGCCGCGGCGCGCTCTTTCATAAAACTGATCCAGATTGACAAGGCCGTTTTCAGTTTGCGATGAAATGGGTTTCTTTTTTTCTTTTCCTATATGTATATGTAGGTCCAGCGACGTATAAGATTTACTCAGAGGGCTGCGGCGGCCAATAGTTTTGGTGGCAGGGGGAGAAGGGCAGCACAATCTGACCCGCTTGACCAACCACCGTGTTGAAGGAGCTGCCTACAGCGACAGAGTGCGACGGACCAGGGCGGGGCGGGGGCGGGGCGGGGTGGGACCGCCGGCCCGTGGGCGAGTTACTGCTCGACGACACGGCGATGGCCCGATATCGCGGTTCGATATCTCGCGGTGAGCGCCCGCCGTCCTTCACGTATCGCCTCGCCGTCTATCGATATCCTGGCCTGGCCTGGCCTGGCCTGGCGTCACACTGGCTTCGTCTCCTCCACCTCTCTCCCTCTCGCCCAGCAGCGGCGCGCCGGCATGGCTCCTCCATCACGGGCCGGTCAGCCTCGCCGCTAATAAACACGCCGATACACAATGCCGTTGTCAGAACGGATGAGCCCGGGCGATGCGTCAGTGTCCGCGGCACGGGCCTGCCTGCCGGCCGGGCTGGGCTGGGCGCAGTCAGTCTCTGTCCATCAGCGTCAGCAGCGGGGGCGGGCAGTGCCGGGCCGGGCCGGGGCGCAGCCGGCGCAGCGGCTCCGGGGCCTCTGCCCGGGGGCTGAGGCTCAGCCGCTATCAGTAGTTCTCCACCTGAAACAAGTACCGTCGACATGTATCAGCCAGTAGCACAAGCACGTGATGTCGTCGAGTGGTACAGGTAGGACGCGATCGGACCCAGCTCCATATTAACAGTTGTGGGCTTTGTATAATGGAGTTCAACAGTGCAATTTTTAGGTCGTGCCTGCCTGCGATATGGGATCGCGCATATCGGTACTTCGTTTTCCGTCCCGTTGTGGGGGCCCGTCCGGCCCGGCAGGGTCTATAAAATGGTAACGACGATCATGCGCCCAGACAGGTGGGCGCGGAGAACGCCTCCCCCGGGGCGGGGCGGGGCGGGGCGGGGCGCAGCGGGTGCGGCAAGGCTGCGAGCGTGTGCGGCAGGCGTCCAGCCGATTCCCGTGCGCTCGTCTGCCTCACATGACGCAGGAATAATCAGCATGCGAGTCCGCGTTACACTATAACGTCGTAATGCTTCCACAGCGGCAGCGTTGCCAGATAAGTAGGCAAAATTTGTCGACGATACACACCTGTGTAAAGCGGGCGGCACGAGAGTTTACTTTGCCTAGTAGGCAGGCGTTGCTGCCACCTGCTTAACAGAAATGTATCGGGGTGACGGATTATTTTTCCCCCTTTTTTGAAACTCTGAAAAAAAAACGCCCAGTTATTTTTCGAGGACTATAGGTCGTTTCCATGGAAAGCACCACGGCGCAGTCCGCTCACGCCGGGGCACGGCACGGCACGGCACGGCAAGACGCATCGCGACGCGTTTTCGTATTTGGCGGCTGATGGGGTCGTTAGTGATCGGCAGCTCTCGCCAGACGCCGCCACGCCACGCCACGCCTCGCCACGCTCCGCCACGCCACGCGGCGCGAGCTTTATGTCTGTGTTACCGTAAGGCGTGGCGTAAGGGCCGCGAGGCCTGGCCTGGCCTGGCCTGGCCGACCTGCCTGCCAGAGGCAGGTGTCGGATCGGGATCAACCAGATTCAAACGTATATACTTTCGTCACTTAGAGCGTGCGGAGCGCAGCGGAGCGCCGGTGCCGGCCGGGCCGGGCCGGGCAAGCAGTGCGTCAACTTGTCCCGCCCCGCCCCGCCCCGCCCCAACGCGCGTGGGGGCGAGGGCGAGTGTGACGAGCGGCGCGCGGCGTGACACACCGCGGCACGTCACGCGGGGCTCTGCGCGCGAACCGGAGTGACCAGGGAGACGAAGTGGCGACGTGGCCAGGAGGAAAGGTTAGGTCCGAAAGGAGCAGTCCTATATCATCATATGTGAATTTAAAGGCTGCTATCAAAAGGCCAATCAGCGCCTGGGGACAACTTATCGAAAGCTAGCAAAAAAAAACATGCACTTTGAAGCAGCGCAGATGAAAGGTTTCAAAACTTTTTCCTGGCCATTTTCTTTTGGATGGGTTCTGCGGGAAAGCCGATATTGGTGATCCAGTCGCCAATAGGTATCTAGGACGTGGATGATCCCTGATCCCATGTGGCCGCAGGGGGTCGGGGAGCCGCCGCCAGCAGCGCTGGGAGGCCGTGGTGCCGTCCTGTCCGGCCCGACCGGCCCGGGGATCGGGATCGGGTTACCCTCTCCTCGAGAAAGCCGTGTCGCGCGACTCCCCCGGCCAGGCGGCGCGCGGTGTGGCGAGCGCTCCAGAGCACTCCACAGCAGCCTGCGGTCCGCGCCCCGCATCCCGAACCCGCCCCGCATCCCGAACCCGCCCCGCCCCCGCCCGCCCCGCCCCGCCCCGCCCCGCCCCGCCCCGCGGAGTCCTGCCCGCCACACTGGACTCCCTGACCACTCTGCATGCATGTCCAGCTTTCGTTGAGTGCCGTCCTTCGCTGATTTTTTTTTTTTTTTTGGTTTGCTCCAAAGTGACGGGGGTTGTGCGGGGCAGTGTTGCCAGATAAGTAGGCAAAAATTGTCCACGATACACCTGAGTGAAGCTGGTAGTATCAAAACCTGCCCTGCCTGCCTGGAAACACAGGAGAGTTTACATTGCCTAGCAGGCAGGCATTGATACCGCCCGTTTCACACAGGTGTATCATTGTGGGCAATTTTTGCCCGCTTATCTGGCAACACTGGTGGTGAAGGGGGACTAATTTTATTATAGCTAAGGCCATACCAGCTACAGCATTAGCTACTTTGGCTAATCTCTTTTTTTCCCGTACGCTGCGGCCAGTCTCGCGGCCAGCAGGCCAGGCAGGCAGGCTCGGCCATGCAGGCCATCTCGCTAGTGAGTCACTGAGCCAGTGAGGCACGTCGCCGCGGCGCAAGAGCGCAGGAGTAAGTCACTCATTAGGCGTCAGAAAGTGACCGGCCACTCCCTGCTCACTCCCACGATGAAATACGAATGGAGAGGGAAAGGGGTGGGGGGAGCGCCTTCAGAAAGAAAGAAAGAAAAAACCAGGCAAGAGTCGTTGAAACAAGTTGAAGCGCCTTTGTGGGAACTGGCTGGTCGGGGCGGGGCGGGGCGGGGCGGGGCGGGGCGAGGCGGGGTGGGCCGGTACGGTTCGCACAATGCGAGCGCCGCCACACACCACAACGCAGGAGCGGAGCACCACCTCCCCTACTTCACGTGGGATTAAACCGTCCCGTCCCGTCTATGTGGAGTAGAGCCGTCCCTTCCCGTCCCGTCCCGCCGCGCCGCGGGGGTGGCTATCGAAACAGCCGCGCTGCGCCGCGCCGCGCCGCTCAGTGCGCCTTACCTCACAGCTCCGGTTCCCACTGCTCTCGCGTCCCGCCCCGGCCCGATGCGAACATCACAGGACGGTACCGGGTTTTCGGACCAACTAACCCTTGGGGGTTGGTCTAGGAGTCCTATACCGGACTGCGTTAGTGAGGAAATAGGCGCCTAAGCCACCTCGCCCGAACACATTGCGCGCTATCAGGAATACTGCATTTGCTCGCAGACAAACCGGGTTTTCGGACGAACTGACCCTTGGGGGTCGGTCTAGGGGTACATTTCGGAGAATATTAATTTTTGGCCGAAAATCGTAAAAATGCAAAGCGACGCGTCCGACGAGAAAAGGCGGATCTGTGCGCGACCTCTTAACAGAGGCGCAACTGTTTCGGCGACAAGTAAAAGGGGCGAAACTGACATTTTTGAAGGTTTTGAGTTAAAAGTGCTAAAATATTCTGCGAATTTTTTGCTATTTTTTATGTTTTATCCAAAACGTGGTGGAAAATCCCGTTTAAAAGATATCTTGAAAGAACCCGAAAGGCGTATCTTCAAACCCGCCGCTCGGCGCGCGGAACAAAGGCGTATGTACCTACGCCACTGCTGTGGCTAGCGCGGAGAGCGCAGCGGCAGTGCGGCGTCAACGCGAGTGATGGCCTGCTGGGCGTAAGCGTTTCACCGTCTCGGATCTTAAAGGTTATATTATTCTATATTTAATGACACAAAATGAAAAAGACGGGGAGCTCGCGGTCGAAACGCATGCTAGAAATTGCAGCAAGAGTGCACGACGAAAGTGAAAATAATAATGGTGAGTCCCAGGATAGTCGAACTAAACTTTTCAATCAACTTAGTCTGGAGGAGCTTCTCGATCATGAATGTTCCTTGAAGAGAAATAATACTTTTTTTGTATGTTTATGATTTTATGGTTCAAAGTAATTATGAATGGTTAATTTTCTAACTTCAAGAACGTTCCTAACCTATTTTTTGCATTACTTCCATTGTGATTTCGTTATTGTACTTGCTTGATCGAGAGGCCGCAATTTCTTGGACTCCAACACTATCAGTGTTTAATTTACTTGCTTTTCCCTGTATTATATTATGTTTTCGATCTTTTCTTTCAGTTTTGGATGACAATGCAATCCCTCAGAGCCCTTGCCCTGCTGTTAGCAGCATTGACTTCCTTGAATTTTCAAATATTTGGTATGTGTTTTGAATACATTTTGACTTGCTGTAAGAGGTTGTGGCTGTTCAAAATATATGAAAAATATCACATCTGTTTCAGACAAACGTACCCCCAGCAGCCATGTTACTCCCACAGGGAAAGTAAACAACGCTTTCATTTACAAGCAAAAGGACAAACCAAAGAGAGGGGTCCTTTCAACCATTCATGAAAATTCAAGAGACTTTGGTAAGCTTTAATAGATTTAATTTACGTTGAGAGTTTACACTCCTATAAGACTTTTCTTGTTGTTAAATATTCAACTTAGTGAGATGCAACTACTTGCTATCTAATTTATGTTATTCTGTGTGACAGATCTTCGATCCCCACCTAAAAAACTGTCTCACACTGGTAAGGTTTGTAAGTGGTCAACGGTTCTGTATTTCTTTGACACAAATTTTCTAAAAATGTGTATTTTTGTGCAGATGCAGGGAAGGCTAATGTTCAGCCGAGTGCTGTTGCTAGAAGGTCTCTTTTGAAATCCTATGCTTCAAACAAGGAGAAACCAAATGCACCTTAAAATGGAATGAGTGGACTTGGTATGCTATCTATGTATGATTCGGATGATAGCCAATCAAGTCAACCAGTCTCAGAACATTTAGGTAATACACTATCTCATTTGTGAAAGTAAAACTATTTCCATTAGTCCGAGTAGAAATAATTTTGGTGACTAGTTCTTTAAAAGTATCATAAATTGTTCTTGTTTCTTTTATCTCAATACGGTGCTAGTAACAGACAAATGTTAGATTCCTTATTTCCGAAAAGATCTCGTTCTATGTTGTAAATGAATCTAAACATGCACTGCAGCGGGCAACCTCTTGAATGGTTTAAGTGGAAAAAAATAGTGTTTTACTGTAAGCTACATTTTCCAGGTCAATCAGCAGACAGCAACAACAATGGAATTTCTCATCGGTCTGATTCTCCTAAAAGTGATCAAGTGAGCCCTCCACCCTCCTCACCCACTGCCAGTGAATCGAGTTCAGTATCAGAGAAACATTTGCAGGAAGTTGTATTGCCATCTACCAGAGATGAAAGTAAGTTTACTTCAGAATGCTTATCAGTGCATTTCTGTTATGTAATAAAAAACTTCTAGTAAACTAATTTCAGTTTAAGAACAAAATCAGTGTGTCAACCATAAGGTACATTTTTACAGGTCAATCATTAGACAGCAATAACAATGGGATTTCTCATCAGACTGATTCTCTAAAAGAAGTGACACTTCCACCCTCCTCAGCCGCCACTGAATTGAGTTCTGAATCAGAGAAACAGTCACAAAATGTTACATTGGCATCCACAAGGGATAAGGGTGAGTCAACTGAATGTTTATCAATGACTCTTTGTTAAGTTCTGGCAAACACTTAGTAAAATAAGTTCAGTTAAAAACTATCCGAGGGGGAAACAACTCTGAATTTTGGTGTACAAATGTCGTGAATTTTTGTGAATTTTTATTGAATTTTTGTGAATTTTTGCTCGAATTTTTCCAAAATTTTTGCGAATTTTTGTGAATTTTTCTGAATTTTTCTGAATTTCATTGACTTTTTCTGAATTTTTTAGAATTTTTACTGAATTTTTCTGAATTTTTTTGAATTTCCCTGAATTTTTCTGAATTACTAGGTGTACAAAAATTTTAGAGTTGTTTCCCCCTCGAAACTATCTCATAGTGAAGTACTTCTTTTACAGGTATCAATCAATCAGTTGACAGTAACAACAACAGTGGGTTTAATTATCAGTCTTATTGTAAAGGTATGTATCTCAACTCTTTCGTCAGGGAAGAGGTCACTCAAATTAGAAGACTATGGTGTGTTGTTTGATTCTCTGCATCTCACTGAACTAAGAGACAACATCAGAGTGCTCCCAGAATGTCTTCACCTTTAAAATGATTGGTAGGGGGTGTTTAGGGGTTTCAATGGACCCAGATATCAAAATCTATTTAAATAACAAGTAAAGCAGTTTGGTACATGCTCTGCACAGTCAGTTTTTGCTCTACATCGAGTATATACTGTAAAATTGCACTTCCCAACTTTTTTAACAACACTTTTGGAGTAATACTGGTAGGGGGTTACAGCCTCAGAAAATTTTCATAGACAATGGATCAAATAGTAAATTGCTGTAAAAAGATATTCTTTCTGCCCTTGACATTTCACTTTCAGTAGCAAATAGAATAATGAATGTGAATCAAGTTTAGTCACTTTCTTGGATATCTTAAAGTGGTAGTCTTTGCTAAGTTTTATCTGAATCAGCATTACCAGGGGTATAACGACTCAGGGGTAGCTAAATAGCCTCTAATATTTTATGATTTACTACAAATTTTAAAATTAAATTGAGTTGTAGTTGTGATGATTTTTAAGAGAGGCAGAGAGTTAAAAATCACTCCAAGATTTACCATTTTGATTAAACTAAGAACTTAAAGAAAAAAAAATACGTAGTATCAAAAAATGTCAAAAAGGGAAAAACCTAGAAGAACCTCCCCTTCTAAGAAAAAATGTTTGCAATCGTCTTATTTCTTCTTTTTTCTTGCTTTGCAGATGGTGCTACTTATGCTCAGCTTGAATCAGTCCCGTTTATGTATGTCATTTTCAGAAAATGCTCAATCCATAGATTTCATCTCTTCACCTTTAATGGTGGACACTACATCAGATACCATTTATACTGCATTTAATAATGTTGAGAATACTAGTGGTATGTATCTTGCTCTCTTTTGCCAAGGATTTAGTCTTTGAGAACAAAATGTTTTGAACTATCTTATTTCTTTAATTTTTTTCTTGCTTTGCAGATGGTGCTATTCATGCCCAACTTGAATCAGTCCCTTTGATGTCATTTTCAGAAAATGCTCAATCCATAGATTTCATCTCTTCACCTTTAATGGTGGACACTACATCAGATACCATTGATACTTAACTAAATAATGTTCAGAATACTAGTGGTATGTATTTTACTCTCTTTTGCCAAGGATTTAGTCATTAAGAACAAAATGTTTTGAATTATCTTATTTCTTTAATTTTTTCTTGCTTTACAGATGGTGCAATTTACACTCAACTAGAATCTGCCCCATTAACAAGATTTAAGAATGGCACTGAAGATACTTTCTCAGATGAGGTGGAAGATCCTGCCAAGGCTGGTGATGCTATAGTTGTACCTTTGGATTCTCTTCAGTGCTCAGAAGTAGAAGTGCCTTCTGTTGCAAGTGAAAATATTCCAGAAGATAATGCTGTCCCAATTGAAAATGAGACAAATCCTGTTACTGATTCTCAGCCAGCAACTCCCACTGTCAATGATGAAGAGCAATTTCCAAAACCTCGCAGCCGTGAACCTAGTGAATGGAAATCTGTCAATGTGAAAAAACAAAAGGAGGCAGGACAAGCGCATATTAGTCTTAAGGGAAAAAGTGTAGAGGCAGTAACCATGGGTGATGGTTGTGACAGTAAATGTTCACGGAATTGTCATTTTGTTTTCACTCATGGTGATCGCCTGAAAGTTTTCAATGAGTTTTATTCCATAGAGACTCGTACATTAAAATGGTACTATATAACAAATAATGTGAGAACTGATGACGTGAAAAGGACAACTGTAACTGCTGCTCCAGGTATACAAACAAAGAGAAGTTGTTCAAATTATTACTTTCTAACTGTTCACGGCATTGACAAACCAGTATGCTACAAATTTTTTCTTCAGACATTGGGAATTTCAGAAAAATGTTGTCAAACTGCTCTAGCTAAAAAGAAAGCCAGCAATAGTAAAATCTCTGAAGATGGCCGTGGAAAAACAAAGAAGAGAACACGAGTATGCACTATTATTAGAGATGATGTGATGAAACATATCAAACAGTATCGTACAGTTGAGGGTCATTATACTCGGAAATCAAGCAAATCTAGATACTTACCTGAGCATTTAAATTGTAGAATTATGCACTCTCAGTACCGTATTGAGAGAGAGGCACAAGGAGTGACAGAAAATATTGTCACACTGAGACAGTATCGTGATGTATTCAAGAAAGAATTTAACTTGAAATTCTTTTGCCCCAAGAAAGATCAATGCGCAAAATGTTTATCGTGGAAAAATAAGACTACTGTTGAGAGAACGGATGAGGCAGCAAGAAAACATGAGAAGCACATGTCTGATAAGCGTATTGGCCAAGACTTAAAAACTGAAGATATAGACTTTGTGAAGAAAGCACCTAATGTTGAGTCCATCTGTGTTGCCACTTGTGATCTGGAAAAGGTATTTTTGTGCCCTAAAGGTGAAAATAGCGAGTTCTATTATAAAAGTAAATTAAGCTTGTATAACTTAACAATTTTTGTAAGTGGTGAACAGAAAGGATTATGTTATGTCTGGGACCAGACGGAAGCTCAAAGAGGATCTGCTGAAATTTCCAGCTGTCTTTGGTCGTTCTTGAAAGCAGAAAAAGGAATCAAGGAGTTCAGATTTTATAGCGACAATTGTTCAGCCCAGAATAAAAACAAGTTCTTGTTTTCCATGTACATCATGGCTAGCATCCGCTTGAATGTGAAGATAGTTCACCGTTATCTGGAGACAGGACACACACACATGGAAGTGGATTCGGTGCATGCTGCGATTCAAAACTCTATCAAGAAAAAAGATATATTTGTACCAAGTGAATGGTATGCAGCCATTAAAATTGCTAAGAAAACACTGCCCAGGTATGAAGTAATTGAGTTGAAGCAAGATCAAATTTTTAATTTTGCTAAACTTGCTGTCCACCAAACTTGGGATAAAATAAGAACCTCTGAGTTCAAAGAAGTAATGTTTAATTGTACTGAACCTGGCACTATTTACTATAAGACTGAGTACAAAGAAGAAGCCCTAAAGACATATGTGATTAAAAAGAAACCAGGGCACCCAGTGAATTGGAAATCAATTACACTTCAAAAAATGTACGAAGCAAAGATACCACTTCGGCCAATTGAGAGAAGAGACCTTAAGTCTATGTGTGAGTCAGGTGCAATCCCATTATGCTACCACAACTATTACAACTCTCTCATCAATAGTAATGAAGAGGCGGTGCAGCCACCACCTCCACAAGTTCAGGATGAAGATGGTTCTGCTTCTAGTTCTGGCAATGATAGTGATAGTGACAGTGATTCCATTGATGGAGAATAAGACTGCAAATGAAGCATTGGTGAACTAGTCTAGATTTGTCTGCATAGTTTTAAAAATAGAATAATTTTCTCCCTCTAGCTGTGTTTAATTGTGATTATATGCCAAATGAATATTTTTATTGTAAACTAAGAATTTGAAGGAAAAATATGCAGACTACACTGATTTTACACCAAAAGTATAAAGATTATTCAGAACTTCTGAATTTGCAATTACTTAAACTATAAGTATTTTTGTTGTGATTATTTTAACCTAGTGAACTTTATCTTGTGATTTCTCTTACATAAGTAAATAAATCCATTGTGATTTTTTCAATACTTACTTAGGCATTTATATTTGTTTCTGCTTTTTAAACCAAGGGAAATTTATTTTGTAGCACCTGTAACTAGATTAGATAAATACTTTGTTATTTTTAATACTTACGGATGTATTTATACTTTTGTTCCTGTTTAATAAATCAGTATACATACATTGGCTTACCCTCTTTTGCTTTGGGGCTCATAGACCTGAATTCAAAAGGAGGGTGATGAAGATCAGGAAACTTCTTACTGCTAGCAGAATGGGTAGGCTCTCTGGTTAAACCTGTAACAAACGATAGCCAATGATGTCTAGGCAGGAAAACGAACCGTGGGTAAAATAAAGGCGAGGTGGCTTAGGGGCCTATTTTCTCACCAACAAAGTCCGGTATAGGACTCCTAGGACTTTCTATGTGTTTTTTGGTCCCAGAAGGAGGTAACCTGTGAGTTTCGTCGAAATCCGAGACAATTCTTTTTCGACCGAAAATCGCAAAAAACGCAAAGGCTATAGCCTTTGCATTTTTACGATTTTGGGTCGAATTTTTTTTTCTCTCCAAAATGACGGGAGTTGTACAGGGGGAACCCCACGTACCCGTAGACCAACCCTTGAGGGTCAGTTTTTTCCGAAAACCCGGTTTGCCTGCGAGGGAATGCAGTATTTCTGATAGCGCGCAATGTGTTCGGGCGAGTTGGCTTACGGGTTTATTTTGTCACTAACGAAGTCCGGTATAGGACTCCTAGGAATTGCTATGTGTTTTTTAGTGCCAGAAGAAGGTACCCTGTGAGTTTGGTCGAAATCTGAGACAATTTTTTTTCGACCCAAAATCGCAAAAACGCTAAGGCTATAGCCTTTGCATTTTTACGATTTTCGGCCGAAAATTAATATTCTCCGAAATGACGGGGGTTGTGGAGGGGGACTCTAACATACCCCTAGACCGACCCCCAGGGTCAGTTCGTCCGAAAACCCGGTGTGTCTGCGAGGAAATGCAGTATTCCTTCTGAAACGTATTTTGAATGGCACTAAACCTGGCGGGCGAGTGACGTCATTCTGTGCAGCCGGAGCCGGAAGCCGGAGGTGTTTGTTGTTTTCGGAGGGATCATGGCGGAGGCCGGTGTGTGCGGTGCGGTGAGTGTAATTGTGATATTATTTGTTTCAATCGTAATATTCCTTAATTAATTAATAATTGGGAGGAGTGTGATATTTTTATATTCAAATATCACATATTTTATTGTTTCGGTGAGGACAAACTGAACATCCTCGCTCCTGTAATGGTTCCTCTTTCTGCTGAGTGCCTACCGTAAGGTTATAATTAACCATCAGCATTGGGTGTAACTTTTCAATGATATTCTTGTTAGCGGAATGTCGTTATTTCCTTGAAAGGCTGTAATTTTCTTGTAGCACATTATGTAGTGCCCAAGGGAGGTTAGCTATGAAGGTTAGGTCACCTCATGGGTACACCCATGGTTAGGCTGTGGTTCGTACATGAAGCTCTTAATTTGGGCATTAGTGTGAATCAGTAATTTATTTTACGTTGCGTTCTTGTTTAAATGTGATAGTGGGGGTGTCCTTAGTACTCTCTGTGAGGAAATCTTGGACCAGATGGATTCCGATTAGGCGACAGACAGCCTACAATAGTAGTAGCATTTTCTATCAGGCACACTAGCGTGTTCATTTCAAAATCAAAGGGTTTTGTACAAGTTAACATTGGGGGGAAAATAGGGAAGCTAGGACTCTTGGCTGAGTCAGTAGGGCTTGTTGTATTAGTGGGTATCCTTCCACTTGAAATCGCAGTTCTGTGCTCATGATGATTCTTCTTCTTTGAACAATATTGCATCTTCGTACTGAGAATAATTTAATGTAAATGAGATCCTTTCTTTTTCAAGAACTGAAAGTATTGTTTAGATATTTAACATTTGGAGTAAGGCATGTTCATTCTTAAAACGCCTTTTAGTTTTCAAACATACGTAATAATACAATAGTCTTGTGTAGATTTATTTGTTTTCAATGCAATATTGTTTAAAGTGTATGGCCAGTCACTCGTCTTTATCCAGAATTTGTTTGTCAATTGTCTAAACACTAGTTGTTCACTTATTGATCTAGTTTATGGTTGGTATCTTGCCAACTGATATCCATGAGAGATATCATCAGCATTTTATCGATGTGCAATTACCTTTCTAAGGTATTTGGCTTTTTAAAAATAATACTTGTTCATTTTTCCATCCATCTTATTTAAGGGTGGTATCTTGCCAACTAGTCGGATGCTGGATGCATTTAATAATTCGGATAGAGGCTTCTAAAGTAGTAAATCTTGTTTTGTTGAGAACAGAGATGAGTGACGGCTTTTGCTTCCTGATATTTGAGTGTTGCCCTGTTGCCCCTGTGTCTGCTGTTCTTTACTTGCTCTATTGCAAAAAGTATCCATTGAATGCTTTGTTTTGCGCCATTTGGCCTGCCTGCTTCCTCTCACTTTGACCTCGGCCAGACTCCTAAAGGTCAGGGTGTGAGGAGTAGGCATTTTAGTGGTAACCTTTCAAATCTAAATTTTTGCTTGCTTCCTCGCACTTTGACCTCGGCCAGACTCCTCATGGTCAGGGTGTGAGGAGGGTGTCTTGCTCTTGTACCTTTGAAATGTAAATTTTTGCTTGCTTTCAACTTGTTGTAGTTGCCCCCTCTTGCTGGCATGTTGACCCAGGCCAGACTCCTGAAGGTCAATGTGTTGGTGAGAGGGGGCAAATGAGAGGGGATTCCTCTCTCTTTGCTTTAGAATTTCAACTTTTGAATGGATACTTTTTACTGCTCTGTGCTCTGCTGTTTTCCCCTCTGGCTTTGGTATAATACGGCCTCCTGGAGTGGGACTTGTCTCACTGCTGGGTTCGAATCCCAGCGGGTCCTATGCCTCGCCTTGCTCTGCCTTCCTTCTCTCTGAATGTATGAGAAATTTAGAGGAACACAGTGCTTTGTTTACAATTTTGTTTACATTTGTGCTGCTCTGCCTTTGGCCAATTTCTTCTTCTCTTTTTTTGGGACTTAGTATTTGGCCTTTGCAGTGTTCCTCTCACTTTGTCATACTGTGTCTTCTGCTCTTTGTTGTTGTTGACATTCATGCTTTGTTTACTTTTCAGCACTTGTATTTTTTTTTTTTTTCCCCTCCTTGGTTGTTGGCTTCGGCTTTCCTTGCTCGAGCTGCTCATTGGTTTCCACCAGTGAGCTGCTCGAGCAAGGAAAGCTGAAGCCAACAACGAAGGAGGGAAAAAAAAAAAAAACCATTTGTTTTGTTGCCGATGTTCCACTCCACTGCTCCAAGTCCCAACTCTGCTGCTGCGCCTTCAAAGGCGCAGCAGCCGAGTTGGGACTTGGAGCAGTGGAGTGGAACATCGGCAACAAAAAAAATAAACAAACAAACAGTTGAATAAAGAAAAACAAGCTTTATTGGAAGAAGAACAAAAAGAAGCAATAGCAGCTGGCCAATGGGAGGCCCCCAAAAAAAGGCCCTTTTTTAGGCTATCTCGAGATCCCTATCTGACGCGGCCCAAGTAAAATTTCTGGGGGGGTCAAACAAAGTTCCATCTGGAAAAAACTAGTCAAATTAACTGTCAAGAGGAGTTTAATTAAAACCCCTCATAAACTGACTCTACGCAACAATCACTTCATATGAACTCAATCACAGCCGACGAGATGAAACACAGGACCCGAGAGCAAGCAGTGGCCTGGTGAACCTTCAATAACATGTCACTAAAGGAGCCCGAGAAATGCGTACCAGGACCTCGGGCCATTCCATGTTCCACTGTGACTGATCTCTCCTCCACATGAAGCAATCGTTGCTCACAGTAGCAAAAGTAAGTTCAAAGTAATTTCAAATACAAAGTAAGTTCATTTCTTCATGCTGACGTCCTCGTCTTGGGTTTTGAAGAATCTTCGCAGTCCTCCTTTCTCGAGTTGGTTGCTTGATTTGAAGAATCGTCAACGGCTGCACATTTGGTTCTGCTTTCCCCGTAACTTCGTCTTGTAACCTGCAAAAACAAATATGTATCAGAAGCAGTTCAATAAAAGAGTATCATTATTTCACGATTTGGTTGACTTTATTTAGGAAGACATGATGTGAAAAAAATTATCCAATCCGTCTTTAATAGAGAGAACATGCCAAAATTTTGCATCTTGCTATGGTATTTCAATTAGCAATCAATATATATTCAGCAATTGGAAGGTGAAGCTAAAATGAATTCAGTTGCATCTATTTCAACTATAAATATTAGTTTTAAAAAATTACCAGAAGCAAGTAAGTTCATTTCTTCATGCTGACATCCTCGTCTTGAGTTTTGAAGAATCTTCACAGTCCTCCTTTCTTGAGTTGGTTGCTTGGAGTTGGTTGGAATCGTCAACGGCTGCACATTTGGTTCTCCTTTCCCCGTAACTTCGTCATGTAACCTGCAAAAATAAATATGTATCAGAAGCAGTTCAAGAAAAGAGTATCATTTCATCACAACTCTGTTGATTTATTTAGAAAGACAAAATGAAAAAATATATTTTCTCCAATCCCTCTAATTTAGTATAGCAGGCACAAATGTTACATGTTGCTATGGCATTTTTTATAAAATATATATATTTAGCAATCAAAAGAAGGTGATCCATTTCATTAGCAAATTGACACCCAAGTTTACTTGAATCTTAAAGGGTACTATGCCACTCAAACAAAAGCTATGAGGTCAAAGTTACATAAAAAAAAAAAATTACCACAGTCAAAGTGGCAAAGAGACAGGTAAAATTCACTCCCATCATAAAGTAAGCTTCTAGTTATTGGTAGCTCTGAGCAGACTAACAAGCATCAAGTTATTTTCAATCAGCAATAATAAAATCAACTGATAAACAAATGCATACTGATATTCACCATTACGCAGTAAACTTATGTAACCTCATGCCTCTTGGTTTTAGTTCCCATGGCATTCCAGCATTTTAGTGTCAAAATTTAAACCCCATGATCTCTAGTATTTTAAATGGAGACAAAAGTTCGAGCAGCAATATTGCAATTTTCTATTGATTTAACAACCAGCAAACATGGAAAGAAGCCGTTAGTATAGTTTAGAAAGCCAATTGCAATGTACCTTGTAAAGAAATCAATCTGAAATTTGACTTAACAGTGGTGCAATACCAAAACAACTTCTTGAATGAAAGGAATGACTTTCATGACTTGGGTCACCTTTCCTCAACAAATATTTTATTTTAAAAAAGTCTCATTGCATTTTCACCATTTTGCAATAGGGAAATAGTTCTGTCTGTTCTCTAATTAAGGGCATTGAATTTTGAATTGAGAGAAATTAAACCAAATTAACAGCAGACTGGACATTGCATAGTCCAGCACCACTGCTGTGGTTAATGGCAAACTAATAAAATGTTTGTCCAAGTCACTTTTAAAGGTCTACTCAAACTGAAGGAAATGGAAAATTACAATATTGAATTGCTGAGTTTACCCCATGACTAGCATGACAGCATACTGCATTGAAATACACAGAAATAGCAGCCATCTCTCAAATTTCTTTGAACCAGAGGTAAATTAAAATGACACATCAGAAACAAAGGAGTGATTAACACTATTATGCAGTCAACTTATTTCAGCAAGAAGTGTGGTACATGCCAGGACTAAGCTGGCAAGATAAAATTTTCACCTTATCACCACTAGCATTTTCATGTATAAATTAAATAAGCAACACAGTACTTTTAATAATCAGTACTAATTCAAAATAGAACAGAAACAGAAAGTAGTGATTTGAGCCCACTTTCCAAAACAATGGACTGTGCCAATAGAGTTCTTTAAAGAAGAGTGATAAGTTTACTTGTATAGCTTGTGTCCAAGCTCTCCCACAAATGATACCACAAATTAGAAGTAAGAGCAAAGGTGGAAAGTGGCAGTTAGTTTGGTTTTGAAAGCTACTTGCAATATACCTTCAAAAGAAATCAATATGAAGTTTGACTTCAGAACAGTGGTGCGGTACAAAGTGAACTTCTTGGATAAAAGAACAAGTTGACTTTCATAACTTGCGTCAGTATTCCTCAAAAGATTTTTATTTTTATTTTTATTTTAAAAAAGTCTCATTGCCTTTTCACCATTTTGCTATAGAAAAATAGTTGTTACTGTCAGATCTTCAATTCAGGGCATTGAATTTTGAATTGAGAGAAATTAAACTGACAGCAGACTGGACATTAAAATTAACCACAGCAGTGATGCTTCTACTTTTGCAGCTTCAAAAGGCAGTGCCTTTCAGCGGACCCTAGCACCCCATGATCTTGATTTTAATTGGAAATAAAAGTTCTAGCAGCAAAATTGCAATTTTCTATTGATTTAACCACCAGCAAGCATGGAAAGTGGCCATTAGTTTGATTTCTTAGAAAGGTATACTGCAAATTGGTTTCAAAATTTATCTGAAATTTGACATCTGATCTTCAATTCAGGGCATTGAATTTTGAATTGAGAGAAATTAAACTGACAGCAGACTGGACATTCAAATTAACCACAGCAGTGGTGCTTCTACTTTTGCAGCTTCAAAAAGCAGTGCCTTTCAGCGGACCCTAGCACCCCTTAAGTAATCGCAAGTATGAAAGAAAAGTACTGTGCCATCTTTCAACAGTGGTGCAATACCAAAACAGCTTCTTGAATAAAAAGAATAAGTTGACTTTCATAACTTTTTTGCAATAGGGAAATAGTTCTGTTCTCTAATTCAGAGCATTGAATTTTGAATTGAGAGAAATGATATCAAATTAACAGCAGACTGGACATTGAAATTAACCACAGCAGTGGCTCTGGACAATGCAAACTAATAAAATGTTTATCCAAGTTAGTCAAAGGTCTACTCAAACTGATAAAAATGGAGAATTACAATATTGAATTGCTGAGTTTAACCCCATGACTAGTAGTACTGCAATGAAATATACAGAAATAGCAGCCATCTCTCAAATTTCTTTTAACTAAAGGCAAATTAAAAATGACACATCAGAAACAAAGGAGTGATGATTCACACCATCATGCAGTCAACTTATTTCAGCAAGAAGTGTGGTACATGCCAGGACTTAACTGGCAAGATAAAATTTCAACCTCATTACCACTAGCATTTTAATGGACAAATTAAATAAGCAACACAGTACTCTCCCTTATCAGTACTAATTCAACATGGAACAAAAATGGAAACTAGGACATTGAACCCATTTTCAAATAAACAATGGACTGAACCAATAGAGCTCTTTAAATTAGAGGGATTAGTTTAGTTGTATAGCCCATGTCCAAGCTCTCCCACAAGTGATCCATAAATTAGAAGTAAGAGAGCAAAGGGTGAAAGTTGCCGTAAGTTTGGTTTTGAAAGCCACTCGCAATATACCTTCAAAGGAAACCAATCTGAAGTTTGACATCTGATCTTCAATTCAGGGCATTGAATTTTGAATTGAGAGAAATTAAACTGACAGCAGACTGGACATTAAAATTAACCACAGCAGTGGTGCCTCTACTTTTGCAGCTTCAAAAGGCAGTGCCTTTCAGCGGACCCTAGCACCCCTTAAGTAATCGCAAGCATGAAAGGAAAGTACTGTGCCATCTTTTAACTGACCCTTGAGTTAATCTTAAGGTACTTCCTAAGGCATTCAGCAGTTGACACTTTCTCTTGCTTTCTTGAACTACTTTCACAAAGCAATCCCAGGAACTAGGCTCACCTGGATATTGGGAGATTGATTCGGCAAACTTAGATTCTTGGAAAGCAATGTGACGGCTTGCTGGCATCATGGATAGCTTCAAGAGCATTAAATAAAGCAAACTTTGAGACCTGAAAAAGAAAACAAGACCATCAGTAGAACAAAAGGTGGCAGAGACAACTAAACAGGTAAATGAGCACGGCAAAACCCAAACGAAATACACACCAACTGTATGGGAGTGACGATCACAAGCATCTCCGGAAAATTTCCTTCCTAAATACAGCACAGATCAGCAGGCTCCTCACAGTGGCAGCTTGCAAGCAACTTCAGAAATCTGATGTAAGGTCCTCACAAATTGGCATTCTGAAAAAGAGACAAGAGCTACGTTAGGACAATATAGTAAGAAACGCAAAACGAAGTTACGTTCCCTGTTGGTAGACCTCAAATGTCAGATCTTAAATCAGACATCTTTAACTACATGTGATATATAAAATACTCACCAGGTACATGGCTGCAGGGATCACAAGCAGCTCCTAGCCCAGAAGACGAAATGAATAAGGCAGCATAGAGCTTGCAGAGCAGGGCATGGCATGGACAAAGGTATCAAGGGAAGGGTGGATACCTGAAAATATTAAAACACAATTAGCATGACGGAAAAGGTCAGTATCAAGTACTTAGAAAACACATGCATAGCAGTGCAGAGCACAACATACACATGATACGTACCATTCACTAGAGCAAAGGCTGCAGAAGCAGATGACGTAAGTGAAAACAATCCAGAAGTATAACAACTGCAGACATTGGAGTGGGCAGATAGGCACACTCTTTACAGTGGCAGCTGACGAGCAACTCAAGAATTACGATGAATGGACCCAAAGGAACACTGCAAGAAAGACATAAGCATAGTTAGATTTAAATTGTAAATACATGTATGGCTGTGTAAATTGTACCATAACCCTACATAGAAAGACATTTTGTTCTTTCACAAAGCCCCATTGGAATGCAGTCAAGTCAAAGTTCGTCTGCCAGCCAGGGAGTATAATGGGTGCCCAATAAATGGGCTACAGCTACAGAGAGACACACATTCGTTTGCAAACGAAAATGTTTCAATTTAGATAACTAGCTCCCGGGTAAAACGCCGAACCAAGTTCTTTGCGGCTCCTTAGGTAGGCACAGGGCACACGTGCGAGCAATGGCAACCCAAGAAGGCAAAAATGGAAATTTCTACACAAATGAAAACAAAAAGAATGGAAACTACGGTGAGCTCAAGCTCAAGGTCCTCTGAGACTGTCATAAGACAACGTTGAAACCATGTGTGATCTTAGTCGGCTTAGACTATGTCATCTACACATAACCACGTGTTCACGGAGTGAGCAACACGAGTCAAGAACCGTCACGAATCATCAAATTCAACTAACCTGCATGGCGTCCAGCAACGAAAAGACACGGCGCTGTGCTCGCACCTGCGAGCTGGGCTGCCTGGCAGGGCAGGGAGGGGAGGGGAGGGGAAGAAAGAAGGGAACGGAAGTGGCGCGATCGTGTGGCAACGAGAAGCATCTCCAGCAGCTCAGAGCGTACAGTTACAGCAGGCTACTGCCGCCGCGCGAAAATTTGAAGCGGGCCCTTGTCCCGGAGAGAGGATCTAGTGATGATGATTACTATGGTTTTTATTTATAAATAAATAAATAAATAAAGAAAATGAAGTGCCGATTCCGAACGCGTATTTTATCCGACACCGTGTCGACCAATCAGAGAGCCGTAACAGCGGCTAGTGAACTCGGTGGAGTCCACAAAAGTGCGGCCGGCACGGGGCGGGGTGAAAGGGGGGGGGGGGGAGGGGGCCAGCAGAGAGGAAGAGCGGCGTGCATGTGGACTACTCTTCGAGAGTCCTGCGAGGGTCCTGACTGAATCACTCTGGGACACGCTACCGCACGCTACTCCCATGCACCCTGCGCTCCGTGCCCGTGGGCCTGGGGCCTGGGCTGGGCTGGGCAGGAGCCCTTGCCGGTCCATTTGAGGCCGGCCGGCATCATCCGGCGGGGCGGGGGGGGGCGGGGCGGGGCGGGGCGGGGCGAGACGGGACGGGGCAGGGCGGGGCGGGGCGGGGGGCCACCTTGAGAGGCTGAGGAGGAGCCGATCAGTAAACCTGCGCCGCTGCTGCGCCGCCTCCCCTGCCTCTAGGCGAGGTTTGTTTGAAGGCTCTTCTCTCCACAATTCTCACATCTCGCGCGCTACGCCCAACGCGCCTATCCTTTGGCCGCCGCCGGTGTCCGTCTGCTCGCGCGATTTTGCCCGTTTTTCACCTGTTTGCGCCCCTTTTGCAATACATTAGTGGCCGCGGGGTGAAGCGGGGTCCGGCCAGGCCCGGCCCGCCCGGCCGGGGCTGGCGTGTGAAGGACCATTGAGCAGCCGTATTTCAGGCCGCCCAGGAAAAAGGGGCACCGCCATGCCTTACCCCACCTCACCCCATGGTTCTCCTCCTCTCCGCCTCCCTAAGCCCCGCTACCCCGCTCCCTCCCTCCCTCTCGCTCGCACCCTCCGGCGGCCACTATAGCCACTATTTCTCTACGGACGCACATTTTTCTCCATCTGCTTCCCATTGGCTGAGTGATAAGGAATCACCTGATAACATGCGACTGCCTTTCTGCGGGTGCGGCCCTGAAGCCAAAGTGCGGCGGCGCGCGTGCGGAGCTGATCTGTGGCCAAGTGCGCTGCGCGAAAGCCCCACACTCACAGCAGATCTGAAAACAGTTCATACAATTTTTTTTTAAATGCTGAATACATGGTACCAAAAACAGTATCAACGACGAACTGACCCTTGGGGGTTGGTCTAGGGGTACGTTAGAGTCCCCCTGCACAACCCCCGTCATTTTGGAGCAAATTCGTTTTCGGCCGAAAATCGTCAAAAATGCAAAGGCTATAGCCTTGGCGTTTTTGCGATTTTCGGTCGAAATAAAATTGTCTCCGATTTCGACCAAACTCACAGGTTACCTTCTTCTGGGACCAAAAAACACATAGCAAGTCCTAGGAGTCCTATACCGGACTTCGTTAGTGAGAAAATAGGCCCCTAAGCCACCTCGCCCGCACACATTGCGCGCTATCAGGAATACTGCATTCCCTCGCAGACAAACCGGGTTTTCGGACGAACTGACCCTTGGGGGTTGGTCTAGGGGTACGTTAGAGTCCCCCTGCACAACCCCCGTCATTTTGGAGCAAATTCGTTTGGGGCCGAAAATCGTTAAAAATGCAAAGGCTATAGCCTTTGCGTTTTTGCGATTTTCGGGCGAAAAAAAATTGTCTCCGATTTCGACCAAACTCACAGGTTACCTTCTTCTGGGACCAAAAAACACATAGCAAGTCCTAGGAGTCCTATACCGGACTTCGTTAGTGAGAAAATAGGCCCTTAAACCACCCCGCCAGCACAAATTGCGCGCTATCAGGAATACTGCATTGCCTCGCAGACAAACCGGGTTTTCGGACGAACTGACCCATGGGGGTTGGTCTAGGGGTACGTTAGAGTCCCCTTGCACAACCCCCGTCATTTTGGAGCAAATTCGTTTGGGGCCGAAAATCGTTAAAAATGCAAAGGCTATAGCCTTTGCGTTTTTCCGATTTTCGGTCGAATAAAAATTGTCTCCGAATTCGACCAAACTCACAGGTTACCTTCTTCTGGGACCAAAAAACACATAGCAAGTCCTAGGAGTCCTATACCGGACTTCGTTAGTGAGAAAATAGGCCCTTAAACCACCCCGCCAGCACAAATTGCGCGCTATCAGGAATACTGCATTGCCTCGCAGACAAACCGGGTTTTCGGACGAACTGACCCATGGGGGTTGGTCTAGGGGTACGTTAGAGTCCCCCTGCACAACCCCCGTCATTTTGGAGCAAATTCGTTTGGGGCCGAAAATCGTTAAAAATGCAAAGGCTATAGCCTTTGCGTTTTTGCGATTTTCGGTCGAATAAAAATTGTCTCCGAATTCGACCAAACTCACAGGTTACCTTCTTCTGGGACCAAAAAACACATAGCAAGTCCTACGAGTCCTATACCGGACTTCGTTCGCGAGAAAATAGGCCCTTAAACCACCCCGCCAGCACAAATTGCGCGCTATCAGGAATACTGCATTGCCTCGGAGACAAACCGGGTTTTCGGACGAACATACCCTTAGGGGTTGGTCTAGGGTTACGTTAGAGTCCCCATGCACAACCCCCGTAATTTTGGAGCAAATTCGTTTTCGGCCGAAAATCGTAAAAAATGCAAAGGCTATAGCCTTTGCGTTTTTGCGATTTTCGGTCGGAAAATAATTGTCTCCGATTTCGACCAAACTCACAGATTACCTTCTTCTGGGACCAAAAAACACATAGCAAGTCCTAGGAGTCCTATACCGGACTTTGTTAGTGAGGAAATAGGCACCTAAGCCACCTCGCCCGAACACATTGCGCGCTATGAGGAATACTGCATTTGCTTGCAGACAAAGAGACACGTAACACTTTGCGGATTTACCTACCCGCTCGCAGACGCCGTGGTCTCTCGGGTAGGCAGACCCGCAAACAGCCGGTATGGGAGGCATACTCAATATGCGCAAAATATCGCTCGTTTCCAGGTGAGTCATTTTATTTTTAGCTGACTTGAAGGTTAGCGCGACATTTCATTCACCCACCCGAAAATGCGGCTCATTGCAAGTGTTTGAGTAGGCAATAGGCAATAGGCAATCCTCATTGAGCAGCGGCCGTCTCCTGAGCGGCACTGTGGGCTTCATCTGCGCGTCCTTCTAGGCAGCACCCTTAGCACAAGTGCGTATATGTTGCCTAGTAGGCAGGCGCAGGTGCAGCCCGCTTTACTCCATTGTGTTTGGGGGACTTATTGCCTACATTTCTGGCAACATTGCCCCTGGACGGGGGCGTGGCGGGCCGGGGCGGGGCGGACGCGGTCGCGCACGGGGAGGAGGATGACATCCAAGAACGACGACGAAAGCGAGCCTCCTGCGCCTGCCTGCACGACCAGGCAAAGCGGGCGAGCTATACGTGCGTGCACGCAGCACCACCATTGCCACACACTGGAGGGGCGGGGTGGGGCGGGGCGGGGCGAGGGCGGGGCCCGGTCGGCCGCGATGGTCAGTGCAAGTGCATCGGGCCCATCAGTGCGGGCCGGGCCGGGTACAGTGTGCAGCGCTCGTTAGAGTGACGGCTCATGCCCGGCCGGCCGGCCGGCCAGGCTCCTGCTGCTGCCCACATGGGCAGCAGTGCGACGATGTCGACCGCCCCACCCCGCCCCGCCCCGCCCCGCCCCGCGCAGACCGTATCCATCGGCGTTGATGAGTCGTTGTGTAATTAGGACCGGTCTGACGTCGCCGAGCGTCGCAGCGGAGCGGCGCGGCGCGTCGCGCACGTCGCCGATGGTCCACTCCGTCATCGACATGGCCGGCACGGGGCGAGGTGGGGCGGGGCGGGGCGGGGCGGGGCAGCGGGGCTGCGCAGTCGTTAACATGACACAATGGGACTGGTCGGGGTGGTCGGAGCCGCTGGCTGTTCCGCTGGACGCGCCGCTCCGCGGCGTTCGTTAGCCGTGCTTTTATTGGTCGCAGCTTTTACGGTGGAAAGTGATGAGGAAAGTGCGCGTTTTGATCTAGAAATTGTTACGCGGCTGCGCGGGGCGGGGCGGGGCGGGGCGGGGCGGGGCGGGGCGGGGCGGGGCGGGGCGCGAGGGACAGGCTTGAACGGCGCGGCGTGGCGCGGCGGGCTGCCGACTGCTGGTAAAGTCTCTTCTCTTCGTTATGTGGCAGTCCGAGCTGCCCGAGAGGGCCGGAACGGGGCGGGCGAAAACGCCAATATTTGGCGTCCTTGGACACCAAAATTTAGCCTTCATGTTTGTGGTTTAGTTCGTTTAGCACGGACAGCCGCGCTGACGGCGGCAGCGGCATATAGCGGCCGGCAGGCAGGTACTACCCGACTTGTACGCTCGCTTTTCTTTGGCGATCCTCCGCGCCGCCCCGCGCCGCCCGGTCCAGCCGGCCCCGCCCCGCCGGGGTTGTTAGCAGCAGCCTGCATCTTATCAGCGCGATCGCATCTCCCGATGCTGCCGCGTCCACCACCACAACCACCGCCACCTCCTCCACGGCAGCACAGAGCCCGCGCGCCGCGCCGGCCGGAACGTGTGAAAGACTGACTGTGGTCAGTAATAATAATCGAGGACAACCAGATCCTCAAAAGGGGACGCTCTGCTGCCCCGATTTTATTAGTACAACCATCCAGCTGCAGAGCAGACTCTCGGGTGTCCTTCCTGATTAGCACTGTCCCCAACAGGCGGCGCGGACAGCCCAGCGCGGACAGCAATTGGTGCGGAAGGCGGGCAAAAGCAGCGCCCCCACCTGCTGTGTGCTTTCAGAGCCCCCCCCCCTCCCTCCCCCAGGTAACCGCGCCCCACGGGCCTCGGGCGGACTGATGGGACCGGCCGAAGAAGAAAGTGAGCGGTATATATAGCAGGAGGGCGATAAACTAGGTCCGAAATCAATAAATTGATCTCCGCTTGGCGAGCGATGCTGGTAGCAGATTGGCTGCCGGTCATACCGTGTGGGTTGGCGCCTCTCACACAGGTGTAACACACACACACACACACAGAGGCGTGCACACCGTTGGGGCGGCTGCCGCGCAGCAGCGTGGGCGCCAAATTGACGTTCACTTTCCGCCAAGAAAACAACAGCAACGACGATGGCTCTCGGAGGAGAGAAAGAAAAGGTGAAAAAGAAGACGAAATGTTTTTGGAAGAAGAAGGTTCGACTTACTCGCGCGCACGCACACACACACGCACGCACGCACACTCGCAACACCAATTTCAGGGGAACTTTGTGACAATTTGCTCCCTTTCCCAGCCCTCTCATCCAGAGGGCGGCCCTCCTCATCGTACTGGAAATGCTCTCCAGGAGCAGCGAGGTCGCTTTAGAAATCTTGGCTCGGCACGTCATCCCGCAGGACGACGTCGCCGTCCGTACGTGAGCGATGCGGGGGAATCATCAATATCATCCGCTCCTCGTGGCGTTATTATATTTGCGATCGAGTGCGTGCGTGGATGGCTGTGTGTGTGTGTGTGCGTTGGCACGGGGGGAAACTACAGAGCACGCGGCAGACGCGGGGAGCAGTCGAGGGTCAGCAGCGGCAGCGGCAGGGCACGAAATAACAAAACGCACGCGACGCAGCCTTGACCCACATGAGGCGGAGCAGAGCGTCTCGCAGATTACATACGCGCTCTCATTTCCTCGCAATACCGCTGCAGCAGCAGCAGCAGACCGATAGGCGGTATATTATTACTCCCAGTATGCATAAGAAAGTTAAGATTATAATTTTAAATTCAAAGTCACAGCTTATTCTCGCGGCGGACATCGCTGTCACTGCTCAGGAATCTTCTGACTCCACCCGGAGGGGCGCAGTAACATTTCGCGTACGATGACAGTGACGTGCTCCGTGGACCAAGATGAGGAATGTCTATGCGCGGAGCCAAAAGACATTTCACTCACAGCAGAGCGACCTGCGCGCGCACACACACACACACAGCAGAACTGTGCTCATCCCCAAGTTTGTCGCGGTGTTACGAGCCTCCCCGCGCAGTAAAGCACACGAGCCTCGTAAAGCGTCGCTTTATATACACGAATGATAGAGCAACCAACACCTGCACACATTGCAACAATGAAAGCACAGCCGCTGTGGGATGCGCACCGCCGCTGCGAGAGAGGGAGAGAGAGGGAGAGAGAGGGAGGGAGAGAGAGAGAGAGAGAGAGAGAGAGAGAGAGAGAGAGAGAGAGAGCGAGAGAGAGAGAGAGAGAGAGAGAGAGATGAAGAGAGACACCTAAAGGGAGGGGGTCGCGAGGCAAATCTAAGTCTCACCTTGGGCTTGAATGTACGGACAGACGCGAAAAAAAAAATATTTAAAGGGGCCTGTAAATGTGGCGCACGATGGCGGCAGGCCGCATGCCATGGGGGTCGCTCGATCGCGCTCGCTCCCATGGGCCCATGGGCCGGGCTCGCTGTAGGCTCCAATTAATTTTTATACGGCCGCGCAGCCGCAAGACAGTCTGCTGCGGGCGGGGCGGGCGCCCAGAATTGATAACCGAAGACTTCGCGCGCGCGCGCGCACCCCGCCGGGCCGGGCCGGGCCGGGCGGGGTAGCGTAGGCAGGGGCTGAGGGTGCGGGGCGGGGCGGGGCGGGGCGGGGAGGGCGCGGCGCCGGCGTCGTGTTGCGCTAGCTTTTGCATTTAAGGCTGCTGCTCTTTGGCGTTTTACTATTCAGAATAGTCCGCGCCGCGCCGCGCGTGAGGTAATCCTTCCTCCCATTTTAGGCGCGCGCCGCCGCCGCCGCCGCCGCGCGAAAACAATGAAATTGGCGGTGGATGTTGTTGTAGAGGGCCGTTAGTTCACGCGGGCCGGGCCGGTCGGCCGCGAGCGAACGCGATGATCCAGTTTCTTTTTTGATGGTGGCTGTGAATGTGTGTGTGTGTGTGTGTGAGGGTGGTCACGGCCCGTAGGCGACGCTCGCGGTGATGAAGCCATGTACGCGGCGGGCTGGGGCGGGGCGGCTCTTACAAGGTTGCGCAAAGGCGATCTCTTGATGGCCGCCCCTCGGCCCTCGGCTTTCGGCCCGCCCCGCCCCGGCGCGAGGGAGGCATTTTATACGGCGACGTGAAGCCACCTGGCGCCAACAACTGCTGCACGCTTTACGGGGCGGGGAGGGAAGAGCATGAGAGAAGAGTGCCACTTGAGTGTCGGCGCCGCGCACAGCACAGCCTCCAGCGCGCTCCAGAGCAGATTGTTTTATTCCGCACAGAGCACGGCCGACGCAAGGACCTTCCGACAAAATGAGGGTGCTTCCCTGCAGCTCTGCGGCCGCGGCCAGGGCGGCGGCCGTACCGGAGGCGTGGCGGCCAGTGGCGGCGAGGACAGTTAAGCTGCAATCCTTGTTGCAGCCCGCCCCGCCCCGCCCCGCCCCGCCCCGCCCCGCCCCGCCACGGCCAGCCAGCTGTTTGAAGACGACTGCTGAATCACCGCGACGCATAATCAATCCTCATTCATCGGAGGCATCTCTCTGCCCGAGATGGAGATGAGGAGAGCCGAGCTGGAGCTCACGT
The DNA here is from genome assembly GCA_033675135.1 of Frankliniella intonsa. Taxonomy (NCBI): domain Eukaryota; kingdom Metazoa; phylum Arthropoda; class Insecta; order Thysanoptera; family Thripidae; genus Frankliniella; species Frankliniella intonsa. The sequence continues at coordinate 7,685,451 of CM066247.1, read as the reverse complement.
CCCATCTGTCTGTCTTCCAGTGTCTGTCCGCCCGGGACGGGACGGGACGGGACGCGCCCCAGTGTCCAGTCGAATTCGTGGGAGCAGTGTGGTGAGCAGGGCGCGCCCTGTCCCCGCCCCCGCCCCGCTGTGCGTGCGTGCCAGTGTGACGGCTGTGATTCATTCAGCGACGCCGCGCGGCGCGGAGTCCATTCGCAGAAGAGTCCATGTCGGGCCGGTGTCGGGCCGTCCCTGGGCATCACAAGAGGCGGGGCGGGGCGGGGCGGGGCGGGGAGGCTCGTACGCTCAGCAGCGGCACCCAGTTGAAAATGAACACGATCATATATTTACTAACAATGACCTTATAGCAATTGCGCGCAGGGGGAGTAAAGAGAGAAACTAGAGAGGCATACGCGGGGCGGGCAAGGCAGCCTGGGGCTCATATGCCTGCCGTTCGCAGCGCCCCAGGCGGTAGATGGAATGACCAGACAGACCCGGACACGGCTCACTGGCGGCGGCATTCAAAGGCCCGCCCCGCCCCGCCCCGCCCCGCCCCGCCCCGCCCCGCCCCGCCAAGCCCTGCACCATCGTGCCCTATTCACTTTTTCGCAATACGTTGGCGCTGCTGCCCGCCCCGCGCACGGCGGCCGCGGCGAGCTGCAGCACTCTTAGCAGCGCGCTCAGGGTGAGCACAGCAGAGAGGGGGTCGCGGAGCCTTCCTGGGCGCGGCCCGGGGGCCCGTCGAAAAGCTGCTAATGAGAGAGAGAGAGAGAGAGAGAGAGAGAGAGAGAGAGAGGGAGAGAGAGGAAGGAAGAGGAAGGGAGAGGTGGGAGGATGTGAGCTGGAATCGCCGCGCCGTCGTCCTCGCGAGATCACCGAGACGTAGGCAACAGGCCGACAGCCGTGTGAAGCTGGTGGCCTACCCCCGACTCGTCAGGGGCTCCGGGCGCGCTGAGGGCGTATGTTTGTTTTTATTAATGGCGAGGTTTTACTCAGCCGCAATAAGGCTTTTACAATAAGCGCTCCCCGAGCAGCCGCCTGCCCACTACGCGGGCGGTGCGCACGCGTTTAATCGAAACTCGGATATGAGGACCATTTATAACGACGGGGCGGCCGCTGTGCTCCCCGGGGGAGGTCATGCCCAGCAGCAGCAGGTCGGCGGCCGCACCCCCACTACCACCACCACCGCGAGGTGCAACGCCAGGAAATATACCCTTAAGAGCCGCGAGCATTTCGCACATCTAGAATTATCGGCAGTCTTAGTCGTAGAGTACTTTGCAGCCATCCCCCGCCACCGTGAAGTGGGTGGTAGCCGCCACGACTATTGAAGAACAAAACAAAGACCATAGCCATTTAATGCCTGCGAAATATTTAAATCCACACGCAGGACAGGAAAAAGCCGAGGTTTTTTGTTTCGTTTTTGGGGCGGAAAGTTGTTCGATTTTGCAGCGGTTGTTGAACGAACATCAATCGAAGCAGCAATAATACAGGGTGGTTTCGTCAGCTGTTGCTGCTGCCGCCGCTGCCGCCGGTAAAAGCAAAAGCACGGAGGTACAGGAAGTTGGCGGGGCAGCCAGGCCCTCGGCCAGGGCAGCAACGGCGTTCAGCGGCCGGAAGGTGTTGGCCGCGAGTAGCCCGAGCCGGGGGGCGTGGCGGGGCGGGGCGGGGCGGGGCGGGGCGGGGCGGGGCGGGGCGGGGCGGGGCGGCCCGTCTAGCTGCGGCCAGTGTTTGGCAGCCCGCCGGCACTGGCACCGCCCCGCCTCGCCTCCCCCGCGCCCCCGCGAGCCACGGCAGGACACACGCTCCCTTTCTCCATACACACCTCTCCTCTCCTCTCCTCGGCGGGTTTCCTCTTCTGAATTGCTCCTGCTCCGCAGTGTTGTTGTGGTTTTGTCAGCTGCTGCCAGCACACTGGCGGCTGGCGGCACCCTGCGCGCGCGGCGGCCCTGCAACCAGAGAATCGCTTGTTTGAAGCAGCACAGGCTGTTTTGATTCAAAGCATTAATTTCAGCAAACATTTTTTGTTTCGAATCAAACATTTTTTTTTTTTAAAGAAAGCAGCAGTATCCTACACGTGCATACCCGCAATACCACAGTACTTCTAATAGCGCGCGGGTGGAGTTGCTTTATAGCGATCGACTTTGAGTCTCGACAGTCGGTAAGCCTTATGGTGGGATGGATGTGCGCGGCCAGCTCTAAGAGAGCGGTGGTGTGTGCGTGTGCGTGTGTGTGTGTGTATGTGTCCATGGCTATGAGAGGTTGGCTTAGAGGTGGGTCAAGAAAACCTGCGCTGTCACAGGAATCCGACAGGGGTCTATTAAAACGCTCAAAGCGATATAGACTCATTATGTGGAGCGAGAGAGACGTCACATGCTACTATTCCGTGCCCCCGAGCAGGCAGGCGTCGGCCTTCCCCTACCCCCCGCCCCCGCCCCCCCCCGCCGCCCCAGCACCCGCACACAGCGACGTCCCTCCCGACCAGCGAAGCAGCGCTCGAACCAAATTCGCCAGTTTTAATTAGGCCTCTCCCTCTTATATTCGCGGTCGCCGAAAAACAAAAGTTGGCGTCGTCGTCGCAAGGCTGAAACTGAAATTAGCATACCAAGTGGCATGGCGTTTCGGCTGATTTACAGCGCGAAATTATTATCATATTATTCCAGTCAAAGCGACGTGGTCTGAACCGGATGGGAGATTCAGTGAAGCCGCGCGCGGTGCGGTCAGCATGTCTTCCCCCCAGCGATGCGGCTGCACATCTCTCTCTCTCTCTCTCTCTCTCTCTCTCTCGACCGCATATGCTGGACCCATTCCTGTGGGAGCGACGAGGACGCAACACATTCCTCTGGGCCTGGACGTCTCAATTAGAAGCGCCGTCGTGCATCGTGGGAGGAAGACGGAGGAGGGAGTGAGAGGGAGAGAGGGGGAAGATTGGGCGGCCGAGGGTGCGCTGCGCTGCGCGGTGAAAGGCGATACAAGTTTGTTATTTTGATGACGGCCCGCGGCCGATCGCACCGCCGCGCCGACCGACTTCCCTGATTAAAACCAGACAGCCTCAATTTTCGCAACGTTCTCGCTCGTCCACCGCCGAAATTCCACAATGCGGCCATGAAAATGGGTCCGCGCGCGACCCAAAACCCATCCCGTTCCTGTCCCTCCCCCGCGCCCCTGCACCCCTCACCCCTCGCTCTGGCTGGCGGCGAGCCTGCTGCTCCCGCGAGAAAGTGAGTCTTTGCTGCTGCAGCATCTTGGCATCACTTAGGCCCCAGCAGCTTACGCATTGGCTCCGGCTGCTTGTGTGAGCGAGAGTGTGCCCGTGGCACCGTGAGCGAAATGAGAGAGGGAGGGAGAGAGAGAGAGAGGGAGAGAGAGAAAGAGAGGGAGAGAGAGCGAGAGAGAGAGAGAGAGAGAGAGAGAGAGAGAGAGAGAGAGAGAGGAGAGGAGAGAGAGAGAGAGAGAGGGAGGGAGAGAGGGAGAGAGAGGGAGAGAGAGAGAGAGAGAGAGAGAGAGAGAGAGAGAGAAGATGCGCGCGGTGCGACTCCAGCTCTACAAACCAGTCAAAACGCACTTCCTCAGCTTGACTACCCCTCCCCTCCTCCCCCCAGTCGCCTCGCCTCGCCCCGCCGCGCCCCGCGGATGGACGTATGGCCGTCATTTAGACGACGTGAATGTCCCCGCGGCCCTGCCCGGCCCGGCCCGGCCCGGCGCGGCGAGACTTATGGACGCCGTGAGGACGCTCTGCCAGGCCCTTTGACGTCCGCCGCCCTCCGCGTGGCCAATGGCGGAGCATGGAGCGAGGTAGCAGAAGCAAAAAAGAAAGAAAAAGAAACAGCAGCCCGCGCGCAGAAAGGTCATGACCAAGCCGAACCTCATGCCGGCATCGGCGCGGCGGCATCAACTTGTTACACTTTCTTATGATTACTATTCCGTCTGAAACCCGCGAGCGTTCTCCTGGTAACAGGAAATGCAGCCACGCTCTGCGAGACTGACCCGTGCGGCGCGGCGCGGCCAGCATGTCTCCCTCCCTGCATGTCACATGCACTGCTGGACGGTCTATTCTCTGCCGCCCCGCCCCGCCCCGCCCCGCCCCGCCCCGCCCCGCCCCGCCCCGGTCCTATAAACACTTCAGCTTTATTCCGCTCGATGCCTTGTTTATCCGCGACTCATATCAATAAAGATTCTCCTCGTATGCCTTTTGCCCGCTCCGCCTGGGCGCGCGCCTCGCGTCCCGTCCCGTCCCGTCCCCGGAGCAGGGGAGGAGGAGAAGGGGGGGGGGGGGCAGAGAATGGAACGCCACACGTGCGCGCGGCTCTTGTTCATCGCCCGGCTCAAAGTCCCTGCCCGCCCCGCCCCGCCCCGCCCCGCCCCGCCACGTGTCATACGGCATATGGCCGCGGTGTAGTGCGGCGCGGTGCAGCCTCTCGGCCTGGACCTGGACAGCCCGGGCAGACATGGCGGAAGTGAAGCGCTCGCCACCCGCCCCGCCCCGCCCCGCCCCACACCACCACAACGCAGGGTAGCACACGCCGGCCTGGAAAATCGCACTATACAGCAAGACATATCCTATGAAACACTCACGTGTCCATGCTGGACACCATCAGGTGTCCGCGGAGGACAACCCCGCGTGCGTTAAAACTGCTTGCGTTTGCATTCCGAAGAAACACTTTTTCGTACAGGACCTGAAGCGGCCGGTCCGGTCGGGCCGAGCACTGTGCTAACGGTATCGCGGAGCCCCGGCCCGCCCTCGCCCCGCACGGCCCGGGGGCGTTCCGACCCACCGATTGCCCCTCGGTCTCCGAAAGCATAATTTACAAGAAGCAGGGGGATAGAGAAGAGCAGGAGCGCACAGGCACAGGCAGCGCCTTGGAAAAGCATCGTGTTGTACTTATGTATTCGCACACATGAACAATGCTAATAAATACATAGGGGCCCCCGATATGGTACTCGTCGCATACTAATTACCTTCGGCAGGCCGGCCTGCACATGACACAGTCGCCATGCTAATGCGGCGCCGCGGCCGCGGCAGAGCTGAGCAGAGCAGGGCAGAGCACGGCGCGGCGCTTATTGTGCCCAGCTCGGCATCGATGAGACTTTTCCTTATTAATTCGCTCTCTCATCTGATCGCATTATTTGTTTTGCCTTTTGCTTATAGCGCTACACTGCCGCCGCTCTCCCCCTATGCCGAAACAAAAAAAAAGCCCCGACGCACGACTTTTGAAATTTAATTTGCGTGTGTGTGTGTGTGTGTGTGAATGAAGGCACTTTTACTAGTACACTTTTGCCCCTAGATTTTGCTTAAAAATGGGCGAAGTTCCTGTGAAAATTCTTCTCCATACATCTTAAAGTTACGATTAGAAATGCATGAACCTCCATCACGACACGCACACACCTGGGCATTATTATTTAGTTTCCTCCGGAATTTGACAGCCATGCCGCCCCGCCCACACCTAGAAAAGCGTGTACTTGAATATATCAAGTACAATTTGGCGCTCAATTCAAGCCCAACTTGGCCTTGAACCAAGAACATTTGTTCCATTCAAGTGCGAAGGGGAACGATTTGAGTACAAATTGAGGTTGATTTAAGCACAAATACTCAAGAACATGGTACTTGAAATCATCAAGTACTTTGCACTCGATTCAAGTACATTTTGCATGATCCAAGTACATGCTTTTTTGGGTGCACACTTCTAATCAGCGCGCGCGCGTGGCTTTGCCTTCTTTCCTAAGGGTTTTAAAAATAATGGCGTTTCGTTTCGTTACTGCTACCAGAGCAGCCCTCACCTCCTCACCCCGCCCGGCCCGCCCGCAGCCCGACCGCTCCCCTGCAATCCTTATTACAAAATCATGCAAATGGTCGCTGGTCCGTGCAGGAGGCCGTGCCGTGCACGGGCGTGCACGGGCGTGCAGTGCAGCGCGCGCCGCGGCTGAGGGTGCCCGCCCCGCCCCGCCCCGCCCCGCCCCGCGACAGCATCGCCGCCAACGACCTGGAGAGGACGCGACTATCGACCTTCTCGAATTACCGCCTTTTATCCTTTTGCAATTTAAATTGCCGCAGCCGGTGCGAGCAACACAGCAACGCCAGTGCGGGGAGGACAGTGCGGCGCGCGGGGCTGAGGGCACATCTCTCTCTCTCTCTCTCTCTCTCTCTCTCTCTCTCTCTCTCTCTCTCTCTCTCTCACCTATTATTCGCGCCAGTCAGAGCTATTATATTTCCACTAAAACACTGGCGCGACTTCCACCCGATGGGATGCGCCACCCCGCAAGCAGCGCAGCCCTGGGCTTTACACCGCCCCGCCGCACCCCACCCCGCCGCACCCAGCCCCGCCCCACCCCGCCTCGCCCCACCCCACCCCGCCACGCAGCCGGATTTCCATACCGGATGAATGAAGCCAGCCCTCCGTAATGAGATCACCTGCAGGGCACCTACACTCGGGCGCGCTGGAGGGGCTGAAACGCCGCAAGTCGCGGCCCGCCACGGCACAGTTGCATTCGACGCCGCGCACGCCCCGCCCCGCCACGCCCCGCCCCGCCGCCAGGGCAGAGCAGCCCGGCGCAGCGCTCTAGCCCGGGTATAGCCCGTGCTTCGTTGTGCTTCCAATCGCCCGGCGCAGCCCGGCCCAGCCCGGCCCAGCCCGGCGGGCCAGGAACATGTTTAGTTAGCGTTACCAAACACGCACCCTCCACGGCGGTGGCTGCTGCTGCTGCTGCTGCTGCAGCGAGTGCGCGCTGCCCTGCCGAACTATATATTCAAATTGCGCGCGTGCTGCAAACAAAGTAACAAAGGAACAATGGCGAGGCGGTGCAGTGGTGGTGTGCTCCTCCGTGCCCCAGCCGGGTAGGCAACACTACAAGACTGACCCGGTCGGTAGCTCCCCGTGCCGTGGCGTGCCGGTGCCGCCCCCGCCCTGGGCCAGCGCAGCCTCTCTATAAAGCACGGCGCTGCCCTGCCGCGGCTCCTCTCTGGGCCTGGCCTGGGCATTGTTCTGGGCTTTACACCGGCGGCGCGGCGCGGCGCTACCCCATAAACAGGCGCAGCCATCTTGCAGGGCGTTTGAGGATTCTACCACGCGGGCACCACCTACCTACCCACCTACCTACCTAACCCGTGCTGGCCCGCCCTGCACTGCCCTGCCTGCCTGCCTGCCGCGGTTGCGGTTCACCGAGCGCGGAATTCCCTCCCCACCAAACCCTCGCGTCTCTCTCTCTCTCTCTCTCTCTCTCTCTCTCTCTCTCTCTCTCTCTCTCTCTCTCTCTCTCTCTCTCTCTCCTCTGTGCGGGAGCTGCTATCGGCCGATAAAGTGAACTACAATCGGCACTTAAGGTCGACGGATAGGGTGGCGGCGCTCTGGCACGCGCGCCGCGGTAGCGCCGTGCCTAGGGCGGGGCGGGGCGGGGCGGGGCGGGGCGGGGCGCGGCGGGGCGCGGCGGGCCCCTCTAGGGACCCCAACAACCCAGAGGCTATCTCGGGTCCAGCCTGGCGGCCGGCGGCAGGAGCTACCGGGCAGGGCGACCGATAGCCGAGATTCACTTCAGCACCGCCCTCCTCCTCCTCCTCCTCCCGCGGGCCGGGCCACGCCGCCGGTAGCTCGTACAAGACGCATGCCTTCACGACGCAGGCAGGGCGGCGGGACCGAACCGGACACGGGGGCCCATCACGCAGACCATATACACCGACATCCGCCTGGCGCGGTAAAAGTAATAGCAAAATAAAAGTAATGCGAGGAGTCATCGAGTTTAGCAGGGAATCCTTTACTACTACAGAACGTAGTATCGTACATGGGCCTCAATGAAGGGTTGGCAGGATGGGGTGGCAATTAAGCAATTAATGCCATGTGCTCATGTGTGATCGGCCCGCCCGGCCCGGCCCGGCCCGGCCGACCGGCCCGCATTGTTTCTTCCTATTACTTCCCCGCGGAGTCATGGTGTAATGACATTGCCGGGTAAATGGTGTAATCGCCATCGGAATGGTGGCAACGCGGCGGTCCCCTCGGAGGTGGAGGAAGAGGGGAAGGAGGAGGAGGAGAAGAGTGGTCAGGGCAAGAAACTACCCTCCACGCCACGCCCTTGCCCGAGAGCAGAGAGCTCGTCACGGCAGAGATAACTATACACATCTCTGTCGCGATTTTGTAAGCGCGCCGGTCGGCCCTGGTCTGAGCGCGGAGCGGCAGAGACCTCAGCCCTGACCCGGTGAGCGCGGGCCGGGGCGGGGCCGGGGCCGGGGCCGGGGCCGGGGCCGGGGCGGGGCGGGCGGGGCGCAGCCGTAGTGTCGCACTCAATAGCAAGGGCAGGGGGCCGGCCGCTTCCTCGACCCTCGGGACGGGACGGGACGGGACTCCTTATAATCACGGGTGGATCCTGGCGGGGCGTGGTGCGGCGGGGTGCGGCGGGAGGAATAAGGCCACACACGATCCGCGACGCCACGCCCCACTGCCTCGACCCACCCGACACCCAGAAAACTACTTCAAGGTGCGACGCATGGTCTAACATTTGTCTCTAGACAAAACTCTTAAGCTACGCCAGGCGTCGCACCTTGAAGTAGTCTTCTTTATAAAGAGGAAATTCAAATTGGACGGAACATTTACATCGTTATTCGGTTTTATAAAAGCACTCCCGTATCTGAAAAATGGCAAACGTGTTATGAACACTTATATAATGTCACATTAGATCACAAAAAAATTGCTGCTTTTACCAAATGGCGATAAATTAAGAGAGAAATGTCTTTAAATTAGTGCACGTGTACATGCATTATGTGACCGTATTTCTAACGGTACAGAGAGATCAGTATCCCTTGCCTTTCTGAGGACGGGTCGGGGCGGTCAGGATAAGTGAATAACACTACTTGGAAGGAAGCGATAAACCTCGGGTCTGCGCCTCGCTTAGCTGTTTAATGGCGGGGACACCGAGGACACGACAGATGCCATCTCGGTCGGAAACGCCCATATTCACGTCCGATGCGAGTCATACATACGGCCAGGCCGGAGCCCCAGTCTAGCGGCCCTCCCGGCGCCCCGCCACGCCCCACCGCGCCCCGCCACGCCCCGCCACGCCCCACCGCGCCCCGCCACGCCCCGCCACGCCCCGCCACGCCCCGCCGCGCATACTGATGTAATCCCCCTGGTGGATCAGCGTGTCGTCGGCAGGGATCACTGGGTCAGCAGGGGCGCAGGCCAGCCACCCCGCCGCGGCCAGCCTCCGCGCGGCCTTGGCACCCCGCCCCGCCGCCGTGCCACACCTTCACGCCCCGCCCCGCCCCGCCCCGCCCCGCCTCGCACGCGCCGCCCCTAGGGTGTTAACCTGATGGGATGACGGATGGCATCCGGCCGGGCGGGGCGGGGTGGCGCGTGTCGATACCAGCGGCGATAACGGGAGCCAGCTGGAGCGCATCGGGGCGGGATAGGTCAGGGCGGGGCGGGGCGGGGCGGGGCAGGGTGCAGGCCCGGGCGTGGGGTGCGCAGGGTGTGGCGCAGTGGGGCGGGTCAGTAGCATTGCGCCACGGGGGAGGGCCGCGTCGCTGCTACCTGCGCGCACGGGTCGGGCGCCCCGCCCCGCCCGCCCCGCCCCGCCCCGCCCCGCCCCGCCCCGCCCCGCCCCGCCCGGAGGAAGGCCGCCCCGCTTCTTACGGCCGCTAGCTGTCGCATGAAGTGTAGGTGGGGCTTCTATTATTTATCGACGGCCCAGCCCGGCCCGGCCCGGCGCGGCGCCGCACCTCGTGCACGCACGCGTGCACACCGCGGAACGCCCTGCGCGAGGAACGCCCCACATACCGGGCGAGGCGAGGCGCTCGCTACGCCTATGCGACGCCTATGCGACACCCACCCACGCCATCGTAACGTAAGGGGCTCTCCGCCGCACGGCTGTAAAGCTGGCCGCAAGCGCGCCCCGCCCCGGCCGGCCCCACCCCGCCCCGCCCCGCCCTTGCCTTCGGAGGACCACCGCCGCATTGACAAAGAAATTTCCGGCGCATTTATCGAAGCTTTGAGAATTTTCTTGCGATAAGGCAGAGGCGGCGAGACCACCAGCGGGCCGGGCGGGGCCGGGCGGTGGCGCCGCTCTCCGAGACGGCGTGCTCCGATCACGTGACGCGGAGCCCTACCGCGAGGCTAGCCCCGCCCCGCGCGGGGGCCTTGGTGCCGCCTCCATAAGGCAGGGGCGGCATTAAAAGTCCGAGCGACCCGCCCCACCCCCAAAGGGGGAGGCGCCACGCCACGCCACGCCGCGCCAACGCCGCACGTCCACAAGAAATCGCAACTCCACGCAACGCCGCGCCACGCCCTTGGGCGGCATATTAGATGGCCTCTATATATGGATGCGCTTTTACTGTCTTTGCGTGAAAAGGCCCCCGCCCAACAGGTCCTGCGGCGGGGGCGGGGCGGGGCGGGGCGGGGCGGGGGCGGGGGCGTGGCGGGGTACCCCGGTAGGCGGCGCGCGCGGGGCGGCTCATGAGGCGTCATTCACCGCACTGCGCACGCGCAAAAACGGCAGCAGGGGGTCCACTGTGAGGCCATGCAGGCCGAGACGGTGGCAGCGGCCCCGGGGTCGGGTCGGGTCGGGCCGCGCGCCGCAGAGGGTGGGAACGCCCTCCACCTGCCGATATGGGTCACGAGGGGCCGGCCTACACTTGGGAGACACCCTGACACTCGCCACCCCAGAAAATACACACAAATTTCCTACCACCGCCATAACCTTTCCTCTAATCTGGCACGCACTTTTTTTTTTGTACGTGGAGTTGCCTTGCGGTGCCGTCGTACCTGACCTGCCGGGGAAGATGTTATAGAGAGCACTTCGCTGAGGCATCCATACCCACAGGCAGGCGCGCGCGGCGGGACGGGTAGGCGCGAGTGACAAGAAAATATATGAAGTGATCATCCATTGAAAGGCTTGCTCTCGGCACGGCCCGGCGTGCCTCTCCGTGAGTCACTCGGACCATAAACACGCCCGGTATATTTGGCGCAAATGGCAGCCGCCGCCCGAGGCTGCGGGGCCGAGCCGAGCCGAGCGCGTGGTGACTTCATGAAAACCTGCTGTCGGCCGGCTTCCCTGTCAGCTCCAGCTTGGCGTGGGGCAGGGCGGGGAAAAACTATAGGCATAAAAGCACGCGTTCTGCACGACCTCTGTATGAAATGGACATGAAAGGCAAGCCTCTGCTGCCACCCACCTCGATGAGAAGGGGCCTTGGCGGCCAGCGTCTCCTTACCAAAGTGTTTCCTCATCATGAGGGGGAATAGTGCTGAGACAGGCGCTCATTTCAATACCGGCGTGCACGCGGGAGTCGATTTCAAAGTATATATCGCTCCTCTCCGCGGTCAACAATACGTCGCAAAAAGTCAGTCGACTTGGAGAGGAGAGCCTGTCACTTTCCTTTTCAATCCGCAGGCCGAGCCGAGCCGAGCGGGAGCCAAGGTGGAAAGTACAGTCACTCTCGCTGGCCGCTGGGCTGGCCTGGCCTGGCACGGACAAGTTCAAAGAGGCGGCCGGTAATTTCGTCAACATGGCACGGCCGCGGCCGGCCTGCGGGGCGTGGCGGGGGGCGGGGCGGGGCGTGGCGGGGCGGGGCGGGGCCGCGCGGCACGGAGCGAGCGTCCCGCCCGACGGACGAGTATGGAAGCTGGACAGGTCGCGGCGGATGCTTTAACGAAGGAAGTCCCCTCCCCGCCCCGCGTATGTGAACTGAACTGTCCAATCAGGCACACTACCACAAGGAACATTCCAATCTCGCCGCGGCGTACGCGGCCCTGCCTGCCCGAGCCAGCCCAGCCGGCCGGTGCCGGCCAGTCAGCCCGACTACTACTTGGCTCCAAGCAGGAGATTTAACGCCCACGCGGAGGGAATGACTATGGCAGCGCGACTATAGTTTTGACTGGAATAACTCCGACATGATGACAGCAGTGATCCAGATCCCCGCCTCTATACGTCACGGCCGGGATGAGCAGTCCTGTAAAGGAAAGCGCTCCGGGGGGAGCCCGGCCCGATATGAAAAAGCAGCGACCAGCTGCGAGACGAACAAATGAGCCCTTGGCGGCGCACCGCCCGCCCCGCCCCGCCCCGCCCCGCCGCAGTGGACAAAACCGCGCGGGGAAGCGACAGCGTGGGAGAGAGGATCATCAAGGACGCGGCGGGATCACGGCGAGGGGGATCATCACAACCCAGCAGCGCGCAGAACAGCTGCCTCACACAAAGTTCATCGGTATTGTTTACAAAAAAAAAGTGCAGAAATTTTGAGCAAATGAGAAAATAATAATGAGATAGACGAGGAACAAGAGGTTCGTTGCTCACACAGAAAATGGTGTTCTTGATTCAGGAACATTTCCTTAAAGTTTGTAAATCATAAAAAAAAAAAATTAACTTAGTTTGAGGACAAAACTTGCTTCTCTTGAGCAAAATTTTCCTAAAACTTTAAGAACACATAGTTTTCTGGGTGTTCATAGAGGAAAGTCGGAGAGCGAATGATTGTGACGTGTCGCTGCAACAGAAGACACACATTCACGCCTCACGCGGTGTGAATGGCGTGGCGCGTCATGCCGCAGCATATCCCACTCACACACACACACACACACACGCGAGCGCGCGCGCGCACGCACACCAGGCCGTACAACTTTTTACCGCAAGTTGGATGAAATCAAGATGCCGACACGAGAGGCTTGGAGGCATTTATCGAGTTAGATGGATCCAGTGAGGAGGAGCAAGACCTCCCCGCGGGGCAGCAGGCCGATACGGGACGCGACGCGACCTGTACGACGACGACTAGGGCATTTCGGAACCGGCGCAGCGCAGGCGCGGGAACTCCCCTGCTGCTCTCCAATGTGGCCGTCCTGCTGGCGGCAATCACGCGCGTTAGAGAGTCTAGTTGTGCAATACCGCCCCTCCGCGTGCGTGTGTGTGTGTAAGGGATATAGCAGCACGCTGCTGCTGCAGGCCAGACGACGACACCGCTATGTCGTCTTGTTATTAGGCGAGTCGTCGTTATACAAGTGGAATCGCGCAGGGAAAGTGACGTTATTGGGGCAGGATGGACGGGTTTGGCAGAAGAAGAAGAAGAAGAAGAAGAAGAAGAAGAAGAAGAAGAAGAAGAAGAAGAAGAAGAAGAAGAAGAAGATTCCCACACTGGACACACCGCGTCCGCCATAACAATCATCATTAATCGCCTCACAGCAGAGCTGGCCGGTGGAACTCTAGCGGCGCGGCGTGGCGCGGCGTGGCGCTGCGTACAGCACCGCAGAGCTGCCCAGATATGGCTAATTGCCCGGTAATGGCTGCCGGAGGGCTCCTGCAGGAGGAGGCAGGGCAGGGCCGGGGCTGCAGGCCGGGGCTGCCTGGGGCCGGGGCTGCCGCAGGACCTCCTGCGAGTGCGAATCGCTTTAAATCAACGCAAAATCGGGCCGGAATGGTGACAGCCCGCCGCGGCCAACCACGACGATGAATTGGTCTGGACGCTGGCCGCGCAAGCAAACGGCCCGCATTAGACCGGGGGTCCAGCGGACCAGAGCTGCAAGAGGAGGGGGAAAGGGGGGGGGGACGAGGACGAGGTAGGGCAAGGAGGGCGAGGGGAGGAGGACCTGGACGAGGAGAGGACGAAGAGGACCAGGAGGACGAGAAGGGCAGAAGTAAGGCAGCGCCGCGATGACGTCGGCGTGTCACCCGGGACGGTAGCGCGGCGTCCTAACAAACGACGCGCGCGTCACGTGACAGCGCGGAGAGGACAGTGAGAGGACGCCGACGCCGCACCGCGACGCACCGCGCGGCGCCGCCGGAGGCCCCAATCAGATGGGCGAAAGCGTCGCCGCCGTCTCGTCCCGCCCCGCCCCGCCCCGCCCCTCCGCGCCGCCAAATGTGTGGTGTAGGCATGATGCGGCGCACGGCGCACGGCGTATATGGAGCGCCGCGAACATACGCTCCGCTCTGCGCCCCACCACGCCCCGCCCCGCCCCGCCACGCCCCGCCACGGCACGCATATTTACGGTACCGTTCTTGGCATCCTCATCGCCTGTCAGTTATAAAACATTCTTAGATATTGGGATGCAAACGAGGGCGGGCGTGGACGATAGGGTGGCTGGCTAGGCGCTGCTTCGCCGCCGCACGGCTCAGCTCGCCCCGCCCCGCCCCGCCCCGTCTTGCTCTCGTGCTCCAGGAATCTTTGCTCCAGGCTGGACCGGCTCCAGGGCGCAATATTTTCCCTCCCTATTTCCCTTTCCCAGTCGATTCCAGGCGCGCTTGCGCGCGCGTTTGGCGCCTTTTCGGGGGAGAGGAGAAAAAGAAAAAGGCGCCTATCGCGCTCGCCTCCGAGAGCGGCGGTCGTAAGCCGTAAGCTCACGGGTCCGTAAGCTCAGGGGGCAGGCGAGGCGCCCGCCCCGCCCGAGTCCAGCGCAGCCCCGCGAGACTTTGAAAAGCAGAGTTTTCCTCCTCATTTCGAGTTGGCAACGGCCACACGGCACGACACAACATTAAGGGAGCGAACAAATCGTGTACAGCTTTATCCGCCGTAAACACGTGAAAATGGGTGACAGGCCGCCGTAAACATGGGCCATGCGGGCTTATCGCGTCCTTCCTATGGACGATCTCTCTCTCTCTCTCTCTCTCTCTCTCTCTCTCTCTCTCTCTCTCTCTCTCTCTCTGCACCAGCTCCGGTTCGGTCGGCCCCCGCTCGGAAAATAGTTCCGTGACTTCAAATATCCAGTGCATTCCCCGTACGCCGCCTGGCCTGGCCTGCTCTTCCTCCCCCCCCCCCCCTTTCCCTTCTCTAATTAAGGGTTGCCATAAGCAGTCACGTTTATGGCAGACACAATGCCCCGCTCCATGTGGGTGGCCGAGTGCTACGCGTCAATTAGGGTGTGGGTCCGCGCCTGGCCTGCGCAGGCGCACTGCGGCTCTGCGCACCTCACTTCGCTCTGCGCATGCGCCAGCCCGCGCGCGCGGGTCGCCTGGAGGCAGGCGCGGTGGTACCGCTGAGCTTTTGCGCGTGCTCCCGTCGTAATCGCCGCACAGCGGCCCACGCCATTTTTCTTACTTTCTTTATGGTTGGCTAATTTTTGCGAAAATAACTGGCGTTGAGCTGTTGTACGGTCAATAAGGATCCTGCCATACAGGGCTGCACGCAGGTGCAAGAAGCGGACACGAGATGGACGCGAGGTTAGGATAGCGAGAGAGACCAGCAGGAGCAACAGGATCGGCAGCAGGAGAGCAGCAGGAGAGCAGCAGGAGAGCAGCAGGAGAGCAGCAGGAGAGCAGCCCTGCGCGGCGCGTATCATCCTCGATCGTGCAGCGCCTTGCACAACCGTAGGGGATTGGGCACACGCTACGTGCGGCTCTACAAGTTTCAGGAAGGACAGCGGCAGGCCACCCCGCCCCGCCGAGACACAGAGAGAGAGGGAGAGAGAGAGAGAGAGAGAGAGAGAGAGAGAGAGAGAGATCTCATGTGTCCCTCCACCGTATGAGACGCAACGTGCGCACGGCTGCGGCGTGCATCTTGGCGCGTGCACACGCCCGCCTCACCACGTGTGCGGTGGGGAAGCCCCCACGCGGGGTGGCCGTCGGGCGGGGTACCCCTACCCCACCAGGTCCCCACGGCGGGCCTAGCCTGCTCGGTAATGATCTGCACTAGAAGCACGCGCGCCAGCTCGCTCACACACGATAAACAGAAGAAATGTTCATATTTTTTAAGAGATTAAGGTTCCCGTCAATTTTTGTTCTCTACACGAACCGTTAGCTAAGTTAGCTGTAAGGCTACGGTTGAGGAAACGGCGAGGTGAGGCAGTTTGGCCAGATTCCCCCCTCCTCTTCCACCGCGGCGCCGTTCACACGACGACTGGAAAACGAACCGGCAGCAGCATACCAGAAAGTGTGACACATGCAGTAACGTGGCAGTAGCATGCTGCATGAGCGACTTGCGAGCGGGGCGGGGCGAGGCGGGGCGGGGCAGGGCGGGGTGAGGCGGGGCGAGGATGAGATGAGGCGCGGAGATGCTCCGCACGCCAAGGCGCTCCGACTCCCTCCCTCCCTCTCTCTCTCTCTCTCTCTCTCTCTCTCTCTCTCTCTCTCTCTCTCTCTCTCTGTAGCATGGAAGCGAGTGAGCTGAGCGAGTGAGTGAGAGAGAGAGAGAGAGCCCTTCGGGCGCCACCCGGCGCACAACACACCGCTGGCCGCCCCGCCCCACATGCCCCGCAGACACGCCACGCCGTAGGCTGGTATGCGGGGCGGGAATCAGTCTGAGTCATCACAAGGGGGTTCCGTGTTTTATGCGGGGCCCGCGCTGCGCCGCGCTGCACTGCCCTATTGTGGCCCTCGCTGCTGCAGCGGAGGTGCGCGCCCCGCCCCGCCCCTGCGATCTCGTTTAGATAGATAGACATTGGCGTGTAATTCAAGCAGCAGCAGCACGCAGCCCCTCGGGTGCGTTGATGAACACGGGGGGGAAGGACAGAGCAGGTACACGCGGCGCACCGGCCGCTGCTCGTCATCGCGAACGGCGCGGTAAACCAATAACAATCACACGCATCTCAATGGTTTTAAAAACGCTTGAATATGTACAGTAAACTTATATTCAACTTACAATACACTTACAGTAAACTTACAGTAAAAAAAAGCAGTTGAGGTTGTATAGAGAACGGGAGAGGATAGCAATATTACGAGTTAAGTGATCAGTGCAAATTTGGCTAAATATGAAAATACGACGACCACATAATGGTAAGTGGGACAGTTAGAAATTACGTCACCTTGTTGAAAAGCAGTCGAAAATGTTATCGCGTTCTTGAGAGAGCTGCCTCTATCAGCCAGACCGCCTGGGGGGTAGGCTGTACTGCAACGCACGGCCGTCCAGCGGGTCTGCCTACCGCGCCGGGCGGCCCGCTGCGGCAAACGAAACGTGGAACGCGCCGCCCGGCCCGCCGCCGCGGGGAGGGGAACGGCCGCTAGCCTAGCCAGGCTCCCGGCCCAGGCTGCCGCAGCCGCAGAGACAAGTACAGCGCCAAGGCGTTAACTAGCGAAAAGCGATATGGGACGACATTGCTGCGACACTATGTGTGTGTGTGTGCGCGCTAAATCCATTGCCACACCATGGGACTGTGTGAGGCGCGACCACAATGGGGCAGCACTCTGGCCGAACAGAATGTGGCGCCCCGCCCCGCCCCGCCCCGCCACGCCCCATCCCACCCTTTCGGCAGAGACACATACCGACAAATAGCGGCGCATATAATAGCGCGGGTCGGGTCGGGCCGGGCCGGGCGGCGCGCGCCCCGCAGAGATTTATGCATCAAAGAACGTCAGCGGCGCCGTGATCTAGAGGGTCTTCATTCCGCCGGCACAGCGCGGCAAGCGCGGCCCGCCCAGGGATATATGGCAATAACAATGCAACAGGTACAGTACTGAGCGAGAGCATCGCTCTCCAACCAAACATGCATGCGGCCAGGGCGCAAAGCCATCTCAAGTTGCAGTGTATTCATTTCTGAAACTTCGATGAACGGCGATAAAATACCTTCGGTAAACTTTGACAATTTGTTTTATGAATGATAATTTTTTTTGTGAAGTTTGATGGATGCGTTATTTAGAAACTCGGAGGAGAACTTTTTGTAAGCTGCGGAACAATTAAGATTTACACTTAGAGCATCGGTGTACATTTGACGTATTCCCCCTCGATCCATCCGAATGCGGTGCGTGCGCGCTCACACGGACAGAGCGCTGCGAGGAGACAGGCTGGGCCGGGCCGGGCCGGGCACCGCTCTTCACTTTGGCCAACACCTCTATCGCGCAATCAGAGAAGCAGCTGTACTGCTCTCTGCTCTGCGGACGTGTGTGTGTGTGTGTGTGTGTTGTTACCCGTGCTCGCTCCGTTTCCTCAACATCAACGCCCTGATTCAATCCTTGGCGTCTGCTTGGCGCTGCTCACAGGCTAGGCGCGGGGGTAGCGAGACATACGCTCCCCTAGCCGTGCTGGGCTGGGCGTACGCGTGTACGTGCTGGTTTGGGCCCACGCGCCCGCCCGGCCCGGCCCGCGTGTGCGTCCCGTCCATGTGCTTTGGTTTTATCGTGACACCCTAGGAGCAGAGCCCCTCCCGTTACTCTCTCTGTCTCTCTCTCTCTCTCTCCGTTGTCCCTTTCACAGACGCCCCCGCGCGCGCTGATCGGGTCACCCGACCGGCGGGGCGGAGCGGCGCAGGAAACACTAAGACCGACTCCAGGCGGGGTGGTGCGCGCGGGGCTCAAACCATTGCACGACCCCGCAGATCGACGGGACGGGAGGAGCCAAAGGCATCGGCATTAATTACGGGGCGCGATCATCACGGGGACCGCGCCGCGCCGCGCCGCTATCGCGTACAGTATTGAGATGTGTGGCAGACGTATAATACGAACCGCGATGAATGCGTTTGAAAAGAGGCGCAGGCCAAACAGACTCATCATATCCGTACGCGCGCGCGGCCGAGGCGGGGAGAGAGAGCGAGAGGGAGGGAGGGAGAGAGAGAGAGAGAGAGAGAGAGAGAGAGAGAGAGAGAGAGAGAGAGAGAGAGAGAGAGAGAGGCGAGGCGTCACTGCTCGCTAGCCTGTGATCGATTAATTGGGGTGGAAGAGGACGTCTGGCAGGCGGCGGGCGCTGCACGCACGGCACGGCACGGCACGGCGGGCCTCGCCTCAGCGCCAGGCGCGGCGCATCGCATGTGGAGGGAGGGAGGCGATTCATGACATTGTTCTCCCGGGTCACTGTTTATTGACAGGGCAGCGCAGGACAGGGACCCGCGGCCCCGCGTGTGAATAACGTCTTAATTACACTCGCGCGGAGTGGAGTGGTGGCGCCCCGCCCCGCCCCGCCCCGCCCCGCCCCGCCCCGCGCGCCGCAGCTTTGGCAGGCTCCTCCCAGGCAGCGCCTTTTATTGCCCTTTCCAGCATGACACCGTCACATTCCGGGTTCGCGCGCGCCTGAGAGAGAGAGAAAGAGTGAGAGAGAGAGAGAGAGAGAGAGAGAGAGAGAGAGAGAGAGAGAGAGAGAGAGAGAGAGAGAGAGAGAGAGACAGACAGACAGACAGACAGACAGACAGAGAAGGAAGCGCGGGTTGTAAGGCATCATCACCACCGTCATCACCATCGTCACCGTCATCAGCGGGGCCTCTTCAGGAGAAAGGTGACTCACTTACGCCCCATGGCGCTCGCCATTACATTATTTGGAGGCGGGACGTGCATCCAGCGCAGCGCGAGACGTCTCACTCTCTCTCTCTCTCTCTCTCTCTCTCTCTCTCTCTCTCTCTCTCTCTCTCTCTCTCCCGCACACTCACGAGCCACGCCTCACTCAATCCCATCGCATCATTTTCTTTTTTTCTGTTTTGTCTTCACGCCGTATGCTTCGGACATGAGGGGCGGAACAACGATGTAAAGGGCCGTCGGCCACAGCAAAACGATAATGATAGCTTCAGTGACAATGTGGAAGGGCGCGAGGGAGCGCCGCGCCGCGCCACGCCACGCCACACCAAGCCACGCCGCGCCACGGCGCGTGGCTCCTCTGCCCATCTGACCCTGGTCCTCGTCCTGGTCCTGGTCTTGGTGGCAGAGGCGACGCTCATGCGGAAGGCTTTACCACCGGAGCGACATACGCAACATACGTCAGCACCAATAACAGAGATTTTAGCGTTACGACAATTTACTTGCTGTAAAGCAAAACCCAATTTACTTTATTAAGCTAAAAATTTGTAAAGTAGTCAAACAGAACGCTTACGCAACATGTCTGATTTTTAATAATTTTCTTCTTCGTGCACGTCACTGGAACTGTATACCCAGGTGCACGAATGTCGCGCACTAGCAGGATTTCCAGTGGACTTCTTTATATCGCTGTGCGCCTCGGCTCAGCCCTGCGCTGGGCCCGCTGCTGATAGACACGTCTCTCTGCCAGCCACCGCGCTGCACCACACCGCCTTGTACATCACGACGGGTGCGGCGGGGCGGGGCGGGGCGGGGCGGCGGTGACCATAGGTCGCGACCATGTATTATGTATGGCCTCCTCCCCGGGAGAGGGCGCGACACACACACACAGCGCACAGCACGAGAAACAATGACCCGCCACGGCCGCACTGCCTCTGACACTCACACACAGAGGATATCGCCAACTCGCGAATTAACCCCAGAATAAGAAGGAGAAAAGAAATAAAAAATTGTAAGACAAACTGCCACGTGCGTGAGGTGATGCTGGGCCGACACGTGGGGCGGACACGTGGGAGACACGCGTACGCACCGCGCCGTGTTGCGCAAGGCACGCGCGGGCCAGGGCATCTTGTTACATGCTTGCCGATATTGGCACATCTCGCGTACTTAACGAGAGCATTCATCGTGTGCTCCGCGTGCCGCGCTTGTCGCGCCGTGTGACGCGCGACAGCCCGGCAGCGCGAGCGGAGTGAGAGAGACAGAGAGAGAGAGAGAGAGAGAGAGAGAGAGAGAGAGAGAGAGAGAGAGAGAGAGAGAGAGAGAGAGAGAGAGAGAGAGAGGCAGTGGTAGGTCAGTCACACTCTGCATGTTCCACCTCGCGGGTCACGTGCTCACGTCACTGTGCACTGCGCGGCGCAGGTCGCGCTCGCGGTAAGAGAATAAGCCGCAGCCGACCACCTACCAGCAGCGGGCGGGAATCGAACCCGCGCCCTGCCCTGCAAGGGCAGTGCTGACCCGTGGAGCTCTCGCCTCTCCATCATCCGCGTCCAGAGCACGGCGCAGTGTCACCGGCCGGGCCGGGCCGGGCACCAGCCCCAGCGCGCTGCTGCAGCTGACCACTTTACGGCCCTCCACGTCCACCGCAGGCCGCCGGGGCGAAAAGGCGTTTCATTATGATAAGGCTGATTTAACGCGGCCGATGCGCGTGCAGATTGCATAAAGAGGCTGACCCGCCATTCCTCAGTGGGTACTTTACGTCTCCGCAGCCGCCCCACCCCGCCCCGCCCCGCCCCGCCACATCACGCTACCCTACCCGACGGGAGCAGGCGGGCTGGGCACGAGGCACATCTAGGGCACGGCCCCGCTGACAGCAGGGCGGGCCACGCCGCGCCCCGCCGCGCCCCGCCGCACCCCACCCCGCCCCAACGTGCCCCGCCCCACCACGCCATGCGCCGATCCTCATTACGCATCTACGAGGTGACACTGCAGCCCCGCCGCGCCACGCATCGCCAAGTGAACACACATCAGCCGCGACGCCCCGCCCCGCCCCGCCCCGCCCCGCCCCGCCGGCGGTCACGCAACGCAAATGATCCATTTCAGTACGAGCTGCACGCCCCTCCCCCCACCCCACCTCCTCGGTGGCGGCGCGGCCCCAACCACCAGCTGAATGAAATGCACTCAAGAATTTCTACTTTAGTAATAACAGCACAGCGGAGAGTACTTCTTGAAGGGGAGGAATGACTTTTCGCGGAATGGTGTCGGCTGTCTGCGCAGCGCAGTGCAAGTAGTCGGGGGGGAAGGTACAGCGGGCGCATGGGTGAGGCGGGGCGGGGCGGGGCGGGGCGGGGCGGGGCGGGGCGGTCAGGCCCGCTCCTGTCCGAGCTAGAGCTCCCCCGGAGAGCGCAGAGCAGAGACCGGCGGCCACCCACACCGCTGACCGTACGGACCGACCCACACGCCACGCCCGGCCCGGCCCGGCAGGCCGGCAGAGGGTGAGCGCGCGCGCACCCGCCCCGCCCCGCCCCGCCCCGCCCCGCCCCGCCCCGCCCCAGCACAGAGCAGGCGCAGCGGGAGCATATTCAGGAAAAGAGCACACGGCTGGTAATAAAGTGTAGTACAAGATCGCAAAATCAATACACGGAGCGAGAGGGCGGCGGGACGGGACGAGCCACATCAATGGCGAAAGAGAATAGACTGAGCGAAACAAACTGTGCGGCCAGCGCGCCCCGCCCCGCCCCGCCCCGCTGTCCACTCGGGCAGCGCGGCCGCGTCCGAAACACAGGCCCCGCGCCTCACAGCGGCCTGGCTGCCAGCGCCGGCGCTACTCGGAGGCGGCCCCGCGTCGTCAGGATGGCCACCCACCCGCGGAGTAGCAGGTGTCATTCGCTGGCCGAGTATACTGGAGCTGCACCGTGCAGGCGCGGCGCGGCGGGGCGGGGCGGGGCGGGGCGGGGCGGGGCGGGGTAACATTCCCGCACCGCACCGCACCGCGAGAGACGCTGAAATAGCCAGTTTTATCTGCAGCTAGCTGCGGCTTGTCGTCGTGAGGTAATTGGCGCACTTGCGAACGAGAGAGGCGCGGGCCGGGCCGCCCAGCCCCAGCCCAGTGTATGGATGGTAGTTGTGCTCAGAAATAAAAATTTTCTCCTGCAAAATCACCGGCCGCGGTACTCTGGCGCGCGCCCGTCATCGCCGCCGCGAAGATTTCGACACACGCTTCAAGTAGTAAGGGTGGTGATTAGAGAAGTCATTGCTAGCGGGGTAAAAAAAAAGACAAAGAGACCTTGCCGCTATTTTTTAATGACGCCACAGATTCACACAGAAAAATCGTTCCTTGATCCAAGTATACACTGTGGCCCAAGATCAAATTTGCTCTAGAAAAAGAAGCAAAAACGATATTACAATATCGTTGCCACGTATACTTGGATCAAGACACGATGTTTCTGGGTGCTCCATGGACTAAACGATGTTTTTTTTAAAAAAGATAAGTGAATAGGATTCTCTCGCGCGCAGCCAGAAAGTTTTGAAAAGTCGTGCAGCGCGCGCGCGTACACACCAGTGTGTGTGTGTGTATGAGGCCGTGCAGGCCGGGCCGCATGTGTCGTCGTTCCATATTCATCTAGACACGGCCAGTTTAGTCGCAGAATCCGCTAGCTATGATTTTAATATCATCCAGTCACGATGCCGCACGGATGCATAATAGCGGGGGGAGGGCTCTGGCGACGCGACGCGGCGCGGCGGGTGGAACGGGGTGTCGCGCGTGTACGTACGCGCCGCCCCGCGCGCCCCGCCCCGCCCCGCCTCGCGCCGAGCGGAATATTTTCCACTTTGCCTCCTCCTCGCGCGCGCCCCGCCCCGCCCCGCCACGCTACGCCATGTCGTGCAGTGCAGTGGTTTCAGCACGCGGCTGCTGCAGCAGGACGACCTCGCGAAGACACGCGGCGGGTTATTTCTTTTTGGAGAGCGTTTTGCGTTTGTAAACACCGTTCTGTGTCGCTTTTCTTTTTACATGTAATTTTTGTTTCTATCAACATCAAGTCCTCTCTGCTCCACTGCCACTACGGCGAGATGTGCCCTTCCCCCCCTGCAGTCGTGGAGGAGCCCGCGCTGCAGCTGCTTTTTGTCGCGAGGTGGAGGTGTGGGCGTCGTCATAGGTTCATTTGCATACAGTCCGAGCGGAGCGTGCAGCGCGGCGCAGCGCGGCGGTGTCGCCTAGCCTTTGGGTGGGGTTCACGCCCGGCCCGGCCTGCTGACCTCAGCAGGACGGAGCTAGCAGGACAGCAGGGACATGACCAGCAGGCACGGCAGGCCTGCACACAAGATTTAGTCTTTAGCCGGCGTGTCCTGCAGCAGCGGGACAGGACAGGTGTGGTGCAGTTAGGCCCCCGGGGCCACGGCACACTGTCACACAGTCACACTGCCACCGGGGAAAAAAATTAAAACAATGTCACACCTTTTCTTTTGCTATGTGATATGACGCGAAGTCAACATACTGTAATCTCACCGAAAAGTAATCTCACAAAGAAACAACAAGAGCAAAAACATATCAGTACCACCTCCACTTTTTAAAAATGAAAGCAAGGTACGAGAGGACACCATCTCCTGCAATCCTGAGTAAACATTAGCCTGTAATACTCGCGTCGTATCCCGCATTAATCGCTGCCAATTTTTCGTCAATATACACACAAAAAAATGGATTAAAATTTAAAGAGCTAGCCTCCAAAATGAAGAAAGTGATAGTGTGTAACCCACGTAATCTTGTTAACCTATGTGGGGCCATCGTAAAAGTATAAACCAACAGAAGAGCGGAAAAGAGCCGATAAAAATTTCTCGCGCCGCGCCGCGCAAACGAGGCGTTCACGCAGTCTTGCGTATACCCTTAATTGGGCTTTGGGAGGCGCTCTTTTGTCTCGGCTCGAGTCTGGTCGGATAGTCTGCCCCGCCACCGCCCCACCCCGCCCCGCCCAGAGCCAAATCTCCCATCAGTGAAGGTGTTGCAGAGTGACGCGGCCCAGGGCCGGGGCTGGCCGGGCAGGACGCGTTGAGTAGGAGGCTGGCGCGGCGGTCTGACACACGAACACAGAGAGAGAGAGAGAGAGAGAGAGAGAGAGAGAGAGAGAGAGAGAGAGAGAGAGACTCAGACTGATAAGTGCTGTGAAAAGAATGGAGGGTCCTGATCAGACCGCGGCCTATGCGGCGGCCCGGCCCGGCCCGCCCGCGAGCCCCGCGGCGTGGCGTGGCGTGGCGCATCACGGCGCCTGGCCTGCCAGCCTGGGCTCTATGATTACAGGCCCAACAACTCTACATTGTCACCAGGATAATCGGCTGAGGTGGCGTGGCGTGGCGTGGCGCGGCGGGCCGCTTTGGCTCCGCTATGCGTGGGCGGGGCGGGGCGGGGCGGGGAGGCAGGGATGCCTGCCTGTGAGGATGGGCGGAGCGCGCAGAGCGGATCATAGCGAGAGCAGCAGTGCGGCTGCTAAGGCTCCCCGCCACGCCCCGCCACGCCCCACCCCGCCCCGCCACGCCCCACCCCGCCCCGCCCCGCCCCGCCCCGCCCCGCCCCGCCTCTGCCAGCCGACCTACCTGTCCCCGCCGCGCGGCGCGCCACGAGGCGAGGGCCTTGGAGACCTGCATTCTATAAAGGCCGTAATGATTGAACGCCTGATGCACACTTGTGGCGCGACCTGACCTGCGACGAGCCGCGGTGCTGTCGCCGGGGAGGCTAGCAGGAAGGAGAGAACAGCCGTGCTTAAGTGTGTGAGTGTCGCACACTTGTAGGGGTGTTAATCAGCTGCACACTTAGACAAGCAAAGGTGTATGTGAGTATCCCTCGGAGTTCAACATATTTAAAAGGAAATTCACTCTCTTACATGTGTGTGACATTCACACGCTCAAATTTTAAGTGCGTTGCACGAGAAGAGTTGAGGATATTGCCACACGGACAGGCACCTCGCCACTCGAACCTGATATCCACCACTGACGCGAGAGAGTTGACTTGTGACCAGCCGCTATACACCTGTTTGAAATGATTCGGTCTCAGAAAGAAAAGCAACATCGCTAAGGTGGCGAGACAGTGACAAGCGATACATGCGCAAGAGGAAAAAGTGGGTAAAAACACCTGCTGAGCGGGGAGGGGCCGAGCCTCGGGTGACAAACTGCAAATGCACCCAGTGACCTACACGAGGAGGGGAGGAGGGGGGGTACCAGGAACAGGAGCCTGGACGAGTGTTTGGTCAGCAGAGAACGAGCAAAACGGCAACAGAATGCGGGAAAAGAGAGAGAGAGAGAGAGAGAGAGAGAGAGAGAGAGAGAGAGAGAGAGAGAGAGAGAGAGAGAGAGAGAGCATCTCTCCCGATACGCGGGAGAGGAGAATCAGGGGAAGCGTTATTTGGACGGTGTACGCGCCCTGTAGGCCCATTATACAGGTCATTATGCAGATGTGGAAAGAGGAGAAGCGGGGAGGTGGGGAGGGGAGGGAGTGGAGGGCGCGCATAGCAGAGCAGAGAAAGCAAAGTAGAGAGAGAGAGAGAGAGAGAGAGAGAGAGAGAGAGAGAGAGAGAGAGAGAGAGAGAGAGCGCAGACTCGATGCGACGCCGACGCGTGAAACACAAGCCGAGCGAAGCCACTGTTTTGGCCTGTCCACCCGGCGGCGACCAGCTCCGCTTTGACCGCTCTCTCTCTCTCTCTCTCTCTCTCTCTCTCTCTCTCTCTCTCTCTCTCTCTCGCCATGGGAGCCTTTCGCGCATTCCAATTTTGGAGAACGGCCATCGTAAAGAATATAAAGAATCCGCGTGCGCGGCGGACGAGGGCCCAGCTGAGGGTTGGAGGGGAGGGGAGAGGGGGACTCCCGTTTTAAAATGGGCTGTTGTTGCTTGCGCGCAGTGCGGAGCGGGCCGGGCCGGGCCGGGGCGGGCCGGCCCTGGAGGGCGGCGCGCCGGAGCAGGAGGAGAAGAAGAAGTACAATGAGGAGGAGACAGAAGAGGACGGTCCAAGAGGCCGGAGGAGCCAGAGGAGCCGGAGGAGCCGGAGGAGCCGGAGGAGCCGGAGGAGCCGGAGGAGCCGGAGGAGCCGGAGGATGAACCGGAGCCGGTGCGGCGGGGCGGGCGCAACAGTAAAACTCGAGTAATGACTCCGGCCAGCTTTCTAACGTCGCGCGCGGGATGCTAATTCAATAATGACAACCCTCGCACGCACGCACGCACGCACACACGGACGCCGGGCGGCGCGTTCAAATATATCTTTGCCGTGTTTGTATTTGGGGGTCCGGTCGGGTCGGGCGGCCCTTCATAATACTGCATACAGCCCGGCCCGCCCCGCCCGGCCATCAGCCTGTCGAATGCGGGCCGCCCCGGTGTGCAGTCCAGTCGCACCGGCGCAGGGAAGGGAAGGAAGCGGCAAGAAAGATGCAGGCAAGTGTTTTTTTTTTTTAATTTATGTTTTTGCCCCGGCTGCAAACACATCACGAGTATGACGTCCAAATTGCACGAGAGTGCAGTTTTGCTGCAGATTTCTCGAGGAGGTCGGCCCCCAGGGCGGGCGGGGCTGGGCCACGCCGGACCAGCGCGCACGTGAACTTACGGCGCGGCTCGGCCGCGGAGACGGACGCGCTTCGGCCCCCGCCCCGCCCCGCCCCGCCCCGCCCCGCCCCGGGCCCACTGTTGGGGTGAATCAAGCAGATTGCCATTACCCGTTATGTTTCGTACCGGAGGGCCAGAAGAGGACTGACTTAACGAGAGGTTGGCGCGAGCGTCTTGCTTTCACACGTTGTCAGCTGGGCGTGGCGGGGCGGGGCGGGGCGGGGCGGGGCGGGGGGCGAGTTACCGCGCCGTTTCCATACTGCCCCGGCCCCGCCGCTGCCGCTGCATCGATATGACCGTAATATAGCCGCGCGCCCGCTGCGCCGGGGAGATTCCAAGGGGAGGGAAATCCCTCACAAGGCGATAATGTGAGATATATATCACACTCACACACACACGTGTAGTCGCGCTCGCCTGCAGAAAGGTGAATAGCGATACACGGAGTGAATAAAAAGCAGCGCTAAACATGATGAATCGTGGAAAGAGTCGGCTGGGGGATTTTCGGGCCCGCGCAGCAGAGGTCATCCATCGTTTTTAAGCCGACATAATAGGGGGCGCGTGCTGGGCTCGCACTACGGGCCACGCGCGGCACGGCGCTACAGCGAGAGAGGGAGGGTGAGAGATCAAACGTAATAACTAACGTCGACAAGGTGCAAAATTGTAGAAAAATAAAGTCGGTTGCGCCGCGTATGTGTTATTGAAACTGCTTTTTTCCAACTTGAACCACCCAAAAAACAAGATCCGAAGTTACTTTTTTGTTTCGTGAAAGATAAAAAGCCAAGTGCAGCGCATGCTGGAAAAAAAAGAACAATCTTGTATTTCGTTTGCAGAAAACCTCAGCTATCTGATCTACTTTCCAACTTCTTCAAGGAGGAAAACGGTATGTTTAGTGAGTTTCGTCACCATAACTGTGGAGGCGTTGTTGAATGGGGTGGGGTGGGGCAGCAGGGCGGGGCCACCGGCCGCGTGAGGTTCGTGCCCCGGGGCGCGGGGCGGGGCGGGGCGGGGCGGGGCGGGGCGGGGCGCCTCGCGAAGCGCCTGGCAGCCGCGCGCCACAAACCACCATCACTTATCGGACATCAGCGCTGGGGGGCCGGGCGCGGGGCGGGGCGGGGCGCGGGCAAGGTCGCAAGGGCGGGGCGGGGCGGGGCGCAGCCGGAGTGTCCTCCGCGGCCATGCAGGCCGGCAGGCGCGTCCACTCTGCACTGCCGCTCCTGAAGACGCTCCCATTCCGAGCGTGCAGCCGCCGCGCCCAATTGGCTGTTACCGTCGAGGGGGTCGTGAGATTATTAGATCCCTTCTTATATTTTGCACGATAATGGTCACGAATTTTGTGCTGCAGCGGCGGGGAGGAGTGCAAGTCACGCGGCTCGTCTGCCCCGCGGGCGGGGCGGGGCGGGGCGGGGCCAGGGGCGTCACGACGCTGAGCTTGGCCCTGGGGACCACTGAGGACGCCGACGGGGAGGCCGCCGCGGCCGCAGAGGGACGGACCGGACCGGACACCCGGGTGAAGTAATGGCCATCACGGAAGGGATGGAGGTGGAGTTGAACCCGATCACCGCATGGACGCAACACGAGGTGCAATCCTGCAGGCGCACCAGCCAACAGACAAACTGTATTTTCCTCTTCTTTGGATCGATAGATCGAGCGAATAGCGGGTGACAGCAGCAGGTGAATTGTTTCCGGGAGAGATAAACGAACGCCGTGCGACGACGGCATGGGGGCGACGGCTTTGGTAGAGCACCATGAGGCTCGTGTGCAGTGCGGCGTACGGGTCTTCACGGCGTGGCGGCGGGGAGGAGAGGGGTGGAGGGGTGCATGACAACGCCGCGTCGCTCCGCGCACACCAGATAATGTTTCAATGAGATCTGTCGGCTCACTAATGAAGCGAAAGAGGCAGGGGTCGTGTGGGGCGCATTCTGCGCGCGCGCGCGCACACACACACACACACACACACACGACCACATGGTCGACCGTATAGAGGACGCCGACGACACGCCACATCGCCAGGGAGTAATCAGCGAAGGACGCCGTTTTCGAAACCACACTCAGTCGACTATTTGGGGGAAAAAAATTACGAAATAAATATTGCAGTGTTTTCTGCTGCAAGGAAGGAGTGCATGTGATAAGTAAGAACACAATTTTCTTAGTGTGCCATACGAACATTGGTACGAAAGTGACCTAAACGCACGCGAGGGCCAACAAACGCCGCCGTCCAGTTCTGCGCGGCGTCCCCTACGCGCTCCCACTCTAAAAAGTATAAAACAGGGAAACAAAAATAGCATACATGTTATACGGGGAGACGGGGAGATAAGGAAAAGGTTACAGAATGGCGAGGGTCATGGCGATGAGGATGAGGTGTGGATGGCCGCCCCGCCCGCCGCAGCCGCACCGCGGAGTTATGGGCGGGATACGGTCCATCACAAAGTAATACTTACTTCGCGCCACGCCACGCCACCGCGCCACGCCACGCCGCACCACGCCACGCCGCACCACGCCACGCCGCCGCGCCCATACCGCTAGCCCTACACTCCAGAGCGCCCCGCTTGTAGGAGGCGAGGAGGAGGAAGAGGAGGTGAGAAGAAGGTTCGCCAGCCTCTAATGTGCGGCCGCCGTTTATAATGTGTTTTTATTAGCATGATTGGTATTTACGATCGGGAGGGGACTCACCTCGTGGGGTCGCGACAATGAGCGGCAAGAGAGAGGAGAGAGAGAGAGAGAGAGAGAGAGAGAGAGAGAGAGAGAGAGAGAGAGAGAATGAGGATGCAGCATCCCCGGCGCTGGCTCAGCTCATGACCCGTCGCCCATAACTCGCGGACGCGGACGACACATTGAGGGTGACGCAGGACAAAGACATATCGCCGTCGTCCTCCGAAAGAGTGCATGTGTGTGTGTGTGTGTGAGAGAGACAGTAAGAGAGAGGGAGAGAGCCAGAGGGAGAGGGAGAGAGAGCGTGAATGTTTTCCCCCAAACACGACGTGTGAGGACGGCCGTATATTTGCATAACACACACCCGCTGTTGCAAAACTAGAGCGTGGAGGAGACGGTCGCCTCATCCTGCGACAGGTGCGGCTGTACACGCCCGCCCCGCCCCGCCCCGCCCCGCCCCGCCCCGCCCCGCCCCGCCTCACGCTGCGCCGCGGACACAGGCAGATTTATGACGGACAGGGTAGAGGAAGGATAGGTGAGAGATGATAGGATGAAGACGGCGCGCTCGTGTCGGGGCAGGGCACCTCTCTTGCTCACTCTCTCGCTCGCTCGCTCGCTCGCTCTCATGCGCCCCCACGGCAGGCAGCGCAGCACCCATTTAGATAAGCGGACATGCGATGGTACGGTCCAGGTGCCGGCCGGACATCGGGCAGCAGCTAATGCCGCTGTGCTGCTGCGGGAGAGCGAGCGAGTCAACGAGCGAGTCAACGAGCGAGCAAGAGTGAGCGAGCAAGGCGGGGCAGCTGGGCCCGCGCGCACGCAGCGGGGTCCGGCCAGAGAAAACGCAACGCGGCTGATAGTGCGGGCGGGGCGGGACGGGGCGGGGCGGGGTCGCGGGTGCGGCTCGAGTGGCTCGCGCACGCATTCCACGAGTCTCTCTCTCTCTCTCTCTCTCTCTCTCTCTCCTCCTCCTCCTCTCTCTCTGGGATGGGCCCCTACCGATAAGTCCCAGGGCGCTCCGGAGCGCTCAGAGCGCGGGCCGCAACCCCTTGAGCGCACGCGAGCGAGCGAGAGAGAGAGAGAGAGAGAGAGAGAGAGAGAGAGAGAGAGAGAGAGAGAGAGAGAGAGAGAGAGAGAGTAAGACTAAACACGCGCGTGCTGTACTGCGGGCGCCGGCGCGGCTATCCGCCCCGGGCGCACCCGTTTTCTGACATTCCAAAACTTGGGCCATGGCCACGCGCTTCACGCGGGTATAGTATATCTACTCCGGAGGATCAGGTGGAAAATAATAATAAGAACGAGAATGATAATAAGCGAGATGGCCAGGCAGGCATAGGGTCGTGTTCCTCACTGCGGCGGCCTTGGATTGGACGCGCGGGCGCGCCGGGGTGTCATCCCCGCACCGCACCGCGGCAAAGGTGGGCGTGTCCCGCCCCGCCCCGCCCCGCCCCGCCGGCCTCGCCGCACACCTTATCTGTACCCCACCCAACCCAACACTAATGCCTGCCAATAGGGGAAATTCTAGCGTACGTCCCAACAAAAAATAAAGTGGAAAATGCGCGAGCAACTCCACACAAAAATCCGTCCTCACGCCACGTTTTATTTTTTGTTCCCTGTCTTTTATCGAAAAGTAGGAAAACCTAAAAGAAATTAAATTCGCGTCGCACGCACACCCACGCCACTGCTTGAATATGCGTCCATTGTGCAAAAAGGGGGTAGGTGCGCTGCAGAGGAGAGGGGAGGGGGCGGGGGGACAGCACAGCGGTGCTAGAGGTCGCGCACAGAGCGGTTTTAATCTGCCTTCTATAGTAACGAAAAAAAAAAAGGAACACCCCCTCGGAGGCGGCAGCAGCGGCAGCAGCAGCAGCAGCGGCAGGAACCTTGCCCCCCTGGCTTTTCTGTCCATTGTTCTGTGGAGAGTTATTCGGCCCGGCCCGGGCTGCTAGCGGCCATGGGCGGCCATAGGCGCTAATAGTGCGCTGTTTTATGATGCTATCGGGGCTTTATGCTGATTCGCGCCGCGTTTGCCGCGCTTTTGCCCCGATTAGGCCGCGTGATTGGCATTCCTCTCTCTCTCTCTCTCTCTCTCTCTCTCTCTCTCTCTCTCTCTCTCTCTCTCTCTCTCTCTCTCTCTCTCTCTCTCTCTCTCTGGCGAGCCCCCACCCCCGCACTCACGTACACAAAAGACAGAAAAAAAAGACGAAACGAGGCCGGTGGATCTGCCGTCGTTTTAAGGAAGTATGAAGTGCGCGGGTGCATGCATTGGTGGGCGTGGCATGTCGTCGTGACGGCTGCAGGGCGGGGCGGGGCGTGGCGGGGCGTGGCGGGGCGGAGAGGCGTTCCGCGCGTGCGCACGGAAGCACTGCGGCCCTGCACCTCACGCCCGGCCCAGGGGGAGTGACATGCGGTCGAAGAATATAATACCCCTGCGCCGGCGCCTAGGGGATTTATACCGCCGCGTAATAAAAATAAATAAGTTAATAAATAAAAATAAAATAAAAATAAAAACCGACAAAATCAGACATTCGCTTTATTTGAATGTGCTCCGCGGTGAATAACTGTCGTGCGGATGAGGTGGGAGTAGACTGTCCGGAGAGTTATGGACCGCGCTGCAGGGCCTCCGGAGCGTCAACATGGCGGTGGTGTCGGCGGCGCGGATGAGAAGTGAGAGCGCTGTAGGGCCCCCCCACCCCGCCCCGCCCCACCCCGCCGCTACCGCTAGTGCGGCCGCGGGGAGATTTAAATACCGGGCGCCGGAACTGCTGCTTGGTGGGGCGGGGCGGGGCGGGACGCGGCGCGTCCCCCGGTAGCGGTTTTCCTGCTCGCCCCCACTTCTCCTCCCTGATCTGGATATGATCAGGGTCATTTTTCGGCAGCCGCCAACAAGTCGGGCGACAGGGGCATCGCTCTTGCCGTGTCCTGCCCAGCAGCCGGGCGCCGGTTGGGGCGCGGGGTGAGGTGGGGGCGGGGGAGTCATGGCGGGGAGGGGTCATTATCGGTGCAAGAGCTGCAGGTGGGGGAGGAGAAGGGGCGGGGGAGGGGGTGTTCAGCGCAACAGCAGCAGCGCTGGGCCGCGCGGAATAATTGATTTCTACCAGATATTTCATATGAAATGTCAGACGCCATCGCGGTATGTGTGTGGCGCCATAGTCTCCGCGCGGCGCGCCACGGGGAGCCACCGGGCCACCAGCTGACACGTGCCGAGCACGTGGCGTCACTGGTGCGGGGGGAGGGGGGAGGGGGGGCTGCTGTACCACGAAAATCAGACGCGGGTATCCTTCCTCACTCCTCGTCGTTATATACATACACCAGCGCGCGGGGTATCGCGGCGGCAGCCCATACTACAGGTCTCGCAGCTTTTGTCCATCGGCCGCCGCATTAGTGACTCATGCGCCCCGCGTGCCATATACCAAGGTCACACACACACACACACACGCGCGCGCGCTTGGGCAACCCGTAAGTTCAAAGTTCATAACAACCTTAAGAGAGCAGAGCAGCGGGAGCCGGCCGGGCCGCGCTGCACCAGCAGGGTACATAACAACGGCTGGAACGACAAACAACCTCAGCAGTAACAACAACGGCAGCGATGTGGCCTCCTCTCTCTCTCTCTCTCTCTCTCTCTCTCTCTCTCTCTCTCTCTCGCTCTCCCTCTCTCCCTCTCTCTGCGGGGAGGAGCGGCCGCGAGGCGCAGCCCGTACAGGATGAATGGTACGGGGCTGGGCCTGGGCGCGTAGCCGCGGTTGCTCCGCGCCTGGCCGCGCCCAGCCCCTCCTCAAATGGAGCAATCGCGTAACGCCCCGGCGCGACCAAGCTCCTCGCTACTCACAGTTATTTCACCCCATTTCATTCACCCTCCTCAACCCCGCGGTGATTTTTCGATGATAAATTCGTTTTGCGCAATACTCACAGCCCTAAAGGCTCTCCCACGGGGCTAGAGCACCGCTGCTGCCTAGCCAGAGAGGGCCGCAGGGGCGCGGGTAGGCAACCTATCGTCCGGCTCCGCACGCGTGTGCGCCGGGTTGCCTACGCGCCGCTCGGCAGGGGCCCCCGTGCGCAGCGCGGCGTGTCGGGCCCGGGCGCGCACGCGATTGGTGCGCGTGGCGCGAGGCGTGACGCGAGGCGTGACGCGTGACGCGTGCGCGCGAGGAGGGCTCTGATTGGTCGGCGCGGGGCGTGACGCGTGCGCGCGAGGAGGGCTCTGATTGGTCGGCGCGGGGCGTGACGCGTGACGCGTGCGCGCGAGGAGGGCTCTGATTGGTCGGCGCGGCGGCTTGTAGTGGGGGGCGTGGGGAGCGCTGGGGCATAAGCCTCCCGTACTCGACCACCTCCAACACTTTCATTCATACTCTTCTTATTTTTTCTCCGCTGCACTATTCACACGGCGTTGTGCCTCCCCGCCCCGCCCCGCCCCGCCCTGCAGTGGTCCAGGCCTGCCAACATCATCAGTCAGCAGCGCACCGCACGCGCAGACACAGCATCCCGCCACCGGACCTTGCGGCAGTAATGAATGTGGGTCAAGGCTCCTCAAACAAAGAGGGCTCCTCGGCCCCCCGGCGCCGCCCCGCCCCGCCCCGCCCCGGACACCTAGCGGAGAAGGGGTTGCGAAAAAAAATATACAGATCACACAGCACAGGTGCGGGCCCGACGATATTTCCATTCGCAGCTCGCGAGGACGTTTACTTGATAACTATAAAGAATTCAAGAGGTATACCTCGAACACGTGTTAGGTGAATAATAATCATCATAGCAAATCAGTGACGTATTTTATACATATATAAATCCCGGGCAGTAGAAACGGAGGCGCATTTTCAGGAAGTGTGCGGCGCGCGGCAGCTCGGGCACACGCATAAGTTATCTCTCGCGGTCGGGAAAAGGACAAGCCCTTGAACTCAAAGTGTGTGCGGGGTGGAGGTGGGGCGGGGCGGGGCGGGGTGGGGCGGGGCAGGGTGGGGCGGAGACACTCGCCGACACACGAATGCCATCCTTGGGCATACCCCGCCGTATGAGAATGAAATGTCAGGTACGCACCGCACCGGGCCACGCCGCCGCCCAGCCCCGCCCCGCCCCGCCCCGCCAGGCCACGCCCCGTGGCCACCGCACTAGACAAACACGGTTTGTGCATTAGCGGCAGCGGGGGGCAGCGCGCGGCCCGGCCCGGGACCCGGGAGGCCCACCCCGCCCCGCCGGCCCCGGCCAGCCCTCCGGACTAATTAGAACTAGAGACGACGCTAGCGCCGCGGCTAGTTAGATCGAAATCTTCTAATACGCCGCGGTGTGCTCATGCGAAATCGAAAAGGCTCCGTGCAGCAGCAGCAGCAGAGCGGCCGGCTGGCCGGGAAATAATTTTCCTTTCTGCGTGCGCGGGACGGGGCCGCGCTGCCGCCGTGCCTTGGCGGTCATTACGCAAGGACTTCGGCGATCATTGATGAGGATCATGACGATTATCTGATCGGGATCACAGAGAGCTCCGGTGCGGTGCGGTAGGTCAGGGCGCCGCCCAGCCCAGCCCAGCCGGCCGCGTTATTTCGCCCCAGTTTATTTCTAGCCGCACTGCTGTGGCTATGGGGCTCCACTCGTGTACCTTATCGTCGCTGACCAGAAATAATTATTATAATCGCAGAGCAACAAAGTAACGAGAGAGACGGGGAAAAAACACAACTTGACGGAAATTAGCGTTTATATAATAAGCGTATAAATACACCGCACATCACAGAATCACGCCGGTGTGTTCTTCCCTGCTCTCGTGTATTGCTTCCTGTAGCTGTTACACTTTTCCACTTTTGCAACATGATTAATCGAGGCGACACCGACGTTCTTTTACGACGAAAATCGCGTCGTGGATTTAAGATGGTACCGATATCGTTCTCTGTCGCGGGGCGGGGCCGGGCCGGGCCGGGCGCGGGTGTAACACTTCGGGGCTTTCTCGCTCTGATCGATCAGCCCGTCACACACCCACCGCCGCCATCACCATCCATCTCAACCACACCCGTGTTTTCTTTTCCTTGACCACTTCATTTGCGAAAAGACTACAGCTTTTTTTTCCCTTTCCAAATGTGCTGCCGCCGTTCCGCGCGCCACTTTTTTCAAAACATTTTTTTAAAATGAAATTTATCATTTCCAAGACAAGTAGCGAGGAGGAGAGATGGCGAGAGGGACCATCGCGCCTCCGCGCATGAGCAGCAGCTCAGCCCGGCTGCTTATCGACGAGACTGAGTGTCTGGACGCACGCGCGCGCACGCACGCACGCACGCACGCACGCACGCACGCAGGGGCGGTGTGGTCCAAATGGTTCCAGTAGCCGCCCGCCGGAGATAAGGCCGTACGCATACAGAACAGGTCCACATCAGCGCAGAGGAGAGTGACATCCGCTCCACACGACACCCTCTCCATCAAGCGCGCGGCCCGGCCCGGCCCGGCCCGCCAGGACCAGCAGCCTGGTCTCATTACCGACCACGGCCGGGGCCTCGCCCCGCCCCGCCCCGCCCCGCCCCGCCCCGCACACATCACGCGCGCTGAACTTGACCAACTCAACGCCATTTTTCTCCCGCGCCATCAAAGGACACAACTACCACTGCCTCCGCCCCGCCCCGCCCTCTGTCCTCCCCCTATACACGCCTGCATACCTGCCATCACTAATTCGGCCTTGAATTCTCCTCCGGCCCGCGCCCGCGCTTCAACAACAACGAAAAAAATTTGTCTTCGAGTTTACTGCCTGTTTTTACCTGCTAGTGTTATCTTTTTTTTTATCTTCTCCCGTTTTAAACTCGCTCATCATGACGTTGTAGTAGTAGTAGAAGTAGTGGCAGTCAAAAGAAAACAACCTCCCTATATTTTTTCCCTTCTTTTTTTTTTACGATCACACGTCAATTTATACATCTCGCTCTTGCAACAAAAATGCTACTAAAAGGCCCCGCGAGCCGAGCTAAGTAGAGTGCGGCCCGCCTGGCGCCTGGTCGGGCCCGGCTGGGGCGGGGCGGGGCGGGGCGGGGCAGGGCGGGGCGGGGCGGGCCGCGCTCCAGTCCTCTCTCGTTTTCCTTCCCTGGAACCATCAAATGAGGGACCCTCCCCTTCCACTCCACTCTCTGCCTCCGCCGCACACAGCAAAAGGCACGTGATTTTATAATTTCCGCTTTGCTCCCGCCGGCGCCATCCGCCTATTGCAGCGGAGTCCAGAGCAGTGAAAAAGACAGGGGGGAAAGGAGGGAGAGGGGGTAGGGGGTGGGGGAGGGGAGGGGATGGTCGGCTTGCTGCTCTCAGAAAACTACTACCGAATGGTCGCGGTGTCATTAGTAGTTCTCGAACCCGTCCCCAAGGATGGATGGGGCCTGCGTGCCGCGCGGGAGTAGCTGGGAGGGGGAGGGGGAGGGGGGGAGGGGGGGGGCGGGGGCAACCTGTTAACGGTTGAGCCCACTCGGCTCCCATGGGCACGCACAATCAGCTGGTCCTCCTAACTCCCCCCTCCCCCTTTCTCCTTTCCGCTTGTCTGCTCCGCATTCCGCGCTCGTTTTTTTCTTTTTGAAAGGGAGATGAATATCGGGACCATTTTTCGTGTCGGTGTGTTCTCGGGTTGCGGTTGCGCGCGGTGGCGGGGGAGGGGGGGGAGGACGGGGGTGGCAGAACATCTTATTAGCCGAGGGGAGGCGCGCACCGCTGACGCTAATCCGATTTCGGCCGGCAGGGCAGGCAGGCCGGTGTGTGGCGTTTGTGAAGTGCTGGCTGTCAGTTTGGCAGCCGCGCCGCGCCGGCAGCGGGAGCGGGAGAGCAGAGCAGAGCAGAGCAGAGCCGGTCAGCTGTTCTCTGCCCAGTTCTGATCATTCGATCATCCATCTTTGGCGGGGCCCGCGCCGCGCCTCGCCTCGCCTCGCCTCGCCTCGGACAACGTCTCTCCCACGTCGGCGGTGTCCGTCCCGTCCCGTCAGAGGATATTCAGTGCGTGTGTTATGCACCCGCGCAGAGGGTGTCCTGCCGCCGGACCCGGCCCGGCCCGCGGCGGTGACCGAGGCAGGACGCGCCGCCCCGCCCTGCCACGCCACGCCTCGCCACGCCCCGCCACGCCCCGCCACGCCCCGCCGCGGCCACCGGACCGGCTCGCCCGCACCGCGCGCGCGGCGCGGCCCCAGCAGAGCAAGAGCGCTACGTTCTGCCAATTTAATGGGCCATATTTGGTGGGCTTGTGCTGTCGGACAACGCCGGGCCGGGCTGCGCGGGCAAGCAGCCCATCCGTGGAAAACCGCCCCGCCTCCTCTCCGCCCTGCGCGCCGCCCCGCCCCGCCCCGCCCCACCGAGAGCGGCAGCTGCAGCCTGGACCCGCGGCAGCATCCACCTCGCAGAGGCGCCGCGGCCGCGGGAGTGATCAGCGTGCCAATTCATCCCCCGCCCCGCCCCACCCCGCCCCACACCGCCCCGCCCCGCCCCACCCCACCCCACCCCTCGTCTCACTCCGGACACCGCAGGCTCCTTATTCTCGTCCCCGTTCCATCAACCGCCACCTCCTCGGCGACGCGGGGACCCGGGTTATATACCACGCCAACGACACGATTTTTATTTTTACGACTCGTCTGTACATATAACGTTTTATGACCAGAAGCAAGTGTATTTCCCCACCCCTCCCGAAAACCAGAAAAAAAAATTAAATATATATAACAGGCGGGCTGGTCCTGCTTGCAATGGCCGCGCCCGGCCCGGCCCGGTCGGCGTAGGTCCTCGTTTTGGCGTGGGGCAGGTAAACTAGTTTAGCTCATCCGGCTGCCGGGCAGGTGGGCGCCCCGGCCCGGTCCCGGCCCGGTCCCGGGCCCAGCCCGGACGTGTCGGCCCAGGCAGTTTGGGAGACACTGAATGTCGCCGACAATCGCCGATAAATTGGTATCATCCGCGCCGATCAAACGTCCGAGAGGCGAGGCGACACCGAATTTCATTAAATTAACGGGGGGCCAGTTTACGGCCACGCGGCCGTCCCCGCGCCCCGAGTTAGGCCCCTCCCGATAGCTGCTGATCGATTAATATGCAAAGTTATTCCGCACGTCGGCGGCGCGGGGCGGGGCGGGGCGGGGCGGGGCGGGGCGCGAGGTGCAGCAGTAGCAGGGTAATATTCCACCCAGTGTCTCTGCGGGCGCCCTGCCCTACATTCCGCACGTCGCCAACAAATCGGACTGATTCGATGAGTGCGGGAGCGGCGGGAATATTTACGCCGAGTAAAGCGGCTGCTCCGCCCCGCGCGCTGATTGATTGATCGACCGATTGATTGATTGATTGATTGATATTGTATTGGGGAGGGGGAGGGGCGGTAGTGGATCGATACGGGCGGGACGTGAATGTCTTGGTTAATTAGTGAGGAAGAAGGTGGCCACGGCGCCACGCGGCGGTACGTCGCCGCCCCTGGCCATATGTGGACCGGGGGCGCCGTAAAGAAGATGGAAAGAAACGGAGTCACCGGCGGCCGGCGTCGGCCTGGCGTCGCGGCGCCGAGGGAGAGGAGCGCGGCGGGGCGGGGCGGGGCGGGGCGGGGCGGGGCGCGGGGGAGGGCGCGCACAGCGCATGACCCGCCACCTAGAGCTTTATCGACGCGCCGTGATTCGCTCCGGCCCGTCGGCACTTTTTCTCAAACGAGACCCCGACGCGACGGCGGCCTCCTGTCCGCACGACACTGAGCTCGCCCACCCCGCCCACGCCCCGCCCCCGCCCCGCCCCCGCCCCCGCCCCGCCCCGCCCCGCCCCGCGCACGACCGTTCGCACGCACCGGCAGCGTACCGAGGGCGCAGGGGCCACAGCGCTAGTAATGCGACCGAGGCGTTCGCCACCCTCCGGTTACTTCTTGCGTACACAAGATTTCGGTCATAGCACAATTAGATGCCTAATATTACTGGATGATGAACACGACAACCCCTGGATTACGGGGGGAAGGGAGGGGGCGGAAACCTAAGACCATACCTTAACTACATTGACTGGTGATACAGTATAAAGCGCCACTCTCTTTTTCAAAGAGACACGTTTGCCCCGCTGTATGCGACTCGTATCTTTGGCGGCGAGGCCTGCAGCCGGGGGAACCTGCACGCGCGGCAGGACGAGAGCGCGCGCCAGTTGGGTTGCCTACCCACCCGACCGCAGGCGGACCTCGGCCCGGCCCCGCCCGGCTCGCGGCACTTCCTCCTATACCTCCGCGCCCCGCCGCGCCCCGCCCCGCCTCTCTCTCGCTCACTCGCGCCGTTGAGGAAAGGCTTTGTGTCAGAGATTTACTCGCTTCTCTTCCGCGCTCGGCTCGGCGCCACACATGGAAGGGCTGACCTACCTGTCAACTACTCCTTTTTAACAGTTGCGCAGGAATATTAAATATGGCTGAGACAAGAATTTGCCGCAGACATACATGCGAAAATGTTTCTTACTCATTTGCGAGTGAGCGGGTTGCGTATACACGTGTATATTTCCGGTGCTGGGCTAGGCAGAGGCCGCCCGCC
Source organism: Frankliniella intonsa (assembly GCA_033675135.1). NCBI lineage: Eukaryota > Metazoa > Arthropoda > Insecta > Thysanoptera > Thripidae > Frankliniella > Frankliniella intonsa. The sequence goes on along the minus strand of CM066247.1, from coordinate 7,645,691 downwards.
TCCTCACCTCACCTCTCTCAACTCTAACAAACATTATAAGCGGCCTATTGCTTACGAGGAGGAAGCTTTTAATCAGAATTTAATTACCGTCGCAGCATGGGCACATCGCAAGGGCGCGCTACCCCTGCTCCTCTGACAATCAATCAGTCCGCGCCCCCCCCCTCTCTCACTCTCTCTCTCACTCTATCTCTCTTTTACTCACTCTGACTGAGGCGCCGCAGCCTGTCTCCGTCTCTCGCGGAGCGAACCCTCGCAACTCCAGCTCGATCCCTTTGGAGATACGCCTGACCGCGGCAAGGACATCCAGGCACTAGAACAAACAAGGGCGCGTGTCCGTTAGAGATTTACACCTTCACATTTCGCAGCGCTCTCACTTCAAAACTAAAAAGAGGCACAGGCAGAAACCTACGGTGAACTTTATACACAAAATGTAATTCATCTAGAATTTAGATGGTCAGAACATGCTAAATACAAACACCTTAGAGCACCGAGTATCCTCGGTTACAAATAAAATTGTGCTCAAAACGCGCAAAATGCTGCAGTATTCGGGGACCTTGCATCATAGTGCCCGGGCCAGAGACTAGGCCTACCCCCGCACAGCAGCCACCTGATGACCAGGGCGCCGCCGCCCGCCCTGCGAGGTGGCCGTCGTCGTCCAAGCAGAGCGCATTGTGATCTCGATACGGCCCCACGGGGGCGTGGCGGGGCGTGGCGCGGCGTGGCGGGGCGGGGCGCGGCGTGGCGGGGCGTGGCGGGGCAGGGCGGGGTGGCGCGGGCTCGCGGCGGCCGTGCCTGGCGGAAGAGGTCTCCCTCCCTCCCGCAGTAAACGCTTGATTAATGAACATGACTCCGCAAGCCGACAGGTCGCCATAGGAAGGCTAGGCTAGGCTACACTCCTACACCTGCAGAGCGGCCGGTCGGCCGGCCAGCTGCCGCCAGCTGCCGCCAGCTGCAGAGGGTGGTTGCACCAGCCGCAGCCAAGTGCTTTTATATGACACCTCTTCTACCTACAGAATACTAACTAAAGTACGGCGAAGCCTTGAAGCGCAAATGCAAAGGGGCGGATTGCGAGTTTTGTTTCACTCGCGCGCGAGGCCCGATGTCCCACGCCACGCTTGTGGTGTACACTGCGCGGCTGCTGCAGATTGCAGTGCGACAGTCGGTCGTGTAGGCGTATCACTCCGTGACGCAACGGTCCCGGGTTCAAATCCCCGCGCGGTGGCGGTGTGCGTTGTGCGCTGAACGCAGCGTGTGTCGGTGTCTGCGGCGGATAGGGTCAGGTCGGGCAGGGCAGGGCAGGGCGAGCGCTGCTCCGGGCTGGGGCCGCTCCGGGGCCGCTCCGGGGCCGCTCCGGGGCTCCGAAACATTGGCGGAGTCGTGTCTGTCACATTTGTCATGATAAGCCGCCAGCCCGCGCACGCCCGGCCTAGCTGTCCGCCACGCCGCGCCACGCCGCGCCACGCCGCGCTGTACAGGGAACGGGACGGGGCGGGACGAGGAAAAAAACAGAGGAGCAGGAAACAAAAGTCCCTAAAATTGGCATGTAACAGAAAAAATATATGGAGAGAGAGAGAGAGAGAGAGAGAGAGAGAGAGAGAGAGAGAGAGAGAGAGAGAGAGAGTTTTAGTTTTTAAAAGGATTTATTGGGGGGATTAAATTGTACAAAATGGGTCTAAAAGGTGGAAAGTAATTTTGTCACAAATAGCTGTCATTGCAGCGATCATGCGGTGCTGCATGTTTGTGTCTAGCAGTGTAATTTTAAAGAAATTATTTTATAGGAAAATATGAAAATAGAAATTTACAAAAATGTAGCTAAGTGAAGGAAAAGGGATTTTTATTTCCTATTGGACAAGTTCAAAGTATTAAATTCTTGGGAGGCTTTCATAATGGCATTCTTGAGGGGAATGTTATTTTCACATAGAGAATAGGCTTCATCAAGTTTTTTAACTAGTTCTAAGTAGTCTATACAAAACTTATAAATATATCTGTATTTATAGGCAAATCTTCTAATATTTACATTTGGCATTTTACACTGAGAAATAATATACTCAAAAGTCTCTTGTTTAAGTTTGTGGTCATTGAAGGACATGGAAGAAACGATTTTATGAATTTCAGGATCATTTGGAGTAATTTCTGGGTTTGGACTTGGGACGACTGTCCACGAAACTTCTGGGATTGTAATTTCTGGAGAAGCAATAGATTGTTTTTGAGCTTTGGGAGGGTTGGATGATGGGGATTGAGGGGAGTGAAGTCTCTTTTTTGAATTGGATGAGACTGAGAGAGAATGATAATTGGGTGGTTGTTCGGGATCTTTTGAGAAATAAGGTGACGGAGCGGGTAGAGAGATAGAGAGGGGTGGGGGGAGCGGGGGTGGTGGCGGTAGAACAGCTGAGCTGGTGAGGAGGCATGGGGACGGGCGGGCGGGGTCTGAGGTGAGCGGGGATGGTGGCGGGCGGGTAGGTTTTGAGGTTAGGTTTTGCTTGTTTTGGTAATCTTCATTGCTTGAAGTTTTGAGAGGGTTCATAGTTGCTTCGGGTTGGGTGGCTCTTGCTTTGGAAAGACAGAAGCGATGGGGCTGGTATGTAGGCTTGCGACATGGCGTTCATGTCTTGTTTGTTGTGGTTTGTCTCAATGTACAGAGTATGCTTCCACTCCTTCCGCTGGTGATGTGCATTACTTTTGGGCAGGGTGAGCGTTGTTTGGGACTTCATGAAAAGGGACCTCTTCCAGGTCTTAATGTGTTTTAGATCCTCATGAGTGGTGGAGACACGCAAATGAACTGGTTTTGACACTGGCTTACCAAAGGAGCGAGAAGTTTTAGTAGTTCTTCGTCTGGCATTTCAGGTGGGCAGTTGGAAATTTTTAAAATTTGTTGCATCGGACACATATTTTCGACAAAAATAAAAGTAGAGTTAATGAGGACACCTCCACTCTGGCATATTTTGTTGACGGCGGCTTCATTTAGAAATAAACACAAAATCGACCTCCACTAAGTTTTGAGCAATAGTTTATGTTTTGGCTGCCGACCCGGTCGTCACAGCACGGAGCAGCTGATCTTGGGTAAAACAATTAGTGTTGTTCAAAACAATTGCCACTTTTTCTTGATGGAGTATGTTGAAGTTCTGATGTTAAAAAGACGAATTTGAATGGCTTGAGGTTTCTTGTGGATTTTCGGAAGCACTTTGTTGATTGAAGTTGTCTTGGTTGAGGTTAGAAGATTCCGTGACGAGAAGCATGGTTAGGCCTGTTCTTTGAAATGAACTTTTCAACAGTTTCCAACCTTCCCGCGGGTTGCTATCAATGCCACAGTTTCTTCAAAACTAGTTCTTGCGAAATTTCACTGAGTAGGTTCACTCGCGGTAGTTTTAACACTAATAAAAACGATTAGTAAGTGGAGTAGTAGTGAGGTGCGCTCAACTGTTCTCGAACGAGAGAGAGAGAGAGAGAGAGAGAGAGAGAGAGAGAGAGAGAGAGAGAGCGTTCTCAGAGTTAAAAGGTGGTCCGCTGGAGCATTTTCAGACTGTCAGCGGCCACGGGGATGGCTCCATCGCAGGCAGGCGGCTGACCCTCCCTTTGTGTTACTGGCCGGGCAGCCATTGTTGTTTTAATAATCTCTTTGTAACGGGCGGTGACCCGCCGGTCACGTGCAAGTCAGCAGCCAATATCCAAATCAAGATCACCGCACGAGAGGGGCGGGGGTAGGCATGGGGAACGATCGAACACACACGGAGTTACGCCAGGCCAGAAGGGCCCATGACTCGGCTGTTTGAAAAACGCTAGTGTAATCGAACAGGAGCGTAGGTAAGAACCGCATGCAAACAAAAAAAAAAGCCGAGAATTTGTTTTCTTTAACCAATGATATACAGCAAAACTACCACAACTAATCGAATACTAAGTATCAAAAAAAATATACCGTTGCGAAAGCATCTCTGCTCCACTGAACACCTCGCGCCACTTCCACACACGACGCAGTAGTGTCGATAGTTAAAATCCAGGCCGGAAAATGACTTTGCGAAGCGCGCGCAGACACACACACACACTGAGGCTGTCGGCGTACGCGATCCGCGCGGCGATAGTGGGCCGCTGGTGCCGCGCCTAGCTCTGTGTCGGCCCGGCCCGGCCCGGCCCGGGCGGCGGACGGTGCGCGGCTCAACGCCCCGCTGGCCCTGGTCCTGCTCGCGGCCCGCCCGGAGATGTTAATCGACAGTGCATATCCTATCATCAGCGAGAGCCCCGCTACGCGCCGCCACCGCCCCGCCACCGTATCGCCCAGCACTTATATATGCGATCATCTGGGCCCGCCGCGCGAGTAACCCGATTTTTTTTTCTCGTCCCTCTCAATCGCAGTATAGCCATGCATCCGCGCGAGCGAGCGAGCGAGGGCGCACCTCTGGTACAGGCCACTTCTCTCTGCGCGGCGCGGCGCGGCGGCGATAGCTTGATATATGGCGATCAGTGCGCGGCGCGGCGTAGCGCGTAGCACCTCTACTCGCACCTTCGGCAGCAGCGCCCGCCCTGCCGCTGCATATGCGGCGGGGCGGGGCGGGGCGGGGCGGGGCGTGCCGCCGCCGCTCAGATGTGCGCGGCGCGGCGTGCAGCGGCGCCCTGACCTGAAAATTTCCTTGAGGGCGTGCATTGACCTGACTGCCCCGGCCGGCGCGGTACGGGCCGGGACGGGACGCGCCCGGCGGTGCTCCACAATGTGGTCGGTAGAGCACACGCCCCCCGCGCGCTGTGCGTGTGCGTGTGTGTGTGTGTGTGATGGGGAGAGAAGGGGCCTCGGCCCACCTGACAGGCTCGTTCGGCTCGACAGGACGCTCCCGATGCTCGCCCATTCAAACAAGGCGCTCTGATTAGTTAATTAGGAGATTCTTTGGCGCCGTTCCGGACAGGCGCGGCGGGGCGGGGCGGGGCGGGGCGGGGGCCAGGGCGTTCTCCTAAGGGATCCCGGGGGGAGGGGGTCACGAGGACCGGCTGGGCCCGGCGGGGAGCGCCGCCCAAAGCCACCGCGTCATTACAGGTCGGTTTAAAACTGGCGCCCTTTTTAAACACGCCTACTTTCACTCAAAGTCGCCGCGGCGCGCATGCTCGCCCTGCGCCGCCCTGGCGTCGTGGCCTCAGTTTTACCCGGTTAGTTATGGTGTGACCAGGATGTGGCCACGTCAAGTAAGCGCGGCGCCAATTACCCTAATGATGTGCGCCGTGAGGGTGTGCACGTGTTCTGCCCCAACACGGTGTGAACGACACGAGGCACACTCGCATTGAGATGGAGGGAGAGGGAGAGAGAGGGAGAGGGTGAGACAGAGAGAGAGAGAGAGAGAGAGAGAGAGAGAGAAATGGGAGTATTGGGAGTCTTAGGGAGCAGAGTCGAGGAGTCGTTCACAGTTAAATCGCGCACCACATTTACACGCGCACCCTGTAGGCAGTACGCCCGGCCCGCACGTTAACAGTTTGTTGCGCCCCGGCCTGACCGGGCCAAGGCCGCCGGGCCGGGCCGGGCCGGGCGCGGCGGGGTCTCCGCGAGGATGTTCAAGAGGAGGTTAAGAGCGCGTAATAAAAGATAAACTACAGGTCACCCGGAGCCTCGCACAGCGGGCCAGGCCTGCCTGCAGGTCCTGCCAAGCGGCAGGGCGGCGGCAGCGCGAGGTTCCATCATTTTTCCTCGGGGAGACTTGCCCCGCCCTGCCCCGCCCCGCCCCGCCCCGCCCCGCCGTGCCCCGCCAAGCAGTCGCTGTTCGCCCGGGTCGCGTTTATGCCTGCCCCCGCTGCTTTACGGGGCGAATAAGCATTAACTGCACTCTTTGCAGCGCGGGGGAGGAAGGAGGGAGGTCACGTGTCTCGTGCTGCTCCCGGGTGGCCCCGGCCGGCCCCGGACCTTAAAGTCCTTAAGCCGAATCACCCAGCCTCAACAAGAACTCACCTTCAGGTGGATAAAGCATACGCACACACGCATAGATTTTATTCTTCCGGATGTGCTGCCACAGTTTTAGGCTAGTTTTACACTAGAAAGGGTTGGTACACTTTTTTTTTTAATCGTGGGGACTCTTTGACTGGGATTTCACTGACAGGAGGAAGGTGGAGAGACAGAAGGGAGACATATAGGGAGAGAAAGAGAGACCGGAGAGAGAGAGAGAGAAAGAGAGAGAGAGAGAGAGAGAGAGAGAGAGAGAGAGAGAGAGAGAGAGAGAGAGAGCAGAAGCGACGCGACAGTATAGCGAGGGTATAGGCAGGACGATGGGGTCCCCGACAGACAGTCCATCTTACTCGGACGGTCCCGACGACACTCGTTACGACGTATGTATTCGCTGTCTGAAATCTGGACCGGGACTCGACTCGACTCGCCTCTACGTACTCCCGCACACGGCTGCGCCGACCGCCCCGCCCCGCGCCACGCGGCTATTTGTGCCCCGCACAGCCACTCCGCTGCTGCTGCATTCAAATAGCAAGTCAATCGCATTACCATTTGGCCAGCTCCCGCCTGTTAGTGCCCTCCGGCCGAGCCTCCCGCAGGACGCCCGCAGGACGCCCCGCAGGATGTCGGCAGGAGGAGCGCGGTGCGGTGGCTGCGGCTCTCTCATTGCGCATGCGCGGTGACCGGCCCGGCCTGCGGCCCGGGTCACCAAAAAGGAGGGCAAAACAGTGCGGCCGGGGCGGGGCGGGGCGGGGCGGGGCGGGTCGCGGCGGGGCGGGGCGCGGCGGGGTGGGGCGGGGCGGGGCACACCGTGACAGGTGCGGGGGACGTGCTCGTGCTCAGCGACTCGACATGACTCTTGATTCTTAGCACAAATGGGCTTTCGTAAATTTACGATTTCGATCGTAAAGTTACAACACCGTTTGTAAATCACAAATAACGAAAAAAGTCGTAAATTTACATAGATATTTTTTACAGTGCTGGACAGCGAGGGACTTCCCCGCGCAGCCAGACCTCCAGCAACTGGATCCTCCCATCTGAAAGGCGTCCAACCTCACGCCCCCTTCCCTTCCTTTGCCATTCCGTCTGAACCGTGCTTGCCCACTTATTGAATATATTTCGCAAGTGGCACTTAACGCTTTACGGACTCACACACACACACAGAGGCGCACGCACTCGCCACCAGTGCAGAGGGACGCCGACGCCCGCACGAGCCGCCCTTATCGTAAAGTAAGGCACTCCCGGTATCGGCACGGCCATCTGGATGCAGTGACAAACATGGCGCGCCGCGCAGCGCACCACGGCCCCCGCGATTCAATTGTTCGGGTCGGATCACGCGGCCGGGCCGCGGCAGTTCATCGGGTCACACACGCACACACACGCACGCACACCAGCGCAGGGCCGGCACGCGTGGACAGTCGCGCAGGCCTGCCTACACTCAAACACTTTGGAAACGCGAGCGCCTTATTTTGCGATGAACGTCGTGGCGAAAGCAGACAGCAGAAATGTTGGTAGCGCTGCGGACTGCCACGACCTGCCACGCGTCGGGCAAGGTTTTGCAGTTGTTGGGTCTGCTATTCTGCATGTCCCAACGAACCGTGCGCGAGGACGGACGAAAAGGGTAAGCCACACATAAACCCAGAAAAACGAAAAGCGGTACAGCAACCATGGTGTGGTTACAAAAATAAGAATCATGGCTGAGACAGATCGATACGACTTAGCACGAATTATTGTTCCGCCTCAACCATTGTTACTTTTTTGTCGTCCCGAGATACCGATATGATGGTCGCTCTAAAACTTTTTGTTAAGACGCATCGGACAAGTTTCAACAGTGCGGCGTCACCACATAGAGGTGTCTCGCTAGCGTGTTAAATCATAGGGAATAAAAACAATCTTCCGGACTCAATCTTTTGACATAGAGAAGAAGAAGAAAAAATAATTAAAGAAATGACCCGTATAGAAGCAGACCGCCTTAAAATAAGAATCTAAAAATGTCGAGGTTGTATTTTCCCGCCGCGTGCAGTCCGCGTGTGCGGTGCGGGTGTGCGGTGCGGGATGGCCCCGGCCGGCCCGGCCACGCGAGCCAATCTGATAATGGCCTGCCGGCCGCGCGGGGTATTGTAGTGGCGGGCGCGTTATAAGTGAGCGGCCGCGGGCACCGCCGGGCACCGCCGGGCACACCTCGGGGTGCCACCGCGCCGCCAGCAGGGCGCACGGCCCCGTCCTGCTGCGCTTGCGACACCCGCGGCCCGCAGCAGGAATTGGAACAAAACAGCAGGCCAGGCAGCAGGTGCCGGCGCCGGCGCCGCGGCAGGACCTGCATATGCCCGGTCATTTTAAGGGTGCAGTTAAGGCGAAGGGGCGCGTGCTTCCTGCACAGCGCAAGAGCGGATATGTACTAGTGTAAATACAGTTGCAGGCGAGCGAATAATTGGCGGCCCAGCCAACAGCCAGAAGGGTGCGTAAAAAAACAAAACAAAACAACTCACTAACCTGCAAGAGAAAGATGACATTCCTACACTTCACTTCAGTGCAGTGATCGTAGCCCCCCCTAGTCATTAGTGCACACGCACACCAGAGTGACAGTGGACCTTTCTTCTCACCACGCAGACCGGTATCGACGGGCTGAGCAGCGCGGTGTAACTTGTGCTCATCATCGTTTCGGTTCGAGTGGCGTGGGGCCTAATCACAGCCACTTACAGCACCCAGTTTGTCCCGCTCGCGTTCGGGCCGGGCGTCGCTCTCCTCCGCCACTAGTCGCCACAAGACGATGAATGGATAGAGAGACGCCGCCCGGGCCTCGACTGTCGACAGCCGTCTCTGTTCCCGGAACGAGCCAGCAATGTCTTCGTTATGTGAAAGCCGATGCCGAGCCGAGTTTTCTAAAATTATCAGTTTTATGAGTTACCTATTTAACAATAATCCTATAATTTATGACTAAATAAATAAAAACTTATTTTGTACATGTTTAATTTTTTTCCAAAATCGATTACAAGGTCCTACCGTCCGTCACAAGCCTTTTTTTTAAATGTTGCCTGCCTCGGTACAGCTGACCGTGTTTAAATAATTTTATAAAGGGGGCCTCGCCGTCTGTTAAGACAAAAGCAGAACGTTTTCCAAGAGGGCGGGGCGGGGCGGGGCGGGGCGGGGCGGGGCGGGGCGCCACGCCGCGAGGAGTGTTGGTGGCCTTGCATCACATTCGATGACACGGCAAAGGCTTGTGCTCTGGCTGCAGACTGCCTCGGGGCGAGAACACCGATAGGTATGAATGAATAGGGGGCCGGGCGGGCCTCGCCACGCCGCGCCACGCCACGCCACGCCACGCCACGCCACGCCACGCCACGCCACGCCACGCCACGCCACGCCACGCCGCGCCGCGCCACGCCACGCCACGCCACGGGCGGGGCGGCAGGCAGCCTAGCGGCGGCGCGCGACCAGAGAGGGACGAGGTCGTGAATCATATTCGATGCGACCTCTTACCCCGCGACACGCTTGGTCAGCTGGGGCGGGGTGTGGCGGGGTGTGGTGGGGTGGGGTGGGGCGGGGCGGGGCATAGCGGTGGAGAGGATGCAGGGGCCCGCGCGCAGGCGCCATCGGAGGATGGTAATGAAGAAATTATTAAACTTTGCGCCTACGTTGCGCAATTATGATCCACGCCGATCAATGCAAATTAGAGTGGATAAATATTCCAATGAACCCTCACACGACACGCACACACACACAGGGTACAGCGCAGCCGCTCCGCGGCCCACAATATATGTCGGGGTTATTATGACATATGTTGTAGCGTGCCGCCGCAGCGGTGCAAAAGATAACACAGCTTTAATTGAATTAATCTTTTCTCTCTCCTTTTCCGATTTGTTTTTTCTTACGTTACACAGGACCATAAGTCGACGACGCCTGATGGCTCGGCTCGCGTAAACCGAATACCTATACATCACATGCGGCCCGCTCGCTCCCGCCCTGACTGCTGCAGCACACCCTTGGGAAATAAATAACTCCCGACCCCATAGCGCCCCGAGGGGCCTAACTCACCGCCGCTCACTTCAAACAGCTGATGCTTTTACACTAAATCGATTTCGTGTTACGATTCCCCTCCCCGCGCTGCGTGACGTTCGCGCGTGCGCGTGCGCTGACAATCCCGCCGGGGCGCGGGGCGGGGCGCGCGCTCGCGTTGGTGCGAGAGAGACTGCGCGAGATGTTCCGCACGGCCACCACGCCCCGCCCCGCCCCGCCCCGCCCCGCCCCTCCCCAGCAACACGCAGATTCTCCGGAGGCGCTCCACACGGCGCTGCGCTGCGCTACCCGAGACGAAGCGGACTCCCCGTCCCGTCGCGTCTCGCAACCTCAGCCGTCGAGCAGGCCCGACCCGACAGCAGGACATTCTTCAAAAATGTTCATCTCTGCTGTCGCTCCAGTTTGGTCTACTTCTTCAGCTCCGACTGGACTCGCTCTAGCCCGGCGCTCACCCCCCCCCTCTCTCTCTCTCTCACTCTCTCTCTCTCTCTCTCTCTCTCTCTCTCTCTCTCTCTCGCGAGTGGCGTGTTGCATGCGGTTCCCATACAGCGCCACTCTTTACGGCCCGCACGGCTGCCCGGCCACTGCTCTGCCGCGCTGGGGCGGGGCGGGGCGTGGTGGGGCGGGGTGGGGCGGGCGGGCCGCTCGCGACCGCCACGCGCCATGAACGCTCCGCGCCACCCGGGCCGCCTGTCGGGCAGGCGTCTTCAGATTCAGAATCGCCGTAAAATCATAAAAGTATTGACAAGAACATTGCATTGCATTTCTCCTTTTCTTTCCCACACGACCTAATCTATAATTTTCTTTCTGTTATACAGCACTCTTTTTCACTCTTAAGTATTTTTTAATACTATATTTGTTTTTGATTTGGCTTGTGCTCTACTGAATGTCTAAGTGCGCGCAGATATTGCCCCTATCGTTTTGATATTACTACGGCCACGAGCGGGTAGGCAACCCCGTTGCAAACATGCATTCGGTGAAGTATAACCAGAAAAAAATAGAGTCCATGCGGGAAACTGGGCCACCCAGTACGTTATGGAAACGGCAGGATGAAACGGACTAGGAATGAATATGGAGGACCAGCAGGCAGGTTGGCATGCCGTTGTTGCGTGGCGAGGCCCGCGATGCGTCTTATATGCCAACGTGAACCACTACGGTAGTGCCAACATGTAATGCAGTATTGTAGTTGGACGCCGGCCGGGCCGTGCCGGGCCGTGCTCGCCTGTGATATCCCCATATCTTATGTACATACGGCGTGGTGCGGAGCGGGAGGGCAGCAGGGCGCTCCGGTAAGAGCAGCAACAAGCGCCAGAGAAAGGGCTTAATTTTATCGCCATGAATCATGGCCCTGCAGGCCGGCCGGCCGGCGGCACCTTAACGTCGCGAATGCAAACAACACGTGCAAAGTAGTCGTGGTCGCGCGCGGCACTCCTCCCGAAAGTAACTCTGTGCCTGGAGCAGGTCCTGCAGGGACTCGAGCCGAAAGTAACTCTGTGCCTGGAGCAGGTCCTGCAGGGACTCGAGCCGAAAGTAACTCTGTGCCTGGAGCAGGTCCTGCAGGGACTCGAGCCGAAAGTAACTCTGTGCCTGGAGCAGGTCCTGCAGGGACTCGAGCCGAAAGTAACTCTGTGCCTCGAGCAGGTCCTGCAGGGACTCCAGCCGAAAGTCGTTCGTGTCCAGGCCCGGCCCGGCAAGGAAGACGTGTCACGTCCAGGCCGTGAGTCAGAGGGCAAAGGGTCACTGGGCCCTCGTGAGGCCGCGGGACGGGCGGCCATTGCCTCGGCGTTCTTGTGCATCACCACGGCGACCTGCTCGCGCGCAGACGCACGGGAGGATTTTCGTTTCTGCGTCTTTTTTGTCTCCACCCGCTCCGAGATAAGGGTGAAAAAGATCCAGTCGCTGGCATGACTCCCCCCGCCCCCTACACACACCCTGCGCCGCTTTTATTTAGAGCGCAGGCCAGCAGCAGGGCAGGGCAGGGTCAGGTCACTCCGCCTAATCGTGAGGCCCGGGGGGCGAAACGGATAGCCGGCTGGGCTGGCCTTATTGAATGCCTCGTGGGAGGCGGCGGGGCGGCGGGGCGGCACCCAGGACCAGCTTCACACATCGCCGTGTAACGAGCATAATGCGAGGCCCAGCCGGGGCCGGGGCCGGACAGCGAAAAATGAGGCGGCTTCTCTTTCGATTACCCCCGCAGGCCCGCGGGCGGGGACAGGGCGCGGCGGCGGGAAATGAGACCAGAGCAGAGCAGAGCAGGGCAGGCCGCTTCCCATTTTCTGTCTCTCCAGTCGATAATTCGTCAAGCAGAGGAGACTTAAATGCTGGATAGAGCGAGAGCGCGGTGCGGGCTGAGAGCGAGGCGAGAGAGAGAGAGCAGGCGAGAGCAGCGCGGTAATGACCAGGACCAACACCTCGTGCACCTCATCTGGTTCCGCCCCGCCCCGCCCCACCCCGCCCCGCCCCGCCCCGCCCCGCCCGGCTCTCTGGCTGACGAGAGGACTGCTGTGAGAGTTTAAATCCCTCTGAGCGCTGCGCGCCACCTCAAACAGCGTCGCAATCCGCCCGTCATTACAGCAGCTAATCATGAGACGCCCGCCCCGCCTCGCCCCGCCCCGCCCCGCCCCGCCCCGCCCCACCCCGCCTCGCTGCGCCCAATGACGAGTTTGGCGGGGAATAAATAATCTCCGGTAGGAAGTGAGACGTGCAGGCTGCAGGCTGACTGTGATTACAGGGGCGGGTCGCAGGCCCCGCCGCCAGGGGACAAGAAGTAGTGCAGCAGGGGTGAGAGAGAGAGAGAGAGAGAGAGAGAGAGAGAGAGAGAGAGAGAGAGAGAGAGAGAGAGAGAGAGAGAGAGAGAGAGACCTCAATCTAGGTCATTATAACCAGAAATAAAAAGCATGTCGCCAATTCCATAGCTTTTCGTCACAAAAAAAAGCCTTGCCTTGGGCCAAAAAAACAAAAAAAAATGGCGTTAAATAATCTTTAGGGGCCCGTCCCTCGTGTCTTCTCTTTTGAACAGACCGCGGGGAGGCGCGGCGGTGGTTTGGCGTACCGCACCGTACCGCGCCGCGCCCACGGCCTTCTATCCTATGCCGCGGGATGCGTGCAAGGCAATACAAATATAGAGCCGACCCGGAGTGAACAAGCACTCGTAAATAAGCGCACGGCATGCCCGCCCCCCTGTGGAAGGGTTGTGTGTGTGTCTGTGTGTGTGAGAGAGAGAGAGAGAGAGAGAGAGAGAGAGAGAGAGAGAGAGAGAGAGAGAGAGAGAGAGAGAGAGAGAGAGAGAGAGAGAGAGCATATGTGTACGCGTTTGCATGTACGAAGGCTCTCTCTCTGTGTCCGTGTGTGTGTGTGTGTGTGTGTGTGTGTCACAGAAACCGGGGAGGGAGGACTATGCGCGTGCAACTTGTAAATCAAGCGCGTTGTCCGGCGGACACGAATTATGCTTGTCCCAGCTCGCACTGTGGCATACTAAAGTCCTGGATAATGTCTAGCCCGGCCCGGCCCCCCGCGCCCGCCAGTGTATCAGTATCGGCCCGCCCCGCCCCGCCCCGCCCCGCCCCGCCCCGCCCCGCCCCGCCCCGCCCCGCGCCTCCTCTTCCTCCTCCGTCTTCTCTTTCCAGTTCCCCGCTCCTCCGTAACGCATTGTTTTCCAGCAACATAACGCGGCGCAATGGTCGCTATTAGTAGCCGCGGTACACGGCACTGGAGCGGAGCGCTGGAGCTGAGCTGGAGAGAGAGAGAGAAGGAAGCACTTCATCATCATACGCGCTGCTGCTGCTGGCCGCTGCGATGGACATTTCGATTTTTTTCCCACCGCCGCCGCTGGCTAATCCATGTTATTCAAATATTTTTTTTTCTTTTCTCACTCATATCGTCAAATTTTATTACTTTCGCGGACAAGTGATCGTTGGACGTGACCTCCAGAGGTACCAGGTACACACAACTGCGACGACTTTACCCGCGCGAGCACACATTTCCCTGAATGAGCGGTTGCAGCAGCCCACGCGCAATCACCCACATTACCGTCGCTCTCTCTCTCTCTCTCTCTCTCTCTCTCTCTCTCTCTCTCTCTCTCTCTCTCTCTCTCTCCACTGTAATAAATATCTCCGCACATTTACGTTTCTCGTAAATTGTGATTGACAACTACTACTACGATCGGTATCGTAACTTACTTACAAAGGCCCATTTGTGCCCGTTTTATTAAACTTTTTTTCGCGGGATGACAAGTCGATACCGAAGTGTCATTAGAATTTTGTGTCATTTTACAATTTTATACCGTAACTTTTCGTCCACATCTGACCTCCACAAGGAGAGGGCGCGTCGAGGTCTTCTCCGGCACGGACGGGGACGAGACACCCTCCGGTAGGTAAGGCTGGCAGCCGCGGCACAGCTGCCCCGCGGTTTCCTTGCCTCCGGCTTGTCGAACAATGCGCTTTTGCCCGCCAAACAGGCCAGCCCAGCCCGGCCCAGCCGGCCGGGCTCGCCAACACAACCACTTCGTGCCGCCTTATCACACATCAGGATGGAAGGATAACGTTTTCGATCTCGCCTTGTAGCAGCCCTCCCTCCTCCTCTCCGACACGACCCGAGAGGCGTGCGCCGACAAGGGCCCTGGCGGGGGCGCGGCGGGGGCGCGCGGCGGGGGCGGGGGTGGATGACGTTTGAGCTACACAGATTTGCTACCAAACACACGACGGTAGCCAAACGCCTTACTGTCCCTGTAAAACACTCGCCTCCGCCGTCTCCCTTGCTTTTTTTCTCATTTTTCTTTCATCACCCTGTGTGTGTGTATGTGTGGGCGCGCGCGAATTCAGTACTGAAACCTCAAGTGTCACTCAATATACAAGGTGAGAGAATTTTTTTTTTACGCATTTGCTGCTGTGAGATAAATTATCCACACAGAAGTGAGCGAACGCACATTCGTAGATATCGAAATGCAGTGTACGAATGAGTACTCTCGCTCATCTACGCGTGAGTATGAAAAACTTAATTCAGTTGCCGGTGAGCGACACTGGTACACTTTAGATACCCAGCGTACGGCTATAGGGCGGCGTTCTTGCGAATAAGCCGCTGGACGCGCGCATTCACCGGCCGGTACATGGGGGGGGGGGGGGGGGGCAGGCAAAGCAGGGCACGACAGACGCGGAGGCCTTGACTTTTCATTACACGTCAGCGAGCGTCGTCCCCATATAACTGTCCCATTACACGGGAACAAGCGCCGAGGAATTATTTTTTTTTGTGCGGATTCCCTTTTGCTACGCGCGGCCTGGCCTGGCCTGGCCTGCCGCGTGCCGCATGCAGCAGCAGCACGGCAGAGCACGGAGAGGTCGCCAACAGACCGAGGGGCCCATTCGGACTACCAAGGGACTAGCGCAGATGGTCAGAGGAGAGTTATTAATTTAAAAAAAAAAGTCGCTGACATTATTTTCGTACACACTAAATCCTTATGCATTTTATTGTGTATGAATATGCAGGATTTTAAGCAACCGTAAGAGTATGCACAATTTCATGCATAACTATGTACAATTTGTGCATAGTTATGCACATTTTGTACATAATTATGCACAAAAATTGTGCATAATTATGGTTGCTTAAAATTCTGCATGCTTATGCACAACAAAATGCATAAGGGTTTAGTGTGTACTGGGGTCCTTATTTTGGACACTTAGATCACTTGAGATCGATAGTGGCTGCTTTTTTGTTGTATAATGAACCGCAATCGCAAATGACTTTCTTTGTATTGCGAAGAAAATCATTTTCTAGACTAAAACAAGACCGCTTAAAAAGGGAGTCATATACCCTTCGCGAGGTTTTATCAGCACGCTACGTTATGCTGTTTCCCACCATTTCTAATTACGTTATTTTGTTTGTGAGCAGATTAAAACGTAGTTCCCCAATTCAACCAATAACTTCCCGGCATTTTTTTTTCTTTTTTTTTTTTTCGTAGCTGTACATGGTTTGCACTTAGCTTTTAAATATTCTGCTAAAAGGCGGCCCAGCGGCAGCGCAAGCCGCGCAGAGGGCAGCAGCACCGGTGCTCCTGCAGCCTGGCAGGCAGGGCAGACCCGCCCCGCCCCGCCCCGCCCCGCCCCGCCGAGGCCCCTCGCAGTGTTCACATTTTTGCTATCGCTACGTCGGCCGTAAACGTCCGGCGTGGCGCTCCGCGCACATACGAGCGTAGCAGTGCACAGGCGGGGCTGGGCCGGGACGGGGGAGGGAAGGGCGAGTCGTCGTGTTAAATACACGAGTTTAAGCCCCACTGGGCCGGCATGACAACGAGGGCATCAATTTATGGGGAGCGCTGATCCCCGGCCGGGGCGGGGCGGGGCGGGGCGGGGCGGGGCGTGGCGGGGCGTGGCGCGGCGGGGCAGCAGCAGCTCCACAAGTGCCTGCCCTGTGCAGCCCAGGGTGTTTCTCTCATTATAACGCCGAGCTCTAGCCTTTGGCATTTCATTGTTCACACCCCAACAGCGCGGCCGGCCGGGCCGTGCCGGACAACCCCAGCCTAGCCCAGCGCGGCCGCCGCCGCCGGGCGCCGCGGCAGTCCATAACGTGCGCGTCCTTCGGGTCCTTGGCGGGGCGGGGCGGGGCGGGGCGGGGCGGGGCGGGGCGCGGAGGCCTCGGAGGGCGCGCCGCGACGGCATGGCGGGGGCACCAATTAGGGCGTAGCCTCTGGGGCGTTAATCAGAATGCACTACTGCACTGCGTTGCACTGCGTCGCGCCGCACACTCACACACACACGCAGGCGCGCGCGCAGATAGACACACACGTCCCGTTAAAGATAAAAATGTAAGTCGCGCGGCGCTGGCCGGGTGTTGAACCCAGGCCCTTTACGGCCAGCTAATGACGGCGCCGCCGCCGGGGCCGCCGGGGCGTAAGTCATCGCGGCCGGCGCGCGACACGTTTGCGGCGGCACCGGGGGGCGGGCGGGCCACCGCCTCCTCCTCCTCCCTGCTGCTGCTCAACTAGACCCTGATCGTAAAGCCACCGCGCGTTACATAATGACCCCCCTGAACATGAACCGCATAAGTAATGCCCTTGTTTTTGCCGGCCGGCCGGCCGGGCGGCGCCGCACCGCGCCCGTAGGCAGGGCAGGCAGGACCCTCTCTAGCCGCACCGGCTCCGCACCGGTAGTCGTCGCGTGATATATGCCTGACAAATTAGCGCCCAGCTCGGCTGGCACTAGGAGCCCCGCCGCCCCGCCACGCCCCGCCGCCCCGCGGCCCACCGCGTTACTCTGTCGCGCCGTCAACTTGTCAACCTCAAGTGCCCGCCCCGCCCCGCCCCGCCCCGCCCCGCCCCGCCCCGCCCCACCCCGCCCAGCAGCGACCAGGCGGGCTGTGTGGATCGCCTCGCGCGGGTGGAAGAATGTATCGCTCGGAAAAGTCTGGTCAAGACACACTGCCGACAACACGACATTCACACACATGCGCAATAAGGCGAGTCGAGTCGCCAAGTCACTCTGAAAGAAAAAGGTCGATCTGTTCAAAAATTCAGTTCAGTTACTGTACAGGGTTGTATCTTGGGGCAAATTATGAGCGAAGACGTGTTTTCAACACATTGGTGCATATAGCGGCGTCTCATTCGATAAAGGTAAAACCGTGAGAATGACTGCACAACCGTGCGTCGCCGTAGCGCCTCGTTTCCTCCTGCGGGTCACCGGGGCGGGGCGGGGCGGGGCGGGGCGGGGCGGGGCAGCAGGGCGTCACTGCGCGCGGCGCGGCGCGGCGTGGCGGGGTGCCAGGCCCACAATGCTTGATGGATGCACAGCTGCCGTTGGCAACCTCCGTTGAAGCGTGTTCGCGGCGGTCCCATGGCGAGCCCGCCCGAGCCCCGGCCCGGCCCGGCCCGGTCCCGGGGGACGCGGCGCGACGGCACGGGACGGGCCTCGCCCCAGCAGGACCGCGCCCGCCCCGCGCCGTCAATGTGCTGGGGAGCGCGCCCGCCCCGCCCCGCCCCGCCCCGCCCCGCCCCGCCCCGCCCTCACTCAGCAGGCTCGTGTCCGCGGGCCGGGCACGCCCACGCCTTTCATTACCGTCGGACAAGGCCCTGCAATCAGCAGGAGAGCAGAGCCCTCTGCTGTCCTGCTGCTGCCTGGCCCTGCTGCAACAGGAGGCCTTGGCGCGCCGCAGCCTCTCCTCCTCGCGGGGCGGGGCGGGCCCGCTGGCTCCGCCACCTGTCTCAATGGGGAGCTGTGATCTCTTCATCCATCACAGGGCAGCGCGCGCGCGCGGCCGGGGCGGGGCGAGGTGAGGTGAGGCGGGGCGAGGTGAGGTGGGGCGGGGTCGCGCGATGAGGGCCGTGGCGGCCGTCGCGAGGGACAGAGACAGACGGTCGCGGCCGCAGGACCACCCATCGCACCGCAGTGCAGGGCAGTGCGCGCCCCGCCCCACCCCGCCCCGCCCCGCCCCGCCCCGCCGCGCAACGACCTGCGTACGTCGTCTGCTGCGCAGCGCGTCGTCTGCTCGGTGCGGTACGGCGGCAGTTAGCAGTTACAGTTACCCCCTCCCTCCACTCCCCCGCCCCGCCCCGCAACGCCCCGCCTCCCGAGACGCCACTCGGCGCCGACCGGCGCGGCGCGGCGCGGCGAGCAAAGCGCACCTCTCCTAATACGGCCACGTAATGAAAATTATCCCAACGAGCTCCTTATTCCTGCTTCCCCTTCGCTGTCTAGGTCTACTGTGTGGTCCGGCCCGGTCAGCTCTGGTCAGCTCTGGTCAGCTCCGGTCAGCTCTGGTCAGCTGCGGCAGCTCGAGCCGCCGCCATGACACCACACCGTCAGACCGCGATGGATTAGCGCAGCGGGAGCGGGGCTCAGCCGACTGACTCCGAGGACCGCTCTCGCACATCTGTCCTTGTCGCACTCGTGTAGCGCTGACACGCCCAGCACAGGGCACCGCCATAGGTGCGACAAGGACGCGACGGAGGGACGAGAGCGATCTTCTGAATCAGTCGCGGCTGACCAGACGCGCACGCATAGTGTTTCCCTAGACATAGGCACAAGTTTTGACTAGACCGGACTAGACGCCCTGGTCTCCCTGCTGCAGCCCCGGGCCGCTCCGGGCCGCGCCGCCCCGCGCCGCGCCGTCAATACTCGTGGACAGGAGAACAGCACTTTCCTCTCAGGACAGAAGCAGCTCTAGTCCATTCCCCCGGTGTGGCCCCCGGCCCATGACAACACGGAGCGGAGCGCTCTGTCCAAAAATTTGACAGTTCCGGTTGCGCGACTTTTGTCGCAGACGCGGCGGGCGGGCGGGTGTCCGCACAATGAGGGCAGGCCGGCCGGCCGGGACGGGCTGGAAGAGGAAGACGAGGAAGAAAGCCTTGCCGGCGAGGGGCGGAGGGGCAGTACTTAGTCCGGCCGTACTACGGCCGCGGGCGGAAACTGTGCTAGAAAAAGACCCGCCCGAATGCAGAGCAGCGCAGGTTGTAAGGAGAGAAACGAGGAGAGAAGTCATTTCTGCGTCCTCGCCTGCAACATACACTAGTATTCGTGTTTTGGCCAGTTCAACCTGGACAATGATAAAACCTGCTCGACAAAGGCGCTGCGCTGTCGGGTCGGATGGCACGCCAAAAAGGTATATTTATTGCTGTTGCGTGGCGGGCAGGGCGGTTTGAATGGCACAACGCCGGGCCGGGCCACAACGCACCGCACGCCGACCTCCAGACTGCGCATGGAGGTCGCGGAGCGGAGGGTCGGAAGGCGCTGGTTGGCCTAATTGCTGATTTGGCGTGGCGCAGTGTGGCGGCGGGGCCACTGTTACCAGAGCACGCCCCACCCCGCCCCACCCCGCCCCGCCCCGCCCGGACCAATCCGATGCAGCGTGACTTGAATAGGCTATAAATTACAATCAGCAGAGGTGATGACACTGCGCGCCACGGGCCAACACGGGCGTGGCCGGGCCGGGTGGGGTGGGGCGGGGTGGGGCGGGGCGGGGCGGGGCGGGGCGGCTCAAAGTGCGAGGACGGCCAGGCCGCAGCCGCCGCTGCCGGTGGCACCTTCATCCGACGCGAGCACGCAAATATTTTGAAAGCAGCGATGTTTGATGAGCATGCGCAAAATAGCAAAATGCTTGCAGCGATTTAACGGGTGAAATGTGTCGACATGGAAAAGTAAACCCTGGAAAATTAATTTCAGCTCTGTCGGCTGTCAACAGTGAAGAGAGAGCTACAGAGATGCATTTCGTACGACCGCAGACATTTCAGACTTGGAGCGTTTCGAGGAAGACCGCATTGAGTTCGGCGAGATGGGTGGCGCGGCCGGGCCGGGCCGATCGCTTTTTCCTATCCCGCGGGGCGGGGCGGGACGGGGCGGGGCGGGGCGGGGCCCACGCATGTCACCTGACAGACCGACAAGTGACGTGTGCAGTTAGGCCCCTCCCGTCCCGTCCCGTGGGACTGGATCACGTCGAATGGCTGCAATCATCAATCTGGATCTCTCTTTCTATCCCTCTATCTCGCTCTCTATGAGGGGGGCTTACGGAGCCGCGCCGCGCCGCACAGGACTAAAGGCGTGATGTGCCATTCAGCAGGGATTTCCCGCGCGGGCCTAAACGCCTCAGATCAGCACCGCGCCGGCGGCCCGCTGTCACACGCACGCACGCACGCACGCACTCACACACGGACAGAGAGAGACAATGTCAGACGGGCGGGGCGGGGCGGGGCGGGGCGGGGGCCGCATGTTGTGATCCAGGACGTCGCCTAGGCGCGTCGCGCTGTCGGGCTCGGCGCCGCGACGCTTGCCGGCGCGCTGCCCAAAGCCGTGTCATTACCCGCGGTAACCACTTCCTGCCGGGGCGGGGCGGGGCGGGGCGGGGCGGGGCGGGGCGCGGCGGGCGGCTAGACACGGGAGTCCCCGCGTCACTCGTAATAATCCTATTGCCCGGTCGGTCAGGGCGTGGCGCTGCGCAGCGCGGCGCGGGGGAGATCGGACGCGGAGCTTTCGGATCGGAGTCCTACGCGCATCCTGTTTAGCGACGTGCCAGTGCCAGTCGCGCTCAGCGCAGCAGGATCAAGGGTCGCCTGCGTCCAATAGAAATGCTAAGCGACCGACAGCGAACACAACAGAGACGGACCGGCAGCTTCAGAGCCCGCCCCGCGCCCGCCCTGACTGTCCTAAGATATAGGACAATTATTTTTTCTCCTAATCGTTTCTGTTCTAGTTCTCATAGGATTATCGCCCCTGCTCTGCCGACGACGACGGCGCCAAATTTCTCTTTCGGGACCGCAAGCAGTGAATGTCGCGCGTCGCCTATAGCCCGGCGTCGGCGTCGGCGTCGGCGTCCCCGGCTGGCTAGCTGCGACATTAAGCCATCCTACTGACGTGGGATCAAACAAGGTAGGCGACAGACAAAAGGGAGCACCACGGGGCCCACGGGCCACGGAGCCCACGGGGCGCAGCGCACGCAGGACCGCGGGGGACCGCGCGGGGACCGCGGGCGGGGCCGAGCTGTTTGGCAAGGGGGCCGGCGCGGCGGGGACCGGCGGGGACCGGTGGGGACCGCGCCTATAATGAGCCAGGAGGGCCTAGCCTAGCGGCTGTGTGTGTATGTGTGTGTGTGGACCTGCTGGGCCTCCTGGGGTAGAGTGACTGCCGTCTCTAGGGACCCCGGCCGGGCCGGGCCCCGCCATCCGGGGCGCGCGCGCGCCCGCACACACACACACGGGGGCCCCCGCTGGGTCCCGGGCCGAGGGCCCCCTCCCCTCAATGTCCGCGCACCCTGCCTATAAGCCAGGCCTCCCTGCGCCGCGCCGCGCCAAGTGTTTGACGTGAGCCCTCTCCAATTATTGTGTCCTTTCTCTTGCGTCAAACAGACGGGGCGGGGCGGGGCGGGGCGGGGCGGGGTGGCGTGGCCCTAAGGAACGCAAACCCCCTCCCTCTCCCCCTTTGGCCTCTCCTTTTGGCATTCACGCGCTGCTCCCGCCACGCCGCACGCTCGCTCTGGTTTTGTCGATAGCCCCCCCCCCCCCCCCCCCCGGGGCGGACGTTGCTGCTGGACCAATAATTCATCAGCATCAGACGCAACGCGCACGGCTGTACGCACGGACAATAATATTACGCACGCACCAACAAATGGTGCGGGGAGGGGAGGGGAGGGGTGGGGGAAGCTAAAGGTCGCGCACGTCAGTTCAAATGCCGGCGGCCGGCCGCCGGGCGGGGCAGGCGGGCGCTCTAGACTGCTGCTGCTGCAACTCGTTCATTATTAGTACTATTATTGGCATTTATATCTTGTCATTCTTTTTTTTTAAAAAATAAGGCGAGAAGAGTCTCGCTCGGGTTGTACGTGTTTTCTCTAGCACCTGCAACGGGTAGGCAAAGAGGTCGCAGCCGAAAGGAATAAGTGACACGCCCACGCGTGACATCAGCCAATAGCGCAAGGGCTGACTGTGAGCCCATTTCTCATTTTATTCTCTCTCTCTCTCTGGTCGTTGTGAAATATGCACCGGTAAACGCCGCGGCTGGGATAGGCGGTCGTGGCACCGCTACCGCTAATGCGGCCTTGTCTTCCTCAACAAACGGGCTTTATGTCGCACATCGGGGCGAAATAAGGTATACACACACACACATACACCGCTGCACCGCGGCGCCGCGCCGCGCGCTCACAGCCGAGCGCCGTAAGTGAGAGCGAGAGTGAGAAATAAATATGCTCATTACACCTCGGCCGGGCTGGATAGTGTTGCGCGCGAAAACGAAACCGAGTCACTAGCGCACAATCGGCACGGCTCAGTGTGCCCGCCCCGCCCCGCCCCGCCCCGGCCGCGCCCGGTTTGGCACTATGCACGCGGCCCGTGCTATGGCGTCATTATTTGATTTGTTATTTTCCCCCGAACGCCGCGCGCGGCCGGCCGTTTTGGCGGCGCGCGTGAGTGTGGAATAATGATAATGTCGTAATCTTCTCTCACCTACTTGTGTGGTGGATAGCGGCGGCGGCGGGCTGGTGGAGACTCGAGGGTGTTAACGCGAGCACTAATGGGCTGCTGGCTGAGGTGTATGGAGGCCCCTCTAACGGCCAAACTCACCGCGCCGGCCGCGCCGCGGTGTAAAGCCAATGAGAAAAGCGCCATCTGCTGCAACACAGAAACAACAAAACAATAAAAAATTGTAGAATCAAAATGAAATATTGAGTGCGCTGGACGACGTCTTGTCCGCTGTGCGCGTGGCCGCCGCGCTGTCCCGCCGTGTGTCCGGCCGGCCGGCATGTGCCCCCGCGCTACTGGCGGGGAGGTCGTGCGGGGTGGGGTGGGGTGGGGCGGGGCGGGGCGGGGGAATGACTCAGGATGTCCCGCCGCCGGCCTTGACATTTGAACACAGGAGGCGGGGCGGGGCGGGCCGGGCGCGGCTGCCCACCACCCCGCCACCAGCAAGGCCTGCTGGAGGGTGCGGTGCAGGCGCATGAGCCCCATCAGACCCGCCCGCCACCGGGGCGGGGGGGCGGGGCGGGGCGGGGCGGGGCGGGGCGGGGGCGCCTCGCGCCTGATCCACAAGGCTTCGTCCTCCCGCCGCCCCGGGGCCAGAGCCCCTGCCATGGCCGGGATAGGCAGACCCGCCGCGCACGCTGGCGCACCCGGGCTGCCTACCCGGCAGGCGGCTCCGTCGCGGCAACGGGCAGATAGAGTCGCTCGCGGATGCCGTGCAGAGTCGCCGTCGCGTCGGCCTGGGCCGCAGCGGCCCGGCCGCGCCGTCACTGTCTTCATCCCCAGCCGCGCCCGGTGCCCGCCCCGCCCCGCCCCGCCCCGCCCCGCCCCGCCCCGGCCAGCACGGACACCGCGGGCTTTACGGTCTCGTGCGGCGGCGCCACTGCGGCGGCACGCCACGCCACGCCACGCCACGCCGGCGACGACAGCCGGAATTGAAATTTAGCCCGACGAACAACGCACGAACATGCAGCGGCTGGCGCTGGCGGCGGCTGGCCGGCTTGGACCCGCGCCATGCCATGCGCCGGCCGCGCCGCGCCGCGCGCGCCTATAGCGACACATCCAGCGGGCCGAGCGGCAGCATCGGGGACGACATCATCATCAGCAAGGACAGCAAGGAAAGTGTAAGGAATTCAGACGCGCACGCCAGGGCGACACGAAAGTTCCCCGCGCAGCCCTGCACCCCCTAAGGTAAAAATGAATAAAAAAATCTCAGCAGCGGTATCGTTAGCTCAGGGACGACCAAACACTGCCAGAAAAAAGTATATGGCAAAAAGTACGGGACGTTATAGTCAATCATCTGACTGGTCACTCCGTACTTGCTCTCTTGCTTAGGTACAGTAGTTTCCGAGTACGGAGTACAGGACTCTTTAGCAGGGAGTCTTACGGGCAATACAGTACACAAGTACGGGCACCCCGTCCCGTACCCCATCCTGTACGGGATCCCGTACTTTTCCTGCACTTCAGTACAGGATTTTTTTTGCCAGTGAATGAAACCACGGCTGACACAGTAAAATGAGTATTACGGTTGTGCGGCCGAATGTCGGGGGTGGTCACAACGAACCATATGATACTGATGTCCATAAACTAACCACGCGATGGCTGCTACACTTTTTCATCTCCCTGTCTGCTGCTGCTGGGGACAAAGCTGCGCTGAGCTGCGCGGCGCCGCGGCGCTCTCTCTCACGTACAGCAGCGTCGCGACGCCCGGGCCGGGCCCCTGATAGTGTCATCCTTAGCGAGCCTTTTGCTCGCGGCCGGCGTGCTGCGCTGTGCGTGCCAGCGAGCGCTCTGAGCCCGCCGTCACAGTCCCGTCACCGACCCGTCACCGCCGCGTGACAAGACGTGACGCCGGGGTCAGAGGCGCAGACCCCGCGGCGTCGCGGCGCGACGTGCCCCCGGTGCGGTGGTGCCCGCTATACCCACTCAAAAAACAGTCAGCTAAGATTTTAGCCCCCGGGAAAAAATTAAATTTAGGACTATAGCCCAAAGATTTGTTTAGCACCGGTAATTTTTTTTACTGAACACGCGAAACCTGCCCACGGCGTCCTCCTGTCCGCGCGACGCCTGCTCACGGCGTCCTCCTGCCCGCGCGACGCCTGCTCACGGCGTCCTCCTGTCCGCGCGACGCCTGCTCACGGCGTCCTCCTGCCCGCGCGACGCCTGCTCACGGCGTCCTCCGCACGCCCGGCCCCTCAGACTCTTCCTGCTCGCCGGCGGACAGGCTAATCAGTCACCCAGCGGTCACCGCGCATGCTAAGCAGTCTAGGCACTCGCCTATTCGAGAGCGTTAATTAGCACTGCTCACAATCGCATAACTTTTGAAGAGCCGCGGCGCCGGCCGGCCGGGGCACCGCTTCCTGCTCGCTTTTTCACGGCGCGGTTTCATTTTTATTCTCTCCTCGTTTCCGATTTCCCCATTCGTCACTTGTCGCTAAAGCGGCGGGCGTTCAAAGCTAGGGATTTAAAGGCCGGTAATATTACCGGTAAGATATGGTAATTTACCGTATTTTACGGTTATATGACGCGAGGGCCGGTAATTTTGGTAATATTTGGTAATATTGAAAATACTTATTTTTGGCTGTTTCTGACTCTAAACTCCGATGTTTTATTATCTTTGCGTTTAAATATGCACGCGAACAACGAGATAACCAGGGCGGCTCAACAAAACACCCAAACTGTGACTGCATACTCAAGAGTTACTTGTGCCTCAAAACGAACTGCGAATGAACTAGCATAATGGACAGGAGAATGTAAGCAATAAATAATGTAAGGAATTGTAAACATGAGGATGAACTTTGTGAAATGACTCCAGCACTTACAGCAATATTTGTGTTATTTTTTCATTTGAAATGCATACACTGGCATTCAATTACTGTGACGTCACATTCTATTTTATGTGAATACTGTCATATTCTGTTGGATATTTTCCTAATATTCTTTCGAATGTGATTGTAAAATTCAGCCCGCATAGTCCGGCCGATTCACGTTTGCTATACATGAATGTACACACTAAATTTTTATAAAAAAGTTTTTTATACGCAGCTACATATTTCTGTAAAACCTGTTTTGCTGTACTTTTGAATAATTTAATGCAGATATGTGACAAATTTGTTCATAGTGGGCTTATTGTGTTAATAGCTCGGCACAAAATTATGCGTATATAGAGCATGTTTACAAAAAACCTCTAGCTGCGTATAAAAAAAAAGTTCAAAAGAATTTAGTGTGTAGCATCGCTTTCTAACCAATGCGACAGTTTTTACATTCAAAACAATGTGACGGCAGAGTATTTGAATAACAGTGTACGTATTGTAAAAACACATTTCTGAATATGAAAAAACATCATTTTGTCTTTGCGCTGTCTATATTTCTACTTCAGATGAGTAAAGATCGACCTTTCGGTGCTGAAAACTAATGACTGGGCTCTTTAGGTGATTAATATGGTACAAGATTTTAATTTACATACCACAATCACTTAAGGACAACCTGTATAAGGTGTTTTTTGAAAATTACCAAATATTACCTAAAATTACCGTAATTTACGGTAATTTACGGTAAATTACGGAGACATTTTATATTACCGGTCATTTTAAATCCCTATTCAAAGCGTCAGTACAGTTGGCGTTCGTACCCCTTCCCTTCTCGCTGAATGGAAATGTACTTTTGCCTACATGCTGTATGCACGAACCTATTTTTGTTTAAAATCAGGCACAATAATGTACTCTGTTTCATACACAGGTATAGCCAAATTTAAATTAAAAAAAAATACACAGTAATTCACATATTTGTGCACAACAATGTTTATAGATTGTGATCATAAATACGCACGTACAGGTGAGTCCATAAGATACGTGCAAAAAAGTACGCTCTAAATTGGGGTGTTCCTAGCCCCCTTCCCCTCCAGCAGGGACCCTCACTGGTCGTGGCGCTCGGCTCAAACTCGTGCCTAAGTTGGTCCCGCCTGCCCTGGCGTCCCGCCACGCCCCGCCCCGCCCCGCCACGCCCAGCCACGCCCCGTGTGCAAACAGATTGTCAGGTATTTTCTGGTCGTGATGCCCGCTCGTGCCATGCCTCATACTCCTACTACCGCGGTTGTCCAATTTGTCGCCGGCTTTGTAATCGGTATCGACTCGGCGCTCGAGAGCTCGAGAGCCCCGCGAGTCGAGAGGAGATTCGAGCAGCGCGACGCGGCTGCAATATCGCTCGGCCGACTTTCGCTTTACGTAAGCGGG
The DNA here is from genome assembly GCA_033675135.1 of Frankliniella intonsa. NCBI lineage: Eukaryota > Metazoa > Arthropoda > Insecta > Thysanoptera > Thripidae > Frankliniella > Frankliniella intonsa. The sequence goes on along the minus strand of CM066247.1, from coordinate 7,618,609 downwards.
GGCAGTTAGTAACAACTACAGAAAATTTGCATATTCTTGACGTAATGGAGCTCCTCCAAAAAGGAAAACAGCATTGGACGCGAGAGTGAAAAAGAAGAAGAAGAACCCTTCTCTGGACACGCACCTCCGAGCGAAACAGCAAGGAGTTATTTACAGAAAAAAAAATGTTGAAAACCTAAGAGTTGTGCCAAAAGGACGGTTGAGATTTCGGGTGACATTTCACAACCATCACAAACCCCTTTGAGCATCGGTGCAGACCTCATCAAACTGGAGCTGCATTCACTTGCGAAAGGCGCTGGGAGGGGTGTGGCGGGGCGTGGCTTGGCGTGGTGTGGCGGGGCGGGGCGGGGCGTGGCGGTCAGTGCAGGTCGGTCGGCCTATGCGTACCTCTACGTACGCAACAACTGCATCTGTGCTCGCCGACACCTAGTAGTGCAGTGCTCCTCTAATGAGGCGACACGGTGTAAAACAACAAATCAAATGATTGATGCAGAGCGGGCGAGGCGAGGCGAGGCAGGCGTCACTCTGGCCCCGCCCCGCCCCGCCCCGCCGTCATCGCGGAGGCCCGTTCGTTAGAGTGCAGCTGTGCAGCGCGGTGCAGCAGGCCCCGACCAGGCCCAGCAGGCCGAGCTGATTGACAGCGCCGCGCCGCGCGAGAAATGATCTGCCGGCCGACCGACCGACCGACCGACCGGCGAGGGCGACTTGCATACGGCATTTGAACCCCGGCGGCCGGCGGCGCACACCCGCGGCTAGCTAAGTAATTACTTATCCCCATTCAGCTATTGGATTATAGCTGTATGCCTAGTTTTTTCCCCGTGCTGTCCTCCCTTAGAGTATTGCCTGAAAAGTAGGCAATATGTCGCCTGCGAACTCAGCAGTGGAGTAAAGCGAACTGCGCCTGCCTACTAGGCAGCACCCTAACACAGGCGCGTACACGTTGCCTAGCAGGCAGGCGCAGCCCGCTTTACTCCACTGATTGCCTACTTTTCTGGCAGCACTCCTCAGCCGCCTGTGGGGCCCCGCTGCTGTAGGCTGTTTGTAGGGACCACACGCGCAGGGAACAAGGTGTTTGAATTAATTGAGCGGCCTTTGGCTGTTGCAGCCTGCGCTCTGCTCGCGCACGCCGAGAGAGAGAGAGAGAGAGAGAGAGAGAGAGAGAGAGAGAGAGAGAGAGAGAGAGAGAGAGAGAGAGAGAGACAACAACGACCGTTTCAGAGCGAATCTTCCGGGGCGGGGCAGGGGCCGGGGCGGGATATGGCGGCGCACCCAATCGCGACGAGCCCCCTTTCGTACGGTTTTTGGCGCGCCGTTTGAATGAGACAAACGGCCGGAAAAAAAAACGAAACAAATGAAAACGACGCGCCGTTTAAAGGCTCAGGCAGGCAGCGCGGCAGGCCGGGCCGACCCGCCCCGCCTCGGGCTCCGGGGGGCGTAACTTGCCGTCCGGCTCGGCGGAGATACGCGCCTCATGGACGTCGCGCCGCGGCTGTTAAGCGACGCGCGCGCGCACACACAACATTTGTTTCGGCAGTGTTCTTCTTTTTTTTTTTTTTTTTTTGTACCACAGTAAGGCCGATGGGATGCATCGAGCGGAGCGGGTACGGTTTGGCGGCGGCTGAAGGTCCCGGAGAACCGCGATCAAGTCGAGTTTTAGACCCCTTAAGTAATCGTCCCGAACGCAAAAAAAAAAAAATAATTAAAAGATACTAAGCATTTGAAAAACCGAGAAATACCTCGTGGCGTGGCAAGACTAGGCAGCCTTCCGAACGACGAGCCTAGCCTAGCACAGCGCGGGGCAATGGCTCCTGGAGCATAGACAGACCCGCAACACTGCGCTCGGCCCGCGCGCCTACCGCCTCCCCCCGCCCCGCCCCGCCCCGCCCCGCCCCCGCGACGAGCGCACCTCATTATACCCAATGCTAAGTGCATTCTCCACAGCCCGAGCAATGCACGCGGTTCGGATCGTGGGGGTGAACTGCTGTCTCTCAAACTGATCCCATTCCATTATTTTGCCGGTTGCATATTTTCCGTGCGCGGCGCAACCCGTTTGAGCCGCTTGGTACCCTGGCGGGGCAGGGCAGGACAGCTCGGCTAGCGTTGTTGTCATTGCCGCCTGCTGGCCCGCCTGCTGGCCCGCCTGCTGGCCCGCCTGCTGGCCTGCCGGTCGGGTGTCATGTCCAGCAGGCCGCGCCACGACCAGCCGCGGCCAGCAAGGCCTTCGCGCCACCGCACCGCGGCTGCCGCTGCACGGCCCCCGCGACCCGCATTCATTGTCATCTACATTTGCAGTGCCGGCGGTTCGCCAGAAAAGTAGGCAATAAGGCGCCCAAATACAGCGGAGTAAAGCGGGCTGCATCTGCGCCTGCCTACTAGGCAACAAGCATACGCGCCTGTGCCAGGGTGCTGCCTAGTAGGCGGGCGCGGATGCAAACCGCTCTACTCCGCTGTGTTTGGGCACCTTATTGCCTACTTTTTGGCAACACTGGCGGGGAGTGCAACTTGGTGCTACCATGGTGCTACTACGATGACGCGATAGATGGGATTCGAGCCCCGGGACGGGCCGGGGGCTCTCACCTGAGGAGGAGGAGGAGGGGGGGGGGGAGGGCTCCTGCAGGCTCGTCAAGACGTCAGCAGTAGCAGGTCCAGGTCCCCATAGGGCGCCCCGCCCCTCCCCACCCCACCCCGCCCCGCCGCGCCCGGCGCCGCATGGAAACGATTACCGCGGCAAATGGTTTATGGATATTGAACGGAGCCTCCCTGATCCCCAGCCGTAAACAAACTGGGACGGATAGCGTGCGGGGCGGGGCGGGGCAGGGCGGGGCAGGGCGGGGCGGGGCGGGGCGCGGCAGGGCGGGGCAGGGCGGGGCGGGGCGGGACAGGGCGGGGCGGGGCGCGGCAGGGCGGGGCAGGGCGGGGCGGGGCGGGGCGGGGCGGGGCGGGGCGGGGCGGGGCGGGCGCGACGTTTAATCTTATCCCCGCATATGGAAAGGAAGGGGATCAACGACTTGTAATATTTTAAAATTAAAATCTTAAAATTCGGGATTTGAGGGAAGGGGGCGGGGGGTAAGTTTACAAAGGCGACGACAGGGAAAGAGCGCTCAATTTTTGGGGGAAAAGTGCAAGTCGACTCATGGAGGAGGAGGACAGGACAGCAGGCGATCGTGTCGGGATGCAACAAACCACGTGAGCGCTATACGCCTCTCCTCTGTGCGGGGGCGGGGCGGGGCGGGGCGGGGCGGGGCGGGGCGGGGCGGGGCGTCGGGCACGACAGTCGGACATGTCACGCCACGCCCCATCGTGACCCCCTCGGCCCGGCCCGGCCCGGTCCTAACGGAGCAGCCCCCCGTCCAGTTTACGTAGGGTCAGCCAAAAGGGAACAGGAACAACGTCGAGCCACGGCCGCCTTCTTTACAATGCGCTTTATTTTGCACCCGACTTTTCTTATCTCCCCCCCGGGAGGGAGGCGCAAAGGACACTGCGCCACGTAAAACTTAACAGAAAAACAGGCCTCTGCTTATTTCAGGATAAGAGAAGTGACAATAATCCAGGTGTCTACCGGCCGGCGCGCCCAGGGCTGCGTGTGCAGCGAGGTGGCGCGGCGCGGCGCGGCGGCGCAGGTCAGGTGCTTCCGAACGGCCGGCGCGGCGCGGCGCGGCGATGCCCATATAGTTTAGCAGAACCACCCCCGCGTGATAGGGCAGGGAGGGCTCTAGCGCGGTGACCCGACCTGACCACGTGATTCCGGTCGAGATGTGAGGCGCGCGGGGCGGGAGGCAGGGAGGGTGGGTGGGGGTTATTTTCTCTCTTTGTGATGGTCGGACGCACGGCGTGGCCGGGCGGGGCGGGGCGGGGCGGGGCGAGCAATGTGCTGTGCTCGCCGATAGCGATCGCCGTGCAGCCAACAATGGAGACACGTTTGTGTCCGAGCCGAGCCGAGCCGAGCCGAGCCGAGCCAAGCCGAGCCGAGCCGAGCACCAGGCCGCGACGCGAGGATGCTCACGGACATCTCTGTAGCGGGACAGGACAGGAGCACACCACCACGACATCACATCCTACAGCTCATCTTATACTTCTCCTCCCTTTTTCTGCGCGCCCGACCCGACGACAGCGACGACGGTGTGCGCCTTGTTATTTTTATTTTATTTTTCTCAGTGATTTTGGAGACGCTATTTGAGGCGGGGGGGGGGGGGACACCGCAGCTGACAACCATTTGGTTTCACCGGCACGCCACGCCACGTCGGGTGCACTTCCCGTGCGCAGGCGGCGTATGCAGGCGCGGGGCGGGGCGGGCCGGGCCGGGGCGGGCCGGGGCGGGCCGGCCAAAGGGTTGACCTTTCCCTATCAGCCGCACCCGATAGGGCCTGCGGTCGCAGGGCGCGCGGCGCGGGGGCACAGGACGGCGAACAGGTCGCGGCCCGAGGCGCGGCGAGCCGCTGGGCTGGGCCCCAGGGAGGCCCATCCTCACGAAGGGCCGGGCCGGGCGACACTAACGCCCTTGTGACCGGCGCGACTCGGGCGCGCGCGGGGCATTTAAGCCCTTTACCGCACGTATACACGGCAAGGGGCCGGGGCGGGGCGGGGCGGCGCGGGGCGGGCCCAGCAGCCCAGCGGCAGGGCAGGGAAAGTCACGTCCGTGACAGCAGCTGTCCTCCCGGTGTGCGCTTGTCTCGTTGGCGCTGCAGCCCACGCCCCGCCCCGCCCCGCCCCGTCACGGGCGGACAAGGCGGCCGGCGGGGCTGACCTCTCGCTCCATCTGCATAGACAGGCACGACGACAACAGGGAGACCCGCGCAATCGAAAATTAAAAGGCTGCCGAGGGTCGTCGTGGACTCGTTCGTTGTCGTCGGCGACGACTCACTGCTTGTCGTAGAGCGCGTGCCGCGAGGAACGCCCCACCCCGCCCCGCCCCGCCCCGCCCCGCCCCGCCCCGCTCTCTACCCAGCCATACAGTCGGCGCGGAGCACGGCTCCGCTCGCGGCCCCGGCAGACCTGAAGGTTCGGCTCGGGCGGCGCACCTGGCGCACGGCCGCATATACATGTCGACGGATAGGGTCATTTCGGAGGAGAGTCCCTGCCCTGCCCGGCCCGCCTCCCTGGGGCGCGGCGGCGGCGGCCTGCCATGCCATACGCCTCTGTCGGGGCGCCGCGCCGCACCGCACTGCGATCTTTATGCTGCATCTCTTATTTGTAACATCGATTCGCGCGGTTCATTTGAATAATTGATTTCGACCTAATGTCGTAAACTATCGACGAGGCGTCCACGCGCCGTGCGCAGTGCGCGCCCCGCACTCGCTTTTATAATGTTGCTCGCCCTCGTCGGCGCGGCTGCGGCTGCGCGCTTACCCTTCGGGTCGGGGCGGGGCGGGGCGGGGCGGGGCCGACGACCAGAATTTGCTCCCGGATGTGGCACTCTAGGGCCCTCCGCTCCGCTCATGCCGCGAGGATTAGCATCGCCAATCTCCGAACATGGTCTCCACTCGGTGACGCGTCGTAGTGCTGTGTATCTGATGCAGGCGCCCGGCCCGGCCCGGCCCGGCCCGCCTCCACCACGCTACCCTAGCCGTCGATAGCGCGCCGCCTCCCCACCGCCCCTCTCCCCCACCGTGCCATTTCACCTCTACATGCTCTCCAATAAGACAAGACATGAACGGACAAAAAAAAAAAAACATCAAACGTGAAGCCAAGGTTTTGAACCCACGACACAAGCCGTCGTGTTCTTGCCAGTAGCGGTAAGTACCGGGCGCGCCGCGCTGCCGCGCACTGCCCGGCCGGCACGCAACGCCCTTAATCAGAACTAGTTTGTTTTCAATCACTGATTTGCATAATTTCCACGCTCAGGCGCCACGCCCCGCCACGCCGTCATCCTAAGTGATGACTGCCTGGTGCTGCCTGCCTGGTCGGCCGCGGCACACCGGCTCGGCTCGGCTCGGCTGCCGATGTCTAACACACATCAGCCGTTTCGCTCTGCCCCGCCAAGTGCATACTTAGAGTTTTATCCGGCGGGCATCTACTGGGCGGGGCGGGGCGGGGCGGGGCGGGGCGGGGCGGGGCGGGGCGGGGCGGGGCGGGGCGGGGCGGGGCGGAGGTGGCCGCGGTCGAGGCGCGCGCGGTGAGGCACTGCCCAGCACCGCGCCGCTTGAGGTGGTTGGGGTGACGGTGGTTGCGCTTGGCCACGGCATGGCTGTCCACTCAACGCCTGCCCCGCTTGACCTGGATTGAGACATTCCGCTCTCAAATCTGCAGAGTCGTCTCGTCTCGTATTCGTACCCCGCCCCCACACAGCCCCTCCCCTGCGGCCCCGACGCCTCCCATCCCCTCCCCTCCCCTCCGCTCCCCTACCCCACCCGTCGGGCCTAACAAACCGCCAGCTGATGGGTAGGCGAGCGAGCTTCAATTTGCCTGGATTTAGGCAAAAGGCAAAGCACACCGCCCCCGCCCGCCCCCCTCTCAGGGATGGCTGGATTAGCGACTACCAACGCCTGAGCTGGGCCAGAGGACAAGCAAGGTGTAATTATCATAGTAAGTGCCTCGCTGTTCTAATGATAATAATGACATGCCACGAGAGCCTCTCAATTAAAGGTTCATAAGTAATAAATATTAACGCATAGGTATTAACGGAACCTTGCATCTGAAATAGGTTACAACATAAATTTTCACAGTACCACAAGTACTACCCACATAACTATTGCACATGCAAATTAAAAAAGAAATGAATTTCATGAACAGCTGATGCATAAGATCATGCACATGAAAACATTATTAGCGAGCAAGAACAGTACAAAAGTATTCATCACCTTCCTAACACAGTGAATGTTTTACGGCCAGACTATGTAATCAGTTTGTAGGGAAACTCCTCATGCATTGGTGGTTTTGATTTCAACATGGTATTAATTTTAGGAAGATATTATAGGGGATATTAATTTTGTTTCCCATTCCGCCCTGCTTTACTAGGCAAGTTGTCCATGTGAGAGAAAAGTATGTAAGGGTTGCTTACCTGTCATCTTGTGCTGCAAGTCTCTACTAATGTCCAGTAGACTACGGTGTTGAGGCATCCTGTAACAACAAGCCAGAAATAAGGTTGGATAACGCAGCCAAAGCAAACACAGAAATTGCTGGACCATGGTCATAAAAACACAGTTCCAAAGAATTATAAATGCATTGAAAATTGAGGATTTAAACTTTAGAACTGTTCACAATATTGTTGTGGTTTAGGAGAAATACAGAAGTGTAAACAACATACCATTGATTAATGGAACAGGCAATTTCCACATTCAGGACAAGTTGCTCTGACATGCACAGTCACAATGAGGTCCATTATAGGGTTAGTTCTCGTATCAAAACTTTTTCGGTACACTTTATAGAATTAATAATTTTAATTATTATATTAAGAAAAGTTTAAAAGTTTAAAGTGTATTTAATAAAAAAAACACACACACAAAAACAAACTTAAGCAGAAATTCACTGAATCATAGGCGGCATTGGGGGCTATCATAACTTCCGCAACTACACAATTTCTCATTATCACTGACGACGCGGGACCAGACACGGTTTCGAATCAATGAGCGGTGCAGCTACATTGTCCGACCTATCTTTCTTTGTCCGACCTGGCGATCCGAAAAAGCGCTGTTCGTCGAGGTAAAACACTTACCAGCAGAGTCCCCCGGGGACGTTCATCGCATTTATCCGGTCAATGTTCCACAAAATGGCAGCTGAGGTTACCAGCTTATTGGCGATCTTGACATCACGCACTGTCCCGATTTATGACTTTTGCTGAAGAATAGTCTATTCTGACACTACTTGAATAATTTATGTTCACGCCGATACTTTGCACATATGCTGAACGTTTTGTTCAAACCGCGGAAACGAATAAAAACGCCGTACCGAACGACACGATGCGACACTGAGCGCTTTTCATTTCAAACTGTTCCTTCCTGCAACCGTTACTGCAGAGCTGCCAACTTCAATCCAACCTAACCAAAATCGTTACTGGTGCATTAAAAATTTCGGATATGAGCGGATGTGCTTTCTGCACAATTGGCAATGAAAGTAGCTAACATGACGGAAAAGAGACTTTGTGGTGAATAATTATTGTATAAGTTTTGACGAATTTTGCAGATCTGAAGGCTGATACTGAGACTGGTCGGGTCAGGGCGGAAGGGGGGGGGGGAGGCGGGGGACTCTCGATCTCGATCCATCACAAGACACTAGCAAGACAGTTTGAGCAGAATGTGAAATTGCACTGGCAATATAAGTATGAATCGAATCAGCTTTTAAAATCTGTCTTTTAAAAGTTACAGTTTATGTATTTATTGTGCCAGAAAAATAACTTGCGGCTGAACTGAACTGATCTCCTGGTTAGAGTCCCGACGCAGTATTCCCACCTCCCAGCAGATGGCGTGGCAGGGTATCTCTGTACTGCCCGCACAAATATTTCAATGTTTAAAATCAATTCGAACACTGTTGCTGCAAGAGGTTGCAAATTTCGTCAGGCTTTTTCTTCATCACCACAAAATTTATATCGTGATAAGCCTCCTTGCCCCTCTGGGTATTTAAAGTTTTCTGAAGGTAGGCACCCAGCATGTTCAGGCCGTGACGGTTCCATATGTCGTCTCCTGCGTCACGTAATTGTATACTTACCTGGCGCAGGAGTCAACCGTGATCATGAAGGCGGTTCTCCCAGGGCGAGGTCTTACCATTGCACTTCGGTGAGGCTGACCTCTGCGATTATCCCAAATGTGGATAACTCGGGCGTGGAATTTTTGATAGTCGGGACTGCGTTCGCGCTGTCCCGGAACAATTCCCATCTGTTTCATCGGCCAACCCTATCGGGGATGTCGCCAGGTCGTTCAGAGATAGGTCGGACAATTTACCACGCCGCGCGCCCGCCCCCCGGACCGACGCTATACCCCCTGCCAGCCGGCCAGCCCGACGTCTGGTACATACTCCGCGCTGCCGCCGGGTGTATTTCGAATTTTGCGCTTACTGCTGTTTTGTACGCCGATGATTGATCCAGTTCCGTTGTTCAGATGGGACGTCCCTTTGCGGCTCAAACTTGTCGACGAATTGGAGGAAACCCCACTCCTTTCTCTCTCGTCTTCCCCACCTTTAATGACTTCATTATTCAGCCCCTGTGAGTCATTAGTCCCCGCTCACACATTTTCTTTTTCGGAGGGGCGACATCGTCCTCTCCTCTCATATACCGGTGTAGACCACTCTCCCGACAATTTTCCACGCGCGCGCTGTCTCGACCTCGCTCCCGCTTACACACACACACATTCGGTTATTACACGTGGGCTAGCCGTGTTGTGATTGGTCCGCGTGGAGCCGCTACCAACTCATCCCACTCAACGACAGCGCGCCCCGCGGAGACACGTCGTGCGGCGTGGGAGGGGGAGGGGGAGCATCCTCGAGGAGGCGAAGAAGGCCTCCCCGCGGGACGTCGACAAGGACTCCCGCCGGGCCGGTGAGAATATGGGAACGAGCAGACCAGAAGGCCTGCTGCTGCAGGCAGCCGCAGCACCAGCAAGTGGGGAGGCGAAACAGTAAACCTGCTCAAGCCGCGGCTAAGCCTTTAAAAGTCCGTACCGCGCCGCCCCCGCCGGGAGAGAGAAGACGAATTCGTCTCTGTGGAGAGCGAGGGCAACCGCGGCGGTAGGGCGCGGCGCGGCGCGGTGCGGCGGCAGGAAACAGGTACAGCAGCGGAGCGGGGGCAATAAAAATAATAAGCGGCAGAGCGGCGAGGTGTCGGCCGCACCGCACCGCACCGCACCACACGCTACCAGCCCGGGGCGTTTACTTCACTGATTAATAACGCAGACCTGTCTCCGCGGCGGTGGCGGTGGGCCGGGGTGGCTCGGCTCCCCCCGCCCCCGCCCCCGCCCCGCCATCACACGGGCTTTTCCCCTTACACCGCGATAAGCGTCGCGGGTAATGCGGGCCGGAATACTATTTAGGCTGCGTGCGGCCATTGCCGCTACACCTCGCCTTCCTTCTCATTATGACAGACCGGCCGGGCCTGGGCGTAACGAGTGTAGGGCCAGGCCCCGCCCCACCCCGCCCCGCCCCGGCCGGGAGGGCTAGGTGTGAAGGGTGCTCCCGCCGCCCGGCCTAGCCGCCGAGGCCAGGCAGGGTGTCCCCGCACCCACCACCAGAACACACGCCTGTGCCTGTGTGCGCCTGGCAGGTATCCTCCGGCTGCCTAGTAGGCAACGTCTGGACACGCGTTCAAAGGGGCTGCCTACCTGGCCTACCTAGCCCAAACACCACGATGTGCTTCGGCGTATTTTGTTTCATTTTGTTTTTCTATTTGCCTACCCCTTGACCCTGTGTCACTGTCGAGGCGTTGTGTAGTGTCCGCCGAGAAGCTCCTTCCATCGCCCTCCCCTCCCCTTGCCCCCTCCCCTCGCCTCTCGCCCGCTCGACATTGCCGCTGCTATCCTTGCATAACAATTCTGCAGCGCGTTGCCGTAGGGGGTCGCGCTGCTCACATCAGTAGGTCGGGTCGGCGAGGGTCGGCGAGGGTCGGGGAGGGCCGCGAGCCGAGCGGAGCCGTGTGGCCCATGGTCAGGAGAGATAGAGCGATGGAGACATAGTGCGGCGCCTCGGAGTTTTCGAGTACATGCATCATTTAGGAAGCTGAATGCCAATTCGTAATAGGCGGAGGGGGGCGGGGGGGGCACTGCATAGGAAAGAAAGAGGGGGAGAGAGAGAGAGAGAGAGAGAGAGAGAGAGAGAGAGAGAGAGAGAGAGAGAGCATGTCGCCCGTGGTGATGTAGGTGGCTTAGAATGCTGTTCTTAATTGGGTCATTCTCTGCCCGGCGGCCACCTCTCAGCCGGCCGGCCCGGCCCCGCTGCTGCAGTTCGCTCTGTCTTCGTCGCGCTCCTGCGGCCGCCTGGATGGGGGGAAGAGAGCGAGCGAGAGAGAAAGAGAGAGAAGAGTGGGGCACCGCGCCCGCGGGCCAGGCCAGCAGTCTCCACGCGCCTCCACGCGCCCCGGTGCGCCGCGCAGTGCGGCCACTCCGATGATCTACAGTCTGCGGGGCGGGGCGGGGCGGGGCGGGGCGGGGCGGGGCGGGGTGGGGCGGGGCGGGGCGGGGCGGGGTGGGGCGGGGCGGGGCGGGGTGAGGCGGTACCCGATGAGCTATTGGCCCGGCCCCGCGGCAGGGCACAGGCGCAGAGGCACGGACGGGACGGGACGTACTGGAGGACTCTTAAGGTGTTACTCAAGACGATTACTGGATGAGTTGCCAGCCAGAGCCCTTTCAATGCCAAATGATTATTATGCCCGTCGATCGCCAAAACTGATAACGGCCCCGCGCCCCGCCCCGCCGCGCCGCGCTCCGCCGCGCCCCGCCGCGGTTACATAATGCCCTAGTAAATGAATAGCAGCGGCAATGGCGCGTACAAGGTGAGTACACAGGACACGGCAGGGGCAGGGCAGGGGCAGGGCAGGGCCGGTCGGGCCGATAGTCGTGCTAGTTGTACGGGCACGGGCCCCTCTCCGCTGCCCTCTGCCTCCGGGCCGCCCCTCCCCGTCCCTCCCCTCCCCTCCCTTCCCCTCCCCTTCCCGTCCCTCCCCTCCCCGTTCCTCCCCTCCCCTCCTCTTCCCTCCCGCTCTTTATCGGCTAAAGAGCATCATTAGGATCATAATGACGCACTCTTTGGCAAACTGCGAAATGACATCATCAGCACATGTATATGCACACACACACGCGCACTGTCCGAATCCGCTAAACTTTCTTCTTCCGCTCTCTGTCGGAGAATGCAGGGTAATTTTCATAACATATGTGTCGAACGAGCCCGTTCCTTATCGAGTCATCAAGTCTAGGAGAACCCGTTCCGTGGGTGATGTCACACCGTAAACGTCCCAACGTCCTGCCAATCATGATTAGAGGCTCTTTGGCCTGTCATTAGTGAACCCGCAACAAGGCCGATAAAGACGAATGGCTGTCCATCCACCTCGCCCTCGGATGCCCGCAGAGCCAGTCTCCACGAAATCATTTGTGTCCCACGTGTTGAACGTAAACTTGCGTAAAAGAACGCGAGAACAGGGAAATTAGCCCTAAAAACGCGCTGAAAGCTCGGGCGAGGCTGTCGACGCGCATAGGCCGGCCTGTCCGGTGACGACGACCGGGGCACATCCTGGACGGCGGGCCGAGCCGATTAGAACGGGCTGATTAGGGGCAAGGCTCGATCGTTATCACGGAAAAACTAGAGAGACGCGGGACGAGGTGAGCATGGTCCGATTTACGACCGCTCATCAATGATCGCCCATTAGTTTTATGCAACCCTGCATTTGGCCGACCGGGCGGACGTAGGTCACAAGCGCTACAGATCACAACCGCTACAGGTCACAAGCGCTACAGCTCGCTAACGCTACGGGTCGCAAGCGCTACGAGTAACAAGCGCTACGTAAGGAGTGGCTCGCAAGCGCTACAGATCACAACCGCTACAGGTCACAAGCGCTACAGCTCGCTTACGCTACGGGTCGCAAGCGCTACGAGTCACAAGCGCTACAGCTCGGTAGCGCTACGGGTCACAAGCGCTACAGCGAGAATCCGCGCGTTAGGCGGAGCCGAGCCGAGCCGAGCTAAACCTAGAAAAATTACGCACGTGGCGTGAAAACATGGAAAATTTTTGCGACAGTAAACCTCCCGAAGGAGGTTGCGGTTCCCGCCGGGCACAGGGGTTTTACCCCCCGTGGCAGCCAACTACTTCGGTGTTCTTATGGGAACCGGTGCTTTTCTGGCCGCGATCCTGTCGCGCAATTCGACAGATTTGATCCCCGTACTGTCAGATTTAGTCGTACGGTGGTTAACCGAACTGCCCTGTCCCCAGAGCATGGAATAGCTATTTTTGGAGCCAGATTCTAGGACTTATGACCCCACGACCGACCACCAGTCGTGGGCATGGGACGGAACTTCCTGGCAACCCGCTGTCGCTACCAGTGAAGAACCTACCTGGGTTTGAACCAGGCCCTATGTGCCGAGTCTCACAGACACCCCACGGCTTTCGCGGCACCACTAGACCACTAGACCGTCGGCTATTCCACGAGGGAGCTCGGTTGAAATGGGGGGCTTGAAGGTGTCACATCATAGCCCGGAATCGCTAGAGTTAAGAACGCCTGTTCCATCGAAAGTGGATTAGTCTGTGTTTTTCATAAGATGAAGTGGGCGCAACACACATTCGTTCAATCGAGCATAATTTTCGTGATAAGTTGGATTATTTCTAGCTGCGAATGAGAAGTACATTTTACAAGGAAGAAAGGTAACATAGAACCAGCTTTACAAGTGCTTATCTACATAGGTAGTTTGTGGATCATCATTCATTCTTAAGAGACGTGTTTCGGCTCAAGGTTGCAGGCCCTCCAAGCGTTCCCTCGAGCGTCAGTTAGTATAGAGGTAGAAGCACCCTAAACTCGAACTGCGCTAAGAAGGAACACGCGTTATAAATGAGCTTACAGCAAAGCACTGTTCTTTCCAAAGAGGGGGCTATGAGGCAAATGAGCCCGCGAGGGGCCTTCACTATGCGGGCTTGCCTACGCTGTTAAAGAGCGTGTTAAATTTTGATTAGCCAGTGCTAAGCTTCCTCCGAAGGGGTAAGGGTCACACGCTGGCTGGTAAAACAAAGGTGTGATCTAACACCTTTTAATGATGTTAAAGGTTAAACGTCTTTGCAGAGGTATAATAACAGCACATAAAGGCATTAATTTGTAACGCTTTGCAATGGCATTAACACTTTCCGTGCGTATTCCCTCTCACAAGCAAACCATTATTATTATTGTTATTATTATTATTATTATTATTATTATTATTATTATTATTATTATTATTATTATTATTATTATTATTATTATTATTATTATTATTATTATTATTATTATTCATTTTATGAGACGCCTGATGACCACACGGAACTTGCCGGGACCGTCGTACGGGAAGTGTTAAATCAGAGAAAACACCACTTTTTTGTGAATACTTCCAAAACTGTATTCAGGAGGCGCTTCCAAGCCTCTACAGTAAGTGCCTGTAAACTTGATTTGTAGTGAAATATCCCCTACAAGAGTGTGGGGGGAAGGGGGAGGTGTGGGCCGGGGGTGGTTTTCAAAGCGCCTGCCCGAACTGAGGTAGGCCGCCGCGCCTGACACGCGTGTGTAACGGGCTGGCCTACCCGGGCCTCTGACGAGAAAGCATCAGTTCCACGAGTCACCCACCCGACCTGGCGGACGACCCGGCGCTTGGCCGGGCCGCGCAGGGCCGGGCAGGGCCGGGCAGGGCCGGGCAGGGCCGGACCTTAAGCTAACGCCTGTGCGACTTCCCTCAAGCTCCCTCAGCTCATGATAACCCGCCCCCCGTCCACGGCTCACGCTGGACCACAGCCTCCGCTCCGCTCTCCCGCCCCAGGCTGCAGCCAGGCAGGTGGGCGGGGGCGGGTCGGGGGCGGGACATGGAGCCCGGGCCGGGAGAGCCGCGGGACTGCACTGCACCGACCTTGAACGAGTCAGGCCGGTTATTTCTGTAGGGGCGGTAGGGGCAGCCCTGGGTGCTGGTGCTGCGGGGTGGGGCCAGCGGCCAGCGGCCAGCCACTGCTCAGTAGGCCCTGCCCTGCCCACCGTGCTCTAACCGCGGAATGACACCCTAACGTCGGCGCCCTGACCGGCACCAAGTCGGGGGAGGCCACGCCGTATCCCACGCTGGTGCTGGTACCCCAACGAGTACCCCGGCGGCGCCCCGCGGGCCAGCATCAGGCGGGGCGGGGCGCGGGCGGGGCGCGGGCGGGGCGCGGGCGGGCGGGGCGGGCACCACCAGAAAAGGCCAAACGGCAGTACTGTAATACAATTCCCACCAGGCAGGCGTTCACCATCGCTTCGCCTCTTCGGTCCCGAACGGGGCGGATAATGCGGCAAAGAGGATGGGTGGAGGACCCCTGCATCCCTGGTGACGTCCGCGGCGACCTGGTGACGCCCTTCAGGATGACCCGGGAGGTGAAAACGGACGTCACCAGGGATGGACTCAGCGCCCCTGAAAACCCCTGCGCCCGCAGCAGGTCAGGGCCGGGCCCGCGCCAGACCGCGCTCAAACCCCTGGCTAGCCGGAGCCCCGCACCGCGGCCGCCGCCCCAGCCACCCGTAGGACCACGACAGCCGCGACCGCCTCCACCCCGCGGAACCGCGCAACGGAGGCGACCCGCGAGCCAACCCACAACGCCGCGCCCCGCCCCGTGCGGTGGTGCAGCGGCAGGGCAGCGCGTCGCCCCCGTCAGCCTCGCTGTGCCTCGCGGGCAACGAGTCGTTCCGCCGGCAGCGCGAGCGCGCCGCGCGCCAGGAGCACCGCCACGTCAACAGCGTGTCCAGCATCGACCGGGTGGCGCGCGTCCTTCGCCCTGCTCAACCTCGCCTACTGAGGGGCCTACGCCGAGCGCGACTACGGCCAGGGTGACGACGCGGCCGCCGTGCTGTACCTCGACCATTAGACCATTAGACGGGGGAGCACGCGATCAGGACCTCGGAGTTGGAGTCATAATTAAGAAGGAAATTTAACAATAACTCGGATATATTTAGTAGTAGAAGGAACAATAAACAGTTGGTAAAATTGACTTTTACAGGCACGTATTAAAATAGGATAAAATACTCAGAAAATCTAAAACTGAACATTTTTTAAAATAAAAATATAAGCTAGCTCAATAATACTATAACATTGTAATTAATTAATTTCATTTCTGCAATTCTTTGGCATTTCCTGAATACAAACAGAAGACAAGGGAGAGGAATGTACAGTAGTCCTCATACCCTAATTGAACAGTGTTGTATCTTTCAATTTATGTATAAACCTTACAAATACTATTTGAAGGTAATATCATAAAACACACATGAGGCATAGGGTTTTCACTATCAAGCTGTAAGGCCACTTATGCTACTTGCATTCATATTATACAAAAACAATGTCTAAGGAAAACTTACAAAAAGTATGAAATCTGAGAAATAAATATTGATACTGTAACGAACTCGATAGAGGTAAAATTCAAAAAGGGACCAGTCAATTCACAAACCAAAGTTATTACTTTGAAATAATGATGCAAAATGTTAAAGTGATTATTATAGATGAATATAGTATGGTAGGTTCTACAATGTTATATTACATTCATAAACGGTGCCAGGAAGGTAAAAAGAACTTTCAAAATGATTTTGGAGATCTTGTAATATACTTATTTGGTGATATTAAACAATTGGCACCAACAATGGAAACTGCAATATACAGTGAACATCAACCATCAATCACTGGTAAACTTGAAAGAGATTTATTTTTAAATTTCGATAAAATTATTGAGTTAATAAATGTTATGAGACAATCAGATGAAACATTCTTAAATCTTCTTGACGACATAAGTACAGGAAATTTATCAGAAGAAGATTATCATTTAATTTCTACAAGATTCACATCACAAGTCCCAAGTTATGAAAGAAGAAATTATAGCCAAGCAATCAATTTATTTTCACAAACGAAAGAAGTTGATGAACATAATCATTAAAATTATCTAAAATGAAAAAAAAAAAGATTGTAATGAACTGGAAAAAATTGCATCTATACCTGCACAACATAACTGTCCAGAAGCTGAAAAAGGATCAGACGACGATGCAAGTGTATTAAAACGAACAAGATAATACTTCATTATATAATTGAAATAAATATTACTATGTTAAACAATTTTTATTATTTTGGTGGACCATTTATTCAAAAAAAATAATTATAAAACATAAAATACTAAAATTCCTCTTTTCAAAAATTAAAACCCTGAAAACTTTTTAGTTTAAAAAGCAACTATCAAAAATAACATGAGCTCAACTTTCCTGTACTGACAGGTCCTAGTTTACATTTTCCCCCCAAAATTTATATGCTACCAAAATCAAAAGTCCATTCAAGTAAAACTGTTGGATAAAACAACATTGTGGCAGCCAGCCCTACAAAACTGGCAGTAATCGTCTACATCGAGATGGAGGCGAAGCTTTGGGTTTCTTGACAGCATTCTCTGAACACTTTTCTGGTGGAGCCAAACATGTACGCATGTCCACTTAGAGGAGGCGAGTGATAATATGTGCAGATCGCTGAGTAAAGGCATGGTTAGTCGCGCTATCTCAGTCGTCAACAGCTTCGTCCTCGTGCTGTACTCATCGTGGTTTCCGTGGTCCAGGAGCAGTTCCTTCAGGGCGATGAGGCCGGGTAGAGCGGTTTCTATGCCCTTCATCATCGGGCATCTTAGTATTTTGAGGCGCGGATACATAATATTCGGGAAAGTCATTGCACATGAAAAAGGAGTAAAACTGAGTAAAACATATTCCAGCGTAGCAGCATGGGCGGCCAGCAGCTTCTCCAGGAGGGGGTCTAAGTCTTCGCGACTGCTGAAAGGTACCATACAGTAGCGCAGAGTTTTCAAACCCGGCGCAAAGTTCAGATCACAGCATGACCTCAGTTCGTCGATCGGGTAGTCCTGAGTACCTTCACAAAATTCAATTTCTACTTCCAGAAGTTTCAAACTCGTAGATGCGGACACAATTATACGCGCCAGCTCGCAAAAGACCGCAGCGTCGCCATTCCACCTCTCGAGCTTGACAGTCAGCTCCTTGAGGCGCCCTGACTCGACCTGGTTCCGAAGCACGGTCAGGATCAGGCCGGTATCCCCGGGGAAGTTCTCGTAAAGAAGAGTCAAGACGAGTTTCTCCGCGACGCAGTTCATGTGCGGCAGCATGGCGTCGACCTCGGCACTGCGGTGGAATTCGACGTGCAGCTCCTCCACGCAGGGGACGGCCAGGAGGAGGGCGGCGCGAAGGTCGGTGTCGCTCACGACGCGCCGGTGGGCCCACACCTGCGGCAGAGTCGTACATATAGAATACTGACGAATAACTAACAGTATTTTCCGTAGTTTTTCCCATAGTACTCTGGCGGTAAAACAAAAAGAAGAAAAAAGCGTTAGCAATCAAGTATAAATATTTATGAAGAGGTACATGAATTAATATGGTCTCTGATATTTTCTGCACATAACTTTGTAATAAAAGTAAACGTGAACAGAACAATCACGATCAAAGCACCAGACACTCCAGACACAAGGTGAAGACCTCAGTCGGCCGCCATGTTTCCTATGGGGTCGACCCGCACATCCGCCAAGTATGAGAAGCGCGAGTCAGCCTTTCGCTTCTCTCCCTATGTACACTGTTAAAAATATTGTCATCTGATGACACTCTGTTTGATGAGACTCTTGTTTTAGAACGAAAGGAATGTCTTCATGAAAATCCTCTCAAAACTTTTTCTGGTCTGGCTCACAGTAGAAACGACTGTAGTAAACGCTGTGTTGTAACTAAACGAGAAAAATCTTGTTAATTTTTATAGCGAAACATTTCGTTTTGAGACAAGTCGATTTGTAATACTCGAGGTAATACTTCAACCTTTTTCCATGATAGCGTAACAAAGTAACACATTAAAAAAAATGTACAGAAGTTTTAAAACCTTTATTGTTTTGTCCTGTTTGCTAAAACAATAAAGTCGTAGTGTAACAAGAAACTTGTTTCAAACCGAAATGTTTTGCTATAAAAATTAACATGCTTTTTCTTGTAAATTTACAAGATTTGTGTTAAGAGTGTACGACTCTGACCTGCGGGAGCCGCACCAGCTCCTCCATGCGCCGGCTCAGCAGGCGGCACGCGAGCAGCGACGCGGTGTCCAGGTTTTTCAGGACCTCGACCACCACGAGGTTGTGGACGAGCCGGAGGAAGTCAGCCTGGACAGGGAGAGACACGAGCGTTGAATTAGAGCGCGTATGCATCGGTCAGAGGTACGCAACGGGTATGAGAGCATGAGGGCGAGCGCGCTCTTATTTAATTCATGTGACGTCACGATCTTTAAAATGTATAAGCTGTCACATTCGTTATAAAATGATGTCACATATGTTGTAATGTGAATCGACAGGGCAAAGCGCCGTAAATTCGGCATTCACATTCAAAATAATGTGACAATCACATCCAAACGAATGTGTCAGTTTTTACAGTGAAAAGAATGTGACGTCACATGAACCAAATAACAGTGCGAGAGCGCGAGGGAGCTAGAGCGTTAGGGAGCGAGAGTGCGAGGGAGCGAGAGTGCGAGGGAGCGAGAGTGCGAGGGAGCGAGGGAGCGACGGAGCGAGGGAGCGAGGGAGCGAGGGAGCGAGAGAGTGAGGAGCGCAAAGTAGGGTGGTCCAAAAAAAAAATAATTGTCGAGGTTCGGGTCTCAGATGATAGATTTTATCTAGAAAACATGTTTGGACTTGGTCCGGAGTCCGTACGACGAAGGGGGCGGCTGAGCGCACTGCACTTTTCGGTTGGGCCCCGCGGCGCGCCCGAAGCGGACCCTCAGCTTGTACGCCTTGCCCTGCGCGCCCCGCGCGGCAGGCGGTCGCAGCTAAGTGCTGAGGTGAGTCCCTAGTGGTCCTACTTTCGACCCGACCGGGTGAATCTGAGTTCGGCGCACCCATGTCGCTTCCAGGGGCCTTAGTGTCCCGAAACACTACTTGATTTTGACGGAAAGGTATCCAACATAAGAGAGGTCGATAAAGGTACCGTTGGGTTCGCCAGACCATGCCTTTCCAACGCTGCACCACATGCCAGTAACACTCATCCGGTTTGGGCGTTAATCAAGAAAAACGTTCCTTGCGCCTGCTAAGTAGGCAACAGCGGTACACGTGTGCACTTGGGTTGCCTAGTTGGCAGGCGGATAAAGACGCAAGGAGCGTTTTTCTCCATTAACTCCATTCTCTTCCTGGTACTGAATTAGCTGGACTTTCGCCAGGCAAGTTTAGACTTTAGTACCTCCGATTTAAAATTGCCTGTGCCTGCCCCCTGCTGCCCTGACGAGCCAAAGGACATGTTACAGACTAGACATAACGCGGACAACAATATGACATAGTCCTCGTCATGTCTATAGTATGACCTAAAATTTATGTCACATTGTTTCAATTTTTGGACTTAGACATAAAAGACATATGATGGATGTGTGTGTAATGTTTGTCCATTGTATGTCCTCTATGGAATGTCTACGGTATGTTTCATACATGTCTAATGTATTTTGATACTATGTCTCCAGTGAACTAGAAAACTCCCTTGACATACCAGGGACAAAGACTGGACAAGACATTAAAAGGACTTGACGCAGAGTTGGGTTTTGGACGGGGAACGTAGAGACTCCCGAGGACATAACCGAGACATGGATTGGACAGGACATACAAAGGACACGACTCAGAGTTTGATATATCAGTTGAAGAAGGACATAACGGAGACATGGATTGGACAGGACATACAAAGGACACGACTCAGAGTTTGATATATCAGTTGAAGAAGGACATAACGGAGACATGGACTGGACAGGACATACAAAGGACATCACTGGGAATTTGACATATCAGTCGGAGAAGGTGGAGACTCCCGAGGACATAACGGGGACATTGGCTGGACAAGTTTCTTTACGGAATAAATTGATGGGTACTAAGAGTGTTTTAAAGCCATAATTTGGGCATAGCAGGCGGAAGCAGGACATCAAAAAACCTACGCGAGGTCTGGAAAACTAGACATAAGTCCATGCGAAGGACATAGGTGAAGGTGATTAGACATTCAAAGCCCTTTCCGAGGACTGCACCAATAGACATAAAGTCGTACAATGATCATTTCAGGTACATACGCAGGGACATAGAGTACATGATTATACCATTATGGAGACTTAATGTGGACATGTGAGACATACTATTGTCAGAGGAAAGACATGAAATATATGACGGTTTTATGTCCTTTAGCTCGTCAGGGTGGCTCCTCAAACTCAACCCAGGAGGGCAAAAGAGTAACAATAACAAAAAGAACGCGGTGCAAGTGCTTCTAGCCCAGCTTAAAAGTTTTCCAGAAATGATTTATTGATTGAAACTAATCCACTCTGCGGAACAAGGACTAAAATGATGATTTTTTTTTTCTTTCTGAAGATACATTATAAAATGTAAAATAAAAGTTACATGACAAAGAACAAAAATTTATTGTGACTTAAATGCTAATTATGTATGAGGAACATGTAGCTCAGACATGGGATTGCCGTCTCTTTGACAAACATGAAAAACAATCCTTTGTGCTGTATTTCTTAGACATAAGAAATCTTAGCTATATTTCTGAAATCTCCTTAATATTTCCACGTCTAAAATATTTCTGAATTTACTATTCAGTGTGATGCGAGACAGGGTGAAAAGATGGACAGGGAAAAGCATCATATGAAGAACAGGGCACATGACATTAAAGGCAGTCCTTGTTTTACACCTGTTAAACAGAGGTTTCAGGCTGCTTCAGACTGGTAAATCAGACACACAGAGTTTATTGGGAAAGGTAGCTATTAGAATCAATTTACAGTTCAAAAGCTCGTAGGTGCAGTCCACGAGAGGAACATTCGATAAAATGCTGTTTTCTTTTTTTAACCTTTTTGTGGGACGTATTACGCGGATCGCTTAAACAGAACCCACAAGTACCGCTGACGAGAAACTAAACATACCAACATAACCTGAACGCTCTATAATGGTTTAACTGTACTCACCTCCACCTCTTCCTGCTTCTCAGCATGGACGAGCTGCCCACTCACAGCTGAAGACGCCATAATGCACTCTCACTATGCAAACCAACGCAACTAAATGTGATGTCTGATGGTGCTTGACTGATAAGACACCTGCGCTTGCGCTAGTTCGTCTGCGAACAGCACTTCCTTCTGAGTCGTGCAAAACTCACTGACCTACCTACCTGTGGCTCTGCGCCCCCACCCTACCAACCTCGGCCCCGCCCGAAACCAGGGGACCCAGGGGAGCATGCTGAAGCCGCTGAAGCTCGCTTCGCCAAGCGTGGGCTTTACTGAATTATGTTGAATGGTACCGTGCCATATTTGACGGGCGAGTGGAGTGGCCTTCATTCCGTAGCACGAGCTGTGAAATACCAGAGATCAAATTGGTACTAACGGAGACTTATTTAGTCCTGCAATCCATTTCTGTTCCAGGTATATTTTGCTTGTCTGTCAAGTACAGGTAATAGTAAACGGTACCAGAAGCCGGACCACTAGGAGTCATGCTGCGCGAGGAGCCACAGTCACCGAAGAAACGAACCCGGTGTCATGAGTACGCCTGCTCTTTGAGTGGTACTGGGCCGGCCGCGTAGCGTCATTGGTATCGACGCTGCTCATAGCACTGGGCGGGATGTGGTTCAAAAACCGCGTAAGTTTTTTTCTTTTTATTATTTTTTTTTTGTTCGGACCAAGTGCTCTTTCCACCTATACCGTCCTTGTGACTTGGGCAACTGCACGTCCGCTACGCACGTGCGTAATTTTTCAAGGCTCGGCTCCGCCTAACGCGCGGATTCTCGCTGTAGCTCTTGTGACCCGTAGCGCTAGCGAGCCGTAGCGCTACCAAGCTGTAGCGCTTGTGACCTGTAGCGGTTGTGACCTGTAGCGCTTGTGATCTGTAGCGCTTGCGCTTGCGGGTAGTGGCGTTCGGATAAACAAATTGAGAGACATTGAGAGACTTGCCGAATAACACGACAGGCGTCATAAAATAATTGGTCCTGTTTGACGTAGGATGTGGCTGGGTGGGGTAGGCAGGCAGCCCAACGCCTTCTTCTTCCTTCTTCGTCCAGTTGGACCCGCGCGCCCGGCCGGCAGGCAACCCATTTAGCACGCATCCTGCGACCGCTCCGCGGTCCGCCGTGCGGCTAGGCAACCCATCGCACTCGACTGTGCCGCGGCAGAGGCAATAATAATAAAATAGAGAGAGATTCAAAGAACTGTACAACGCGTTTAATAGTTTGTCAGCCGCGAAACGGCTCAACGTTCGTACACAGGAACATAAGAGCGAACAGGTACAACGTCAAAACGACGCTTCCGCGCCCATACACAGATGCACGTGCAAACACGAGAACGGCAGGGCCGGGGCCCGGCGTGGCACTTGGCTATTCTGCGCAGTAGTGTTGCCAGATAAGTAGGCAAACATTGCCCACTATACACCTGTGTAAAGCGGGCGGTATCAGCCCCTGCCGCTACCAGGCAAACTCTCCCCACAGGAGACTTTACTTTGCCACGTAGACAGGCGTTGATACTGCCCGTTTCACACAGGTGTATCGTGGGCAATTTTTGCCTACTTATCAGGCAACACGGATTCTGCGCTTTCAGGCCCTGGCCCTGGCGCGTGGACTGCTGACTAACGTCTCTGGCCAGCCCGCCGGGCCACTGACACAGCACCCGAATATCCATGGAAATGTTTCTTTCCCTCTGTGGCTAGGACAGCCTGAGCGCCCAGACCGTCATGGCGTGGTGCGGGGCCGGCGGGCTGAACACGGGCCGGCCGTCCGGCCCCAGGAACTCGTCGTAGGGCAGGGCGCCCAGCCGGAGGAAGCCGAGGCGCTCCACCACGCGCGCAGAGTACGCGCCGCTGCAGACGCACCGCACGAGCCGGAGGCCGCGAGCCCGCGCCAGCTCCCTGCAAAGCGTGACGCACGCGTGACATAACGTGATGTGGCGTGACGTGAGGAGAGTCCGCCCGCAGCAAGGTGTAAGGAACCCGTCAGCACGGCGGAAAAAAGGAAATCCAAGTGTACGAATGTCGCTTACTTCCAGGTGATTGAATTATTTTTTTTTTACACACTTTTAGATGAGCCAATATATCAATTCGTGCACCTCCTGTGGATATGGAAGATGGCCATGGCTTGCAAGTGCGCGAACGGACATTCACTCATCGACAAGTATGTGAATGACTTGTTGTCTCGCACCTACACGCAGTGCGTGGATGCGACACTCGTACACTTCCAGCAGCACACTTACAGGGTCCGGCGCATGAGCTCGGACGCGATGCCCTTCTTGCCGCGGGCCGGGTCCGTGGCCAGGATCTTGACGTCGAGCGCCTCGCGCAGGCCCGGGTGCGCGGCGAACACGTTCATGGCCGCCTCGGCCGCGTGGTTCACCGCCAGGATCTTGTCGAACTTGGAGTCCCCGTCGCGCACGCGGGTCCCCGCCGCGCCGGGGGCCGGGATGTCGTCGGGCGTGAGGACCGCGTTGAGGATGACGCCCTCGAGGGCGCCGTCGCGCTCGTCGCGCGCGCACAGGCTGAGCCCCGTGGGCACCACGACGCGGCAGTACTCCTCCAGCTCGGGGCAGCTGCCTCCCGCCGGCACCAGCTCAATCTGGCACACAGAGAGCAGAGCGCCGCGCCCTCACAAACTAGGAAAATACTGCACACCTCGAAGTTTAGAACGATTATCCAAAGTAAGAAACAAAACAAGGTCAAAATATTCAAAAAGTCTAGGGGAAAAAAATTCAAGAACACTTTCAAAAAATCAAGAAAAATTGAGAAAATTTCAAGACGTGTTGTTTGAACGCCAGAATTCAGCAAAACGAATTTTAGGAAATCGAATTTCGTGGCGGGAAGGAAGATGAGTTTTGACCGTTTGCACGCGGCATGGCAGTGAGTGAGTGGCGTTTCCCATGACTCTGTGGCACGTGGCCGTGGCACGGTCTGGGTGCTGCCGCTGCCGCAGGGCCCGAAACGCTTCCGCACATTATTCGTTGGGACACTACTCCTCGTTTCCGACACTTCTTGACGACTGCTCATCCGAGTCACCGAGTCACTAAAAGTCTTTGCGAAATGGGGCTCAATCTACAACCAAGTACCCGCAGCAGGGCCTTGTCCACACTGTAAAAAACAACGAGAATTTTCGTGCTGTGGGAAGTGAAACGCCCTGTTGCACGATGGCTCTTTTCCTGAAATCCAAATTAAATATATTTTATATACATATATATAAACCGAGGCGAAGGTTGAGCTGGGGCGTCTTTTTTGCGACAAAGGCCACCCTTCGTGGCGAAAAGGACAGCTAATCCATTTCGGGATGTGATTCACTTTAACTAAAAGAGCGGGGCGCGCAAATGGAAGCGGAGGGTACACAGATGGAGTGCGAAAGGGGGGAGGAGAGAGAGAGAAAGAGAGGGGTGGGTAAATGGAGCGGGAGGGTGAGGCAGAGAGGGTGAAAGGAGGAGAGGCGAGTCGTCTGTTAGTTCAACCGGGGCGGGGGGAGGGGCGGGGGTCTACTGAATTTCAAAGCAGGGCCGGGGGAGCAGGGGTTTAATTCAATTGATTGCAGGAAGTCCCGACCGAAGTCGAGGCAGGAGAAAACTAAGTTGGGTAAACGACGGGGTGGAAGGGGGAGGGTGCGAGACCAAGGGGCACGACTAAAAACTACCCTTCGGATTGTGGCAGCACGGCGGAGTACGCCTCTACTCACCGAGGAGTTTAGAGGCTCCTGGACAAAAAAGGACCTCTTGAGCATGTCGATGATGGCGTCGGCGTCCTTCGCCGTGACGGCCTCGACCCTCATGGCGGCCTGGCACCGCGTCAACTCGGCTGTCATGATGGAAAGAGTGCCGTGAAGTTTAGAGAGAGAAGCCTTCGACGGACCGCCGTCGAGAGTATCGGTATCAATCATCACGTTGTTCTAGCCGTCTCGCTAGCGCGGGCCGGGCCGGGCCGGGCCACGCGGTAAGTTATATTAAAGGTGTTGCTAAATGTGAATTTGGATATAGTTTTCAGTCCGTTTAGCGCCGCCGCGCCCGTGCTCACTGCTACGACAAACAAGTACGTGCTCCTCTCTTATCCAGCAGCGGAAGTCCCTGCCACCCCTGCCGCCCCTGCCGCCCCGCCCCGCCCCGCACCGCCCCGCCTCGTAGCGTTGGCGCGGCTCGCGATTATTTCCTGTCTGCTAGAGACGCGATGGGTGTAACGAGGCTTAATTGATATGCCTGGTCCTCGTCCTGGTCCTGGTGCGGCCCCGCCCCGCACCGCACCGTGCCGCCCCAGCGCGACCCGACCAGGGCCAGCCTCAACGGGAGTGGGCGCGGCCTGCGGTAGGCAACACATAGGCACGGGTGCGTGCGTCTTGCCTACTTTGCAGGCGCGCCGACTGTGTCTAGGCAGTTCAATTCTCTTTCTTGCCACGCCTCTTCCCGCGGCGAACAAGGGGCGCATTTCTCTCTCTCTCTCTCTCTCTCTCTCTCTCTCTCTCTCTCTCTCTCTCTCTCTCTCTCTCTCTCTCTCTCTCTCTCTCTCTCTCTCTCTCTCTCTCTCTCTCTCTCTTACTTTCCTCCCTCCCTCCCCCTGCCACCTCCCTTCAGCACGCCTAGACAGCGTGCTGCTTTCATTTCATCCCCCAGAACAGGACGGCAGGACGGGCTGGGCCGCCGCGCTTTCAGCCAGCAGTCACGTATAAAGTGGAAAGCTGTGCTGCTGGGCTGGGTGCTCTTCAGCCCCTGCCCTACCCTACCCTGTCCCTGTCGCCCTTCTGCTATACTCTTCCCCTCGCATTCGTTCATCATTCATTCATCATTCATCCATTCTCCATTCATTCATCCTTCAGTCATTCATCATCCATCCATTCTTCATTCAGTCATCCTTCAGTCATTCATCATTCATTCATTCATTCATTCATTCATTCATTCATTCATTCATTCATTCATTCATTCATTCATTCATTCATTCATTCATTCATTCACGTTTTGTTTATACGATCTTTGCAGGTGGACGCGGACAGGCCTTATCAGTCTCTTAATTCAGGCAAAGAGGTCTTTCATCATCTTCTGATAAGACCGGTGCCTTTCCTAACAGATAAGCGCTTGTCCGAAGTGTCTTGCTCTCCACGAGCACATCTCAAGTCTCAAACGACTGGCCGAGGAGCCAATATCGCGAACGTGCGCGAATACTCACCCACTTTGCGACGCTGTGTTGGGGGCCCACCTGGGCCTGGGGGTAAGCAGACGGCCCGCGGGGCGGGGCGGGGCGGGGCGGGGCGGGGTGCGCAGAGGGCCGCTACCGCACCAGACAGACAGGAAAACAACCACAGACAGCTCGGCGCGGCGGTGGAGCTGGGAGAGCAGGGGCAGGGGCAGGGGGTAGGGGCGGGAGGGGGAGTGCGTCTAGTCTGAACGGATCAGGTAGCGCCGGGCGCCGCCGCACCGCGGCAGAGAGTAGGAGGGGGGGCGGGGTTGTATGCAGAACAGCGGGGAGAAGGGGTGCACTGCACTGTGACTTCACGGCGCTGCAGTGTACTGAGCGGGGCGGGGCGGGGCGGGGGGCAGGGCGGAGCGGGGCGGGCGCCAGAGGGAGGCAAGGGGCAGACAGGGCTGCACCGACTGGACTGTCGCGTCGCGTCGCACTGCGTCGCACTGCAAGCTCGTCGCGTCGAGGCTGGCGCACCCACCTGAGCTGAGCTGCCCGGAGGTGGAGGTGCGGCGCGCGGGGCGGGGGCCTAGCGAGTGGCGCGCGGTGCGTCGCGGCGCGTCGCGGCGCGGAGAGGAGAGGAGCTGCACGGCACGACGCCCCTGGCCTAGCCTGTGTGGCCCTGGTCTGTTCCCGGCTCGGCTCGGCCCGGGGGCGCGGCCCCCACTCCCTCTCCTGGTCCTTCCCTCGCCCCCCCCCCCTCCTCCCCCTCCATCTGGCAGCGGGCTGTTATCGCGAGGAAGAGGCCGGGCCGGGCCAGCTGCTGAGTGATTCCCGAGAGCGTTTTGGTTTATCTGTCCTTGTCGCACTCGTGGTGGTGTACCGCGGACACGACCCAATGCTCTGCCGAACATCAGTCGCGACCAGCAACCCGGACGGGACCGGAGCAGAAGCAAACGACGACGCATACTGACGGGGTTTCGGGAACCCGCAGACCCAGCTAATTTCTTTCGGTTCTGCCCGAGGGATAAATCTCTAAGGATGTGGCGGTGATTTCCTCATACCGACTAGTATGATGACTGGAGCCCTGAACTCTGCCTATGGTCAAAGCAATTTTGCCCCAACGCACGCTGACACTACGGGTTCGATGAGGGGGTGACTGGGCAGAGCAGAGCACTATACTTAGGCGACAATGTTTTGAGCCCGCGGGGCCTCGCCTAGGTGCACACACGGTGATTACGTGCAGCGCTGTGGCAGAGCTAGCGAGGTGTCCAAGGACGCCCCGCTGGCCCGGCCCGGCCGCGCTCTGCTTGGCGCGGGTCATACACGGGGCCTCATCTGTATGCAGCGCGCGTGCTGTGCTGTGCTCAGCACGGCCTCTTGTTTTAGACACTATTATCCTTTTTAGACAGTTTTCCCCCTCTCATTCTAGGAGCAGGGCGGCGAGTCAAGAGGAACATCCCCTGGGGAGTGGCACTCCACTCGGGTGCTGGGGGGAGGGGAGGGGGTGGCTACACAGTTCCGCTCTCTGGGCGGCGACGCAACGTGCTGTCATTCCCCACCGCGCCTCCCACCTTAAATACGGGCGTGGCGAGAGAAAAGTCATGAATGTAATCAATAAACCTTTATTTAGAAGTAATTTGAGAGTTACACAAGATGCATAAGGAGATGCATCACACACATAAACGTTTCATTTTTTTTTCCATTAGTATTTTTTTTTTAACTTAAGGCTACTAGTGAAAATGCATCGTACAGTTTCAAAGAATTAAGTCTCAAAGAGTATCACAGAAATAAAAATGGAAGGTCACACAAAAACTTCAGGTGCTCACTATCAACAAAATCATTTGAGTGTGTGGAAATGCATTACAATACTTTTAAAAACTGCTTATAAGATGCAGTAATCCTGATGCATAAAAAATACAATCTATTCAACTTTTTTGTTCTTATTTCTATCGTGTTTGCATTTCTTAACTATGGCATTGAAATTCATCAGGAGCCCAGCACTGACAAGTCTGAGAGGGCCCATGAATAAGACCTTTAAATAAAAACAAACTCATTCAGATTGATGTCATGGAATCTAATTTAAAAATATTAAAACAGCATTTTCTCACCTCCAACACAAGAGCAGAGTAGGAAGATGGAGGTGACATGCCAGCACACACTGCACTAACAAGCCATCCCTCAAAACCAACATAACTGAAAAACTTCCCTCTCTGAAAACAGATATTTCAAAGTGAGACAAAAGTAGGACTAAGAGCAAAATATTTATTAACCTGTCTCTTACCAATGCATCACTAAGAATTTTTTCTGCCACTACATCAGGATGAATCAGTCCAGCAGATTCAGAAATAAGCCGAGTTTCCATGGGTTTTGTTTTTTGTTCATTTGCAAACCCAGGAGTGTCAGTGTCTGGTGGAAAGGCTAGAGTTACTGAGACTCCATAAGGTTTAGTCTGGAAGATAATAAAATTATGTTACCATTTGTAAGATATTATTTTTTAAATTTTGTCAAATATAAATTTGTACCTCCATCTGAAGGGCCTCAGCAAAACCCCGGAGAGCAAACTTCATACTGCTGTAAATTGAGAATCCATAGATGCCAAAAAGAGACGAAATAGAACCTGTTATTGCAACAATTCCTTCTCCCCGACTTTTCATTCTTGAAATAAGTGCCTTTGTTGGATATACTGTACTCAAAAAATTAATTGAGATCTGTCCCTGTAAATATTTAATTTTTCATGACAGATTACAAACTGATTATTTTACAATCAGATAATAGGTTTGGACTGTACACATACTTGAATGTCATTAGCTGAGGTGTCTTCCAGTTTACCACAAACAGCCCCACCAGCACAGTTGATTAGCATATATATGGGTCCTGATTCTTCCTCTAAAGCCCATAATGCATTCTCAACAGTAGAATAATCAGAGGAAAGATCAACTGCAACAAAGAGAGACACAAAAGTAAAGGCAGCATTCATAATAATTGCTACATTGGTGTTAATCAAAACTAACGTGATAAATGCTGTGTTCTCTGAGAGCTGTTAGCTGCTGCTTTAGTAACACAGTCGGCCGCCTCTTCTAAACGTTTAAGATTTCGTGCAATAATGGTTACGTTTGCTCCATGTTTTGCAGCTAATATGGCAACACTTTTACCGATACCACTAGAGCCTCCAGTGACCTGAAAATATTGTAAGAAGTAAGAAAGAGGACAAAGTTCACACACACACAAATTACTTGGACGGTAAATAACTTACCACAACATGTTTTCCTGAGATTGATCGACTTTTTTGAAGCCACTCATATACAAAGACACCAGCAATGAGAAGAACTACAGCTGACAAGGCCCAAGAGCCGATAACAACTAAGAAACTGATCATCTTAGGGATTGGCAATAACCTGAAAAATAAAGACAAGTTGAAAGAATCTTGACAAACAGAATAACAAGTTTAAATGTCAAGAACCGGGACGAAATCTGACAAGCAAACAAATCTCAATTGTCGTTGACATAAAGTTTGGATTCAAATACCCAAAACCCAATCTTTAGCTAGAACTTGCTGTAAGGCGAGGGTCACAGGAGTAAATCATTCACCAACAGAGGAAAAAGGGGAAAACGGGTATCTCACCGCTCGCCCACTCACCGCAGCGGCTACCGTTCGCTGTGCCACCACCTGACCTGACTATTTACAGTCGTGTTATTGTTTTGATTCTATTCGCAGTATTCAGGCTGCAAAATCCAAAACAGTGAAGACAACTTAAATTTTTAGCAAAAGTACCCAAAACCCTACGAGTTTGGCCAAAACATGCTGCCTAGATGCTGCTATAGTTTATTTTCACTATGAATTTTGATCATGGAGACGGATATCCGTGCATTCTCACGTAATTTTCTTCTAGACTGTGGCTATCCTGTCCTTTTCCTTTTCCTCCATCTCTCTCACTTCTTCTCTCTCTCTCTCTTTATCGTTCTTCTCCTTCCTTTTCTTTACGAACTATATCCCACACGTGTGTGATCGCGTGTTCATTGCTAGTGCCCTGTTCATTTTATTCGTACACATTGTTCAAGTTCACACCAACCCAAAATGGCTAAAATGTGCTTAAGTAAGTATTGCAGTTTTTATGCCCTCGTAATATTTGCGTTGTTTGTTTTTACTTCGTTTAATAGTATCAATACCTTAACCCCACATTGCTTCCAAGTTTGTTATTTACTGAAAACCATATCTTGATCACTGCCATATACTTAAAATAATTCCTCTAAGATATCGACGACTGTTTTACTGATTTGCTTCGGGTCACCTTTTACATTCGGAAAATATTTACTATTTTTAATTATCTTATCGCTTCTTTGTAGAGAAACAAAGCAAGCGGGTCCCAGCCCGCCGGCGCTACAAAATCGAAAAGCGTGTGAGACAGCACAACAAAAAGAAGAGACGTGAAGAAAAGAAAAGTCCTAAAGGTTTGTTGAGCATTCATTTGTATGCAGTTTCGTTTTCTTTTTTTTTTTTTTAAATCTTTGTTTCTATAAACCAACTTTATAACAAACCACTGTGGTGTTTACTTTCTCCAGCTAAAAAAGCTAACAAGATGATTGTTGTTCCGAGCGTTTGTCCTTTCAAAGAAGAAATCTTAAAGGAAGCAGAAGAATTCAAGCAACGTGAGAAAGAGGAGCGCAAGAAAGCCTTTGAAAGGCACTTGCAGAAGAAGAAAGAACAGGAGGAACAAGAAGATGCTGCTATGGAAGAGGAAGAGCCAGCGAGTTTGGATGATCTTATTAAAAGTGCCCAATCTCGCCAGAAGCAGCATGAAATATGGGAGGAAGACCAATCAGTAAATGTTGATACTGAGCTAACTAACAGAACAGAGAACTCCCTCAAGGCTTACTACAAGGAATTCCGCAAAGTTGTGGAAGCTGCTGACGTTGTTCTTGAAGTTGTGGATGCCAGGGATCCATTGGGCACAAGATGTCTCCAGGTTGAAGAAGCTGTCAAAGAAGCCAAAGGAAACAAAAAGCTTGTCCTTGTTTTGAATAAAGCTGGTAATTATCAATTCTACTTTATTTAATTTTGTGGAAACTTGATTTAGCTCATTACATTGTTTTCCCCTTATTTTTTCTTTCTTTCTTTTTATATAGATTTAGTCCCGAAGGAAATTCTTACCAAGTGGCTGCAATATCTGCGTCAAACCATCCCAGCTATAGCCTTTAAAGCATCTACTCAGAAGCAAAAACAAAATCTAAGCAGACGGAAAGTGAAGAAAAACTGGAGTGAGAAAGAAACCAATGTTTCTCCCTGTGTTGGTGCGGAAGTGCTAATGTCTCTACTTAATAATTATTGCCGGAACAAGGACATTAAAACTTCAATTCATGTTGGCATTGTTGGTGAGTTTAGTAGATTAATCTATGTTCAATTCAATTGTAGCGCCCGGTATAGTCATTCTTGATGTCTACATTTTACAGGCCTTCCCAATGTTGGCAAAAGCAGCATCATAAACAGTCTGAAAAGGAGTCGGGCCTGCAATGTGGGCTCCATGCCAGGTATCACAAAGTATGTATACCATCTGCTGGTTTTACCAAATCCTACCTTATCTCTACTTAAGTCCTTCACTCTCATGCACTCCTCATTTGTTTTAGGTCAGCACAAGTTGTGGAGCTAGACAAAAAAATTAAACTTTTGGACAGCCCTGGTATTGTTTTTGCCAAAACCACAAATGAAACTGATGCCTCCACTGTCTTGAAGAATGCTGTCCATGTGCAAACTATAGCAGATCCTATCACACCAGCTACTGCAATTCTTCAGAGAGCAAGCAAGACACAGGTATGGAACAGTTTTCTGTTTCTGTAAACTTTGGGAATAGAGAAAGATGATGATATTGTATTCATATGTGACAAAGAACTATTTTCTTTGCTACATTACAATTCATCACAGAGAAATGTCTGTCCCCCATTGGCCATATTCTACTATAGATTTGTTCCAAGTAGGGCAGCAACATTAGTAAAGTTTTGAAATTTTGTTAGTTTGACATTGACAGGTGTAATATAAGTGACATAGCAACACTATGATCCTCTCATCCTGTCAAAAAGAAAATGTCTGTCCCCCATTGGCCTCATTTGTCTATAAATGTGTTCCAAGTTGGGCAGTGACAAAATTATTTTACACCTCATTTTAGTAGAAGATTATTCCTGAACTTTGACTCTGACAGTCTGAGTTTTAAGTGGCACAGTACTTTGTGGCTTTTCAGACTGTCAAAGACTATAGCCTGTCCCCCATTGGCCGCATTCAACTACTCATTAATGTGTTCCAAGTTGGGCAGTAACATTTGTTTTGTATTGGAGAAAGCTACTTCCACAAACTATACAGTTGATTGGCTGAGTTAGTGCAACACAGCAACACTGTGATGCCTTTCAGCCTGTCAAAGAATAAAGCCTGTCTCCCATTGGCCGCATTTACTTATAAATGTGTTCCAAGTTAGACAGGAATAAAAATGAGTGTATGATAATAAACAATCACGAATGTTATCTGATAAGTATCATGTTTTCCCACACTTAATCCATTCATTCATTTTCCCCCTCTTTTCTAGATGATGACTCTGTACAACCTTTCAGAATATGATACGCCTCAGGAGTTCTTCATATCATTAGCAGAAACAACAGGGAAGTTTAAGAAGGGAGGCATACCAGACACAACTAAAGCTGCAAGACAACTACTTGAGGACTGGAACAGGTATTTTGAGACCTCTGTGTTATATATTGAGTGAAATTATTGTAACTCTAATCCTGTTCAATTAAAACAATTATAAAATTTTCCTCAGGGGTAAAATAAGATATTTTACACAACCACCTGAAGTCAAGGATGAGTCTCACATTAGTGCTGCCATTGTATCTGAGACGGCTGCTGAGTTTGATTTGGATTCCTTCAAGGCCATAGAGGCTGAAACATTGGAAAAAATGGACAGTATTGCAGACTCTGTAAAAGGTAAGAACAAATAATTTCGATTTGTTTCACATGGTCCCATCATCCATTTCATTTTTCCCTTTTTGTGTAGTGGAACCAGTGATTTTGGAGCCTTCACAGCCTGTGGTTGCAGCTGCATCTTTGGAAGAAAAGATGGAGGATGAAACAGCTGAAGAAAATGGTGAATTGGTGAGTCAATTTAGCATCACATTTTTACTCGAGACTAAAGTCCCTGTTATACAATTGGTTGTGTATCAGGTCTTACAGTCTCGTACATTAGTTGCTACATATATGCATTCAGGGTTTTTAACACTTATTACTCTGAATCGTCGAATGGAGCCACACAAAAGATAAAATAGTGTGAGACTAAAGTCCCTAATGATGTATTCATAACTTGTTAGGTCTTACAGTCTCAAAAATAAACTCCTTCATATAATGCACTGAAGTGTACTTTTATGTACTCCGCAGTCGTCGAATGGAGAGACAAAATATGATGCACAACAGTCTATCCCTTGGTGTGAGACTAAAGTCCCTAATGATGTGTTCATGACTTGTTAGGTCTTACAGTCTCAAAAATAAACTCCTTCATATAATGCACTGAAGTGTACTTTTATGTACTCCGCAGTCGTCGAATGGAGAGACAAAATATGATGCACAACAGTCTATCCCTTGGTGTGAGACTAAAGTCCCTAATGATGTGTTCATGACTTGTTAGGTCTTACAGTCTCAAAAATAAACTCCTTCATATAATGCACTGAAGTGTACTTTTATGTACTCCGCAGTCGTCGAATGGAGAGACAAAATATGATGCACAATAGTCTATCCCTTGGTGTGAGACTAAAGTCCCTAATGATGTGTTCATGACTTGTTAGGTCTTACAGTCTCAAAAATAAACTCCTTCATATAATGCACTGAAGTGTACTTTTATGTACTCCGCAGTCGTCGAATGGAGAGACAAAATATGATGCACAATAGTCTATCCCTTGGTGTGAGACTAAAGTCCCTAATGATGTGTTCATGACTTGTTAGGTCTTACAGTCTCAAAAATAAACTCCTTCATATAATGCACTGAAGTGTACTTTTATGTACTCCGCAGTCGTCGAATGGAGAGACAAAATATGATGCACAACAGTCTATCCCTTGGTGTGAGACTAAAGTCCCTAATGATGTGTTCATGACTTGTTAGGTCTTACAGTCTCAAAAATAAACTCCTTCATAAAATGCACTGAAGTGTACTTTTATGTACTCCGCAGTCGTCGAATGGAGAGACATGTTGTGTAATTTTCACTCATAAAATTCTCTTATTGTATCGAACTTCTTTTCTATTGCTTTTATCACCCCCATAGGTTATTGTTTAGGTCAAGGTGTAAACTTAAACTTTCCTTATTTTATGTTTCTTCTGTTCCAGATCAATGAAAATGTAACAGTTGTTGCAGCTAAAAAACGAAAAATTGACAGAGGTGAAAGTAAGAAAACAAGTGGGAAAGAAGTTAAAAAAGAAAAGACTTTGATGGATCTAGAGGGAAACCAGAAATTAAATCTGCATAAGAAACTTTCTTTTAAGAAATTGAAAAAAATGCAGGCAAGAAATTGTAAGTTGCTGCTGTTCCAGTTGTGCTGCATGAAGATGTCCGTTAATTTTGCTCTAAATTTACTTTATTTTTATTATATTTTCAGCACGCCATGCAAGCTCATTAGCTGGTGTCCTAGAAAACTTTACTTTAGCATCAGATGACAAGTATGACTTCGACACAGATTTTACATCATAAGGACAAGAGCTTGTGTGAACATTTTGCTTTGGATTAACTGTGATCATTATTGTAGTTATTAAATCTGTTTTCCCTATGCAACGGGTATTTTCTTACCCCAAGAATGATGCAATCATGAACTGCAAATATATATGTATATTTCAGTGCAAAGCACACAACAGAAAAATAAGATACATATAATGCAAGGTTAACACACTAATCAAACTAAAGCCCCTCATAAACCGACACCTTAATCTATGAAGTCACAGGGTTGAGAAATAGGTGGGGCACACAGCCACACTTACAGCCCTTTTATTGTTCAAGTATCACAATTGGAGCGATTTGCTTTTGCACTGAGCCACTGCAAGATGTGTGCTGTTAGGATTTAATGTAAGTGAAAGTTGCTGAATAGTGAAGTGTCAGTTAGTGCTAGTAAAATTAAAGATGGAATGCAACAGTCAAGTCGCGTCAAATCAACGTTTTTAAAAGTATTGTCACAACAACAAAATAATATAATGGTGCAGTCAATTGTTCAAACTGTGTACTTAAGGCCCTCATCAAATAAACTTAGCACCATACTGAGGAATAAAGTTACAAATAAGACTAAGGAATTGTACTGGAAGAATTGTCAAAAATTGACAAAGCAAGCAAGGTAAGTTATGGTGACAATTAACACTTCGTGCCAATAACTAGGGCAGTGAAAAGTGAAATAAAAAATTGTTCTACAGTAAGATCTGATAAACATAGCCAACAAAATATTAAAACAAAAATGACATTGACATTGCATATGACTTACTCTACTAGTAATCACTGGTAGTTCTTAAAGCTGGTGACAATCTCCTGAGTGAAGATTGGCCACCCACTTACTAGGGTGCTATTAACAATAGTAGTGTCATACAATATACATACATCTTTGGTCCTTATGACAAGTCACAAGCTTAGGATAAGCTGTGAAAAGAGGTGCATGCTTACTAAAGTCCCAGCAATTATTCAGTAATCATCTGGCAAGAAAAAAATATACAAAACAAAATTTAAAAAGGGAAATGACAGAGCAGGTCATACAAATTAAAGTAACATATCAAAAACAAAAATCAGGAAGACACATAAAAAGTTAAGTAGCAGATCTACACTTACGTGTATGTGATGAATAATCCTACAGTATAGAATTAACACACAAATTAAAATAAGAAACAATATTGCCGTAATGTTAAACACTAAATAAATTACAGATCAAAAGGAACATTGGTTTAGAACATCAAGTAAAATAATGGATATTGCAATAAGATCTTCAAATTTGTAGCTTACTAGTGGAAGAGACAAAAATTTGATGAAGATCATATTGGGTACACTTAGTATATATTCAATCGCTCAAGCAAGGCAACGTGGAGAAAAAAAAAAGAGAAATATTGACTGTTATTTAGAACACTCTTGTAGCCAGTATAAAATATTAAGATCACAAAGAAATGTCATGGGGTAAAAGATTAGTACTTTTAAGACAAGAAGCAAGGGAAAATGTGTTTCATCACAGCCATATATAAAACACCTCTTAAGAACATAAATTTGATATAACAATGGGCAAGTAAGTACAGTATATGTATAAGTGAGAGAAAAATAATCTTTGTTGTATCTGATACTCCCAGGCAGAAAAAATACTAAGTATTTTCTGAGATTTCACTGAGATTTCTTGGTCAATAAGTGGTTAGTATGTGATTGAGAAGCAGTTCCTGCAGAGCAACTTAACGTGATGGGCTGTCAGGTGATGAAGGAGAGTAGGCAACACCAGCAGCTTCAAGCATGCCACAAAACGCAGAGTCCTTGTTTGCCATAAGTGCAACAGGCGTGTCAAATTCAATAACCTAGAGCAGACAAAACAGTAAGAGCTGAGAACTTCACTTCCAAAGAGAAAGTTTAATGTATCTATAGTTAACTATACCTTTCCCGCATCCATAACCATAACACGATCATATGATGAAACAGTATGTAGACGGTGAGCAATAGTCACAACAGTACAATCCTTGAAGGTCTCTCTGATAGTTCTTTGAATAAGAAAGTCGGTCTCAACATCCACTGATGCGGTAGCCTCATCAAGTAGCAGAATCTAAAAATATTACGGCAAGTCCAATTAGTCCACTAATATTACAAATTTCTGTACACAATTCCAATTTAGTATGCGTGAGAAATACCTTATTTTGTCGCAAAACAGCTCTTGCAAGGCAAATTAGTTGTTTTTCTCCAACAGACAGATTTTGACCTGCAGCACTTACTGGAGTCTGTAATTGCTTCTCTTCTCTACTTAACTTGTCTTTTAAATGGGACTTTTCTAATGCTTCCCAAATCTTTTCATCCTTATGCTCACCAAAAGGATCAAGATTAAACCTGATTCAAAAGTGATTAATGAGTACCATTTATAAGAAACATTAATAAGACAAGAGGAAGAAGCAAAGCATACGTACCTTAATGTGCCTTCAAAAAGAACTGGGTCTTGGGGTATAATAGCAATGGCTGAACGTAGTTCTTGTAATCCCAACAAGGATATATCTACATCATCAATAAGTATACGCCCACCAGCCAGTTCAGTGAGTCGCAAGAATGTTGAAATCAATGATGATTTGCCTGCTCCAGTTCTACCCACAACACCTATTTTTTCCCCACCCTGTATGTGAGCTGAAACACTTTGCAGCACAAGGGGTAATCCTTGCCGGTAGCGTAATTCAACATTTTCCATCTTTACTTCTCCTTTGTCAGGCCAATTATTTGGCTTGGGTGATTGATCAATATGTTTTGGAGCCTCTTCTGGGAGATCTGATGAGTACTCCAGAACTCTTTCAGCAGAAGTGAATCTTGATTGAAACTCTGATTTCAATTGCATGACATATGGAATAAAAGTACAGACAGCAAAAACACAAGATAAAGCCAGGCCACTTTGAGCTGTTGTAACAGTACCTCGGAAATAAACAACAACAAACCCAGTAAGAGTTACCATAACTACGGCAATCATATCCATTCTAAACGTGAACCAACGGACTGATGATCTATAAATAAGATCTGATGCAAGGGACTGATTCAATCGCGCACAGAATCGTTCCAAGAAAACCCTCTGCCGTCCAAAGGAACGAATTACTGAGAGTCCAGACATTGTTGATGTAATATGATTCAGGACAGGAGACTTGCGTAAGTTATCTAAGCGCTTTGTTTCTTTTAGACCCTTATTCAGCCATATATCAAGAAAAGCAAAGAGGACTGCAGCAACAGCTAGAGCAATGCTAAATATAGGGAACACAAAGCAAATCAGAAGCATTTGTGTAATACAAAACATTAAACCTTGCCAAACAAATTCAAAGAAATATGGTATTCTGACATCCAGCTCATCCATATCTTTCGAAAATCGTTGCAAAATTCTACCAGTAGGTGTCACATCATAAAAAGAAATTGGACAGCGCATGATTTTACGGAACATAGTGTCATGCAATCGAGATGAGCCTAGTAGGAGCTGACGAGCTATTCCCCAACCTTTGCAAATACCAATTAATATAGTAATCCCAAAAGTGAGACCATAAACAAGTTGGTAGAAAGCTCTATCAGGATTCTCATTTACAAGTCCTTTCAATTCAACATCTGTATAAGATAAATTGTATAGGGTCATATTGAGCTTTCTTTCATCCTGAAAAAGACATAAGAAAAGTTAGCACTGAGCAAAACTTAACTCAAAATACAAAATTATCTAAGCCTACCTCTAACCCATCGCCTTCATCAAGCCATATTTGCAGCCAGACCCCAGAGAACAATCTAGCCAATGTGAATAATAGAATAAGTAGAAGCAGGAGGGACATTATACAGTAACCTCCACAGAATACAAAATAACGGAGGTATCCTGAAAAGCCTAGAGATTTGTGTTCTTCAGCAGAAGTCATTTTGCCTCCATTCTCCTCTGTAAGATAGCAAATAATACTTCATCAATCACACTCTCAACAAGAAGGAAATTAAATCGAATAAAGATATATTTGTAGACTTCCTATAGACAAGCTTTTAATAAATGCAGTAAAATACAAACCAAGTGGAGTTTCTTCATCAATATTTTTGACCTCCGAATCATCAGCACTGGTCTGCTTCTTCAGAGATCTTGCATGGTCAAATGTAAGCATTTGACTATAGTCTCCAGCAGCTTTAGACAATTCAGAGTGGCTACCACGTTCAGAGATGGCACCGTCTTTAATGAAGACAATTTCATCACACTCTGCCAAAAACTAATAACAAGTTATTATTAGTACATTATTGGAATAGATAAAAAGTATCAAATAGAGATTTATATTTTAAGTTTTATTTTAACTTACTTGGAGACCATGAGTGACAAGAAGAATTGTTTTACCCTTCAGGGTTCCCTTAATACATTTAGAAAAGATATGTCTTGCTACCCGTGCATCAACAGCACTAAGTGGATCATCAAGTAAATACACATCCTTATTAGCATAAACAGCACGAGCTAAATTGACACGTTGCTTCTGGCCACCACTGTGCAAAACATTAAATTTACTTCTTTTTATTGTGAATGAAACATAAGAAACTGGAAGAGAATACCAAGGTTATTACGTACCTTAAATTTGTTCCCCTCTCTCCAATTTCAGTTTGGTCTCCATTTGATAACATTTCTAAATCCCTTTGAAGTGAACAGACATTGATAACTTCTTTGTATCTCTCTTCATCATAAGGTAGACCAAACAGTATATTTTCACGGAGTGTTTCATTGAAAATCCAGGCTTGTTGTGAAACTAGCGCTAAACTTCCCTGAACAAACATGTCTCCCTGGACTCGAATCATCTAATGCATGAAAACTTGTTAGTTTTTTACCGAAATGTGTGAACAGGTATTAAAACATGAAATGGAAAATTAACTTACATCTCCTGTAATGGCTGACAGTAAAGAACTCTTTCCTGCACCAACTGAACCACATATACCAAGAAGAGTTCCTCGCTCTACAGTAAGGCTTATGTTTCTCAGAGGCTCTAAAACCTCTGTTTTGTCAACATCAGAGAACAGTTTGTTGGCTTCATCTGAGTTTTTCCCATTTTTGACTCCATTGACTGAGTCACTTTCACTTACTTTTGGTATGTTTCCTCTGCTGGGGGTTGTAGCAGCTGACAGAAAAGAAAACATTGAAGCATAAGGGGAAAGGCAAAATACCAGTTTTCAAAAAATTTCATACAACCTCCTAAAACCATTATTTGACATAAGTTTAGATGAATAAATCATACCTTTCATTAACATTTCTGGTTCGTCATCATCCCAAATGAAAGTTGCTTTCTTGAAATCAATTACAGGGCCACTACTTTGAACCCCTGCAGGATTTCGTGTAACAGTTGACTCAAAGTTTGGTCTTTGCAAAAATTTCTAAGGGAAGCAGAGTATGAGTATGTTAGTGTTAAGTATATCTGTCACAATAATGACATTAATTTCTCAAATTTTCTTACCTGAATTTTATTGCACGATATTCTGGCTTCTGCCAGACATTTGATAAAATATGGAAGTGTTCCCACAGTAAACTGCATGGCAGTGAACACAGCATGTACTGTAAATGCTTCTGCTGTATAAAGGTTATTGCCTGTTAAACTAAACACAAGAAAAAAAAATTACATAAAACAAAGTTCAATTAAAAAAAAAAAAAAGAAAAAAAAAAAGGGCATTAGGGTTTAGCATACCTGTATCCTAGAAAAGTAGCAATTGATGCCAGTATAGTTATAGAGGGTGTGATAGTGTTACTGAAAGACTGTAAAAATGCTGCTTTTTGCAATTGTTGACGCTCTAAATCACGAACATCTAAGGGAGAGAAAAGTTTATAAACATTCACGATAAATTTAATTTACAAGAAACATTATGTATACGATTTTCACAATTTTTCCATA
Source organism: Frankliniella intonsa (assembly GCA_033675135.1). NCBI lineage: Eukaryota > Metazoa > Arthropoda > Insecta > Thysanoptera > Thripidae > Frankliniella > Frankliniella intonsa. The sequence continues at coordinate 7,577,285 of CM066247.1, read as the reverse complement.
TCTTCAAGCGCAAAGATTGCATTAACAAATTGTGTACATTATTGATTGATCAATATTTTTATTACATTATTTAAATTTGTTTTTCTTTGGAAGGGGAGGGCCTGAGGTTTTGAAAGGGTATGAAAACTTACTGCAAATATTCTTAGCAAAGCTATCTTCCCATGCATACATTTTGATGAGTCTGATGCTGCTCAGAATTTCGTTCATTAGCCCAATCCGCTTATCAGTAACTTGCACAGTTTTAATGCGAACCATACTTGTAAGACTGGCAACTCCAGCCTGTAAATGAAAAGAAACAATTAAGAAAAAATAAAAATTGAAAAATGAAAATAAGATAAACATAATCAACTCATTTTACACTTCACTTACCATTACTGGGTAGAATAGAAGAATAACTAAATTTCCAACAAGAGCCCATGGGCCTAGCACCCAAACAGAATATATGACACACATAGTGAACATAGCAGGGGTTCCTAATGAGAGAAAATTTTATATAAATTACATAAATATGTGAAAATGCAGAACAATTCTTCTGTGGTTCTGAAATCAGAAGGTTACCAAGGATTAGAACTCCCATATGTGCAGCCTCAAAAATTCTTTCTTGCTCATTCGTGCAAAATGTAATGACCTGACCCAAGGCCCTTTCTCCACCAGAACGCAGTAAAAGCATTTTTTTGTATACAAGATGTTGAATTGAACCTTGTATGCGTATGGCTAGGGGGGAAAAAAGAAGAAGAAATGTGGTTAAAAGTTTACTTGATTGTCATTTAGTCAGTCTGTGACCAACAGTTGGTTCAAATTGAAATATTTTTCCTGACACACATACCAGTATGTAAGCCCATCACATAGGCAGCACCAAAACAGTAATTTCTTAACAATTGGGTGGCAAAAAGCATTCCAACTAGTGTCAGCCCCCATGAGAGAGGCTGTGTCTTGTCTTCAACATATTGAAGTATAAGTCTCTGCAAAATAGCCTGAAAATAAATCAGATTAGTTATGAATAATACAATAATAATGAATATACATTCACATATTTCTTTTGTTCAAGCATAAGAATACATGATTGTAAACTTACAGGACCCAGGAACTGAAAAATGACAGCTAGCACCATCAAAGTAGTGGCAACAATAGCCCTTGTACGACAAAAGCGCCACACCACAGAGAAAAGAGATGCCTCAAATCCTTGTTGTCTAACACGATCATGCCAAGCACTTTCAAGCCTGCCAGCATTAGATTCAGCGCGGTCTGCAATCTAAAATTTTTTATAATTTTGGGATGTAAATATATTTGAAATAAGTGGAACAGTAATAGTTATTGAAGCAAGAAAATATCTTACATGTAGCTCATACAAATCATCTTCAGACAAACCTCGACGATATGCCTTCCACATCAGTTTTGTCATCCATGCCACAGCAATATATGAGAACATACCAGAAGAATTTCCCGGCATTACTTGACTGTCACTGTAAAATGAGATAACAAGAACATACAACAAGACACAAAGAGGAAATGTTTGAAGTTGAAAGTTGTTAGTTAGTTTTGTGTCCACTTACGGTGGGGCTTTACGGTATGGGAGTAGGTGCTTCATAGCAGGTCCATACTTATTGGATTTCTTAGCAGCAATTGTTTGGTTCCTAAATGTAAAATAAAAATGAGTCAATTTTTAAGACAAGAATTTTTTATGTTTCAAAGTATCATGAGTTCCTCGCCACTTCAGTATACATCAAGTAAAATATAATGAATTGTACCTTGTAGTGGTCCCCATGTCTTCTTCGTAAGGATCAGTCTTCTTTTCCTCACCGTCAAGGCTTAAGCACAGAGAGCCTGTAGAAAGCCACTTGTGGTGCTCTGCTCCTGTTCCAGCCATGCTGCTGTTGCCAGCAGCCAATTAACCTGAGGACAGTCATCGAAGCAAAAATTATCATTTAATGAGGAAGGAGGCGTCACAGCCAAACTGTAGTGCTAAAAATTGTTTGTAGCCAGTGGGGGTTAAAAAATAAATGATGTAAGGAGCTCACAGATTACCGTGGAGATACTTTTGGATACTGCCAAATGCAGCTATATGGGATTCTAACACTCAATTCAACAAGTTGCTAAGTGCGTTGACCTCAAACTTGACATTTCAAGCTTGCAGAACAGCATATGCGACTGACGGACATTATAACAGGAGAAATCTGTTCTTTACTTGTTTCAAGCGTCACAATAATTTTTTAAGAATAACTACAAAACTTTAAATTCAGAATTTTTCTATGTCAAATTGAATCCTTTAACCTATGACAGACATTAATTTTTATTCTTAGATCATAAAATAACTTGATAAACCCCAAAGGACAAATTTAGAGATTATATGGCATTACCTTTAGAAAATGGTGGTTTGTTACACAAGTTCCATAAGTACAAAATATAAATTTACAAAAGATTTTAAACTAGACTAAAAGTACTAAGTACGGCAGAGCCGCCATGTTTGAACAGACTGTTGTGGTGTCGCCCTGCGGGCTGGAAGGGAAGGTCATGTCGAAGATAAGAGCCCGGACAACATTGGGATATAATTTTATTATTATTATTATTTTAATAAATTTGAACAGAACAACAGAAACAAGAATGATATACATTGAAAGTTCGGGGAATATTGCCGTACTTAAGGTGGCTAGCCTCGTAGCGATGATCCGTATTCGTACCAGAGTATACGGCTCCAGGAATGGGAATAGGAATAGTCACGGGCGGCGGCGGGGGCGGCAATGCACTGCGCTGAAGTTAGCGTGAGCGTAAAAGATGTTCGCAGCGCCCACAGGCGCCGGCGCCAGGGCCGGCCAAAGACGCCCCCGCAGAAACACATACTGTACTTCCCTATTCGGTTCGCGCTCTGCTGCGGGACGGGCTCGCGCGCATGTTGTAGGGCAGGGTGACCACCCCATGCGCCCCGGTCGCCGTCCTGTTCCACGCACTCGTTGGCCTGCAGCAGAGCGCGAACCGAATAGGGAAGTACACCATGCAGAGGAGCATAGAGTGCCGCCACCTTCTCTCCCTCCACCGCGACTACCACCCACACCCAACTCCAGCTCCAGTCTGCCTCCCCCCTTCCGCCCCTCCCCACACCTTTTTCTGCCCCACCCACACCCACCCCAGCTTTAGTTGGTTGTGCGGGTACGACAAACCGGCATGGGTGCATAAGGAAAGCGTTGTATTTTCCACAGTCCGGACTGCGGGATGCAAGGACCAGTGGTGGGGGAACCTGACTGCGAATAGTCGGATACGGGAGTTGGGTGTGGGTGTGACGGGAGCCGCCCAATACTTGCTATGCGATACGCGAGCGGCTCGCCGCGCTCCGCTCACTGCACAGCGCGCAGCTCAGCTCAGCTCAGCGCTCAGTCAGACAGAAGTCAGTGGGGAAGTCAGCGCGATCCTGCTCCCGTTCATCCACAACCTGCGCCTGACCCGGAGACCCGTTGCCGACATGTCATTCCCTCTGCGGCGGCTGTGACGAAGTCAGGTCAGTCACGCGGCCGTCACAATCACCGGCGCCCGGCCGGGCCGGGCCGGCACGAGACGAGAAGTATACAGGGAATGTATGCGATGAGCCAGTCCTGTCAAAGTTGCGTGGACCTTACCGCGAAATCATGAAGTTGGCGTCAGCACCGGCCTCTTGGGAGTCGAGTTGGCTGTCTAAGGCTCCCGACATGGCCCCACCCTGACACTATACTTATGTACCTTTACAGGCTGTTTGTTTGGTGGTTCCAACCGGGCTCTCCCAGCTGCAAGTTCCAGAAATGAAATGGGGCTCGGATCTTGCTTGCTGCTGCTGCCGCTCATCGGAACAGGTAACGGTGGGTGTAAAGCTGACTGCCGGGCCGAGCTCCGAGTGCCCGTGCTTGTAATATCTGCACCATGAATTCCGGCACGTCACACGAATTTGCACTGTGATGCTTGCGTGCATGCATGCCTTATGGAACAGAATGCGCGACAAGCTTATGGAACGCCTATAATTGCAGTGGAGTCCTGAGAGTGAGTTTGTTTGCGCACCGCCGACAGTTTGTGTGGAAGGGGGTGACCCCTTCTTCCTCCTTTCCCACGTTTTGCATCGGGCTTGGACGAAGGCCAGGATTAGGGTCTGGCTTGGGTCTGGGCATTGGGGCATTGGGCCGGGGAAAGGGGAGGGGGTGACCGCCCCCCCCCCTACCTCCACCCACCTCTCTCCGCAAGAGAACGCGCAAGTCGGATATATGACCAAAAATATCGGCATTGCGCGTCGAATGAAAGTGCGCGATGCGTGTGCGGCCGGGCGGGGCCGGGCGGGGCCGGGACTCGCGAGCAGGACGGGAAGTGGAGGAAAGCTAGCAGCTGCTAAGGCTCCGCGCGGCGGGCCGGGCCGCGGTCGGGTAGGCAGGAGGGAAGTGCGACCATCGACTCGACGGGACGGGCCTGAGATATGAGCTCGGAGCTCCACACCCCCCGGACTGCCCCGGACCCACACTGCGGCTAGAGCGACACAAAAGAATGGGGGAGCGCGGCCCCCGCCCTCGCGACCAGTGACGTGACGTTTCCCTTAGTCATCAGGGGGAGAGGGGGGGGGGGGGTACCCCTGCCGCTGCGCTGCTGCTGGTGCGATAGCTTTCAATGAGTGCGATTCCATTGACCTCACCCTCCCGCGCCACTACGCTTCGCCAATCCACAACCATACATGTGTCCTTGTCCAGGATATTTTTTTTTTTTAAATCCGCGATACGGCCAGTTTGTGGAAACAGGACTTACGGTTTGGCGCTATTGCAGGCTTGGCCCAGGTCAGCATCTCGGCCGCGGCGGACACGGACAAGGCGCACTCTGCGTGGTCGTGGAAGATGCCGGACCAGCGGTCGCTCGGCATCTGCCTGCACATGTACCTCGAGAGGGACTTCCCCGCCATAGAGAGGATCGTGTACCCGGGCGGCGCGGGCGCGAGGTTTGTGCTCCCACAGGCTGCTGCCGCTGCCACTGCACCGGAGCTGGAGGTCCAAGCGCTCCGGCTGTTTCAGAGAACACGTAGCAGTATGCGGGATTGCCTACCCGCCCCAGCCGTAAGGCGCCGCGGCCCCTTGCGGGTAGGCAAACCAAGCCCGCAATACGTTGTCTGAAAGGCTCGGTACGAATGTCGTTCACTCGCTGCATGTGATTGAATTGAGCGACGTCCGTACGCTTGGATTTCCCCCCCTCCCTGCCGACTGATTCAGAAGATCGGTTCCATGCATCCGTCCTTGTCGCACTCATGGAGCAGCTCCATACCCAAGAGGGTACACCTTCGTGAGTGCGACAAGGACAAAAGCATGGGAGCGATGTTCTGAATCAGTCGGCTGCTCCTCGCTCATCTCCCCCTGGTTCCAGCCCGGCGACGGGGTCGGCGACACCCGCCCCTGTTCCCCGGGGCTCAGGTCCGGGCTCGCGAGTCATTCTGAACGACGGCCCCATCGTGGAGGCCAACTGCAGGTGGGTGCACTGCAGGTGTCCAGCAGCTGGACAAGTCAAGGTGCCCGATCCGAGAATCGGGGCGACTTGAGTCTGCCCACAGAGGCGTGGAAAACCAGAAGGTGTCCAGTAAAAGCGGAGACTTAAGTCGTCCCGATTATTCGGCCTGAGATTCACTACTACTGTGTGGAGGTGGCACACTGAGACCCCATGCCGCATAATGGTGAACTTTTGTTTTCCGCGCAGGCAACTTTATCGCCTGGTGGGCTGCTTCTCGCGGTCGCTCGGGCGCATGCAGTACTACGAGAACTTCAGTGAGTTCCGCCGTCTCGTGGAGGCGATGGACGCCGTGCTCCGCGAGTTGTGTGGGGCTGTGGAGCTCATGCGCCACCGGTTTGTGCGTAAGGATTTTCTCTCAAGTTGTTTTTTTCGCAGGGCGGACGCTGGGCACTGTTGTTGACGGATACACGTGACTACAGACGGCATCCTTTGCATAGCCTTGTTGCAGACGCTGGACTGCATCGAGAGAGTGAGGGAGGGCTCGTCTTGTCCCTACCGGGACCGACTTCCCCCTCACATCTGGCACCAGCTCATCAGGCTGGAGGCCGACTCTTCCCTCTGTTGGTAAGTGCCTGGCGAGTGGCGGGTCTACCAGCCTCCCACCTCCCACAGACTCCTTACAGATAGAGGATAGGCAAACCCGCCCGACGGGGGAGTATGGCGGGACTGCCTAGCCGGGCCTCTGCAAGGCGCTAACACCCGTCAGGACCAGCAGTCACAGCTGCAAATACAGGGCGGGGGGGGCTACGCTGGGGACGGACGAGTCAAGGTGTGAACAGAATCCTGAAATTGATGCTCCTGATTGGGGTGGGCGCTTTTTTCATCCCATCTCAGTTAACATCTTTCATGTATTTCGTATTAGACCATTCCCTCCTCCCTATACTTCCACCCACTGAATATGTGTGCTCTGGCCTGAAACGTCCCCTCTGCTGGTCCACCACGCCTGACTTCTGGCATTTTTAACAGGCCACTCAAGAGACAACTGGACTGTGTAAGAGACTCCGGTGGAGTAAGGCAACGCTGTGGGGAAACAGCACAGCATTTGTTTGCGAATCTCTCATCTGTTTTTCTGGGACACTGGTGCCTCAATTCTGGGACAAGATTGTCACAAATGCCTTTCATTTTGAGAGCTTTCTTCACCCTTCTTCCGGTGCTACCAGTCATTTCTCAGATCACACGTCAAGGTTCTTTGATAAGGTAACGGATAAAACAATAAAATCACATAACAAGTAAAGGAACTTCCATGGATCTGTAATCTGTGCTTCAACATGAAGAATATAAAAATAAACAATGCCTCACTTACAAGCAATGCATGAACCAGCTAAACTTAATCTCATAACGTACAAAGAGGACTAGCAGAATTCATTGTTAAAAGTTTTACAACAGGCTTTATCCCAACAGGGATTCATTAATAAGATGGAAATTATACAAGAGGTGGAAATCTGGTATAATGGAATGTATACAGAACTATCATTGTTTTCCTTTCAACTATTTCAGACAGTCCAAATGCTTTTCTACTAGTTTAGGTTGAGTCTGTGTTAAGACCAAGAATTATAAGTACCATATCGATGTTCACACAGACAACTTAAATATGATGAAATACATAATTAAAGAGCCACATCTCTGGATTCCAGAAATTTAGAAGAACTAGAAAGTTACAAATTTTGTTTAGATTTGATTATGGACAATCAGAAAAAATTCATAGATAGATAGATAGATAAAAATAGTGTGCACATGCTTCACAAAACTTACAAACTTCAATGTCTCAAAAGTGATCAGTACAAGAATTTTTTATTTTCAAAAAAAAAAATTTAAAAAAAATCAACACAATTCTGTAGGACTTACAGAATATGGAAGGGCAAAGATTGTTCACTATTATAGGAATAGCAATTAGGGCATCTCCTACGAAATAAATAATTGAACAAACTGTAAATATTAACTTTTCTACTTTAAAAAAACTGGGTGATTAATTATAAACATTAACTTGATCACAGTTCTTGAAGAACAAAGTTTAAAGGAGATCAAATTGTAATATGATGAGTATACATTTTTTTGCACACTTAGCACACAAATAGTCAAAATTGACTAAGAGAATGAAACAGTCTGTGGTATTATCCATTTCACTCACAGAAAATAAAATTGTGTAACATAATGCACACAACACACTTTGATGAAATACTTAATCATAAGCGATGTTTCACAGAACTTTTTAGATCAATGGTAAAGATGTCCTATAATCTTTACCTGAATATTACAATATATTCAAAAAGAAACATATTAATAACAGTAAGAAGAAAGGGGATCTTCTGGTAGAATACAGTGTTAAGAGGGGACCAAAAATCATAAAAACAGTAATAGAAGAAAGTAGACTAAGCATTTTCAGCATTTATGAACATAACCATAATACTTTTATTCTAGACCAAGCATCCAATTTATACCATGAACTAAAAACATAATTAGTGGTTGCCATGCAGCTAGCCAGCGTATCCAATCCAAGAAATGGCCATACAATATGTGGGGGCGATCCCACCTGATGGCTATTAAGGAAATTCAACCTTCTCAAAACTGTAAAAAAAGATTACCAATGCAAAAGAAAACATATTCAGTGTGTAAGGATACGGATTGCAAAACATCTTCTTCAGATCTACTTTTTCTTTGCAATATGGGCAAGTCTGCTTTTTCCCAACGATACACCAACCACGTATGCAAAACTCATGAAACCTGTAAGTTTTGTTAAGGCGATACTCAAAATATATACTCCAATTATCTTCATAACTTAAATTTAAAATAATTGTGAAGTTTATAATTTATAGAGAAAGCAAATTGTAAAGGATACACATGTTGACATGATAGTTTGTAGGTATTTTCTATGACACCTTCCTCATTCTCAGATACAAGTAATTTATTGCCACAGACTGCACACACTCCAGTTTCTAAGTGGCGGGTGGGCATACCTTCTTCCGTATAGTACTGAAACACAAGCGTCAAGATATGTACCGTAGGTTCAAAAAATAATTTCGTACGTATCTTGTTTTTGTGAGTGTTAACCAAATTTATGGGCAAAATGTAGCATTTAATGGACTCACCAAACCCTATTATACTTACTCCAACATGAGCAGCCATTTTATCTGCACAGATTTCAGATAAATCTCTTCCAAGCACACCATAATACATACTATAAAACACAAGCAGAATTGCAGCATCCATCCATTTGTGTGGTTTGGAGGCAAACAGGAGATTTACACCAAGAAATGTCATCATCATGATAACATATCCAATTAGACCAACCGCACAACTCAATTTGTAAATAAAAAGAAACCATTTGTAGACTAGCCTGAAAAGAGTCAAACATTAGACATGAAATCAGCACTTCCAGTAAGCTTGTAAGTTACTCTAATATACCTTGGAGTACTTTGTTGAATTGGTTTTTGAACAGCCTTTGTCATGACCAGTCCACTGATGCAGGAAAAAAGGAGCCAAATGAAAATAAATCTCCAATACTTGTTGTGCATACTCAAACCCATGGGTATTAGCCACATAATTAAGAGTGTCACCAGCTGGAAGAAAATTACTGGTAGAATTCAGAAACCAGGTAAGGTTGAACACAACTCAACAAAAATAGTTACCAAGTATGATTTGTTATGTCTTCTTTTCCATTCAACAAGAATAATTTGGGCTACAATTAAAACAACTATAAATATAAGAACCATCTCAGCATGCATGGAGTCATGTCCACGATGCTGTTCATATACTTTGGCATGTTCAATCCTGGATATGAAGATTTTTGCTTTAATTACAAAAGGTATTCATACAGTTAACACCACAATTGAAGGAATAGACCCGTAAACAAACCTCCATCTCTCTTCAGGTGTAAGAGCCTCAAGTTCTTCAGCCTATGGGCAGAACAAGAAATAAAGAGAGAGTTAACTGATTGAAAATGGGAAGAAAGCCATGGAAAGATGAACCATTAGATTTCAAAGTACAAATACTGTATACTTAATAATAATAAACATCTGCCTTGAAAGTAGGAAGGGTAGGGTAATAAGTAGGAAGAGTAGAAAGGAAATGGTAACAATCGTTTTCAGAAAAACCAAAAGTCTTTGAAAGAGCTGTACCAAAACACTTGGCACTTCAAAAAAAAAATAATAATAATAATTTTAAAAAATAGACAAACAAATGTCCAAATATTTATTGTCCTACAAAACCTGGAGAGAGAGATATACTATGTACATTTCCTGAGTGAACTGTACTAAAATTGGACGTGGCAGGACGGAATACAAAAATGTTTGGATGTGGAAAAAGACTTACAGTCATGTTTAACGCTTTAATGTTTATATGGTGGTCCAAATGATGATCGTGAGACATTTTATAAATAGTGACAGATCACGTAAACATAACCTAAATAAATTCGTCACCGAAAACTTCCAAACAAGAGTTCCGGGTCAGCTTTTCTTCTGCTATTTATTCAGGTGCACTAAAAGGCGTTTCCCAGTTCTACCAACAGAAACGAATTCCTACAGGCTTGTCTCTCGGGAGATATTAGGATTGCGGGGGCGGTAAATGAAGGGAAGGGAAAGGGAAGGCACTTTACGGCCTTCTCACAGAAGGCCGTTCAGCACAACATACCATACCAGTAGAGTGTGTTGCCATAAAGTCATGAACTAAAGAAATACGGACTGTACCTGACAGAATCATAGGTAGAAGTTTTTCGAAATCACATAAATAAATGTATTCATCTACAGTAGCACCACTTACGGCCGCCATCGCCTGTGTCGCTTCCCGACCTTCCCTCCTGCAAGTGTTGATATATCGCCACATAACCCCAGGACTTGGGTGTCAACTGCAAAGGGTGTCGTTTGGTACCTCAAACCATTTTAAGAAGGAGGCTTCCGAAACTTTGGATCGAGAAAAAGCCGATGCCCTAGTTCTTCGTTTTACTGAAGAAGAGAGGACTACACTTCTTGCCGCGTTGCAGAGTTATCAGGCAAAGCAGGTGAAAGCAGAATATGAAGGTATGTCTACTACTCACATATTTTTTAATGTTTTGCTACGCAGCACACTGTAATGGATATATTATCTGATTTAGGTCAACTTGCTGCCATTAGATGGAGATCTAAATTTGGGAGACCATCAAAGGTTCCGAATGTGGGAGATGTGGATCCTACCGGGTCTTTCTGCCCTGTTCCTGAAGATTGGTTGATACGAAAGTATGGTAAGTTTTTAGACAATCAGAGTCTCTTTCGTAGGTAGCTTGATAGCAATTTAGTCAGACATTCTAATGAATTTGTACTACGTGTTTCATCTCAACCTAAATAATATCTTTATCAATTTTTTGCCTTCGTATTAAGTGGAGAAAATGAGTAAGTTGTTAGAAATGCTTTTACTTTATAACTATCATCATGAAACAAGAATTATTCTGTAACAAAATACAAGTTTTTAAGTTATTTACTTCTATGCTGCTTTGAATGGAAAGTGCAAGAAAATCGTGAGTAATCCTTTTGTATCAAATTTGAAATGTAGGATTTGTTGGTTTATCATATCAAAATTTATTTAAGTAAATGTAAATTTCTTAACAGAAGGAGTATTTTTTATCAGAGGGAGTTGTCTGTATAATCAAGCACCTTTCTATTTACAGCTGAAACTGTGCCAAAGCCTTCAACATCACAACTTCTTTCAGGTGTGTGATCCACCGTCTCTATAGTGTTAAAGCACTACAAGAATCTTTAACCATCATTTCCTTATTTTTCAGTTGGATTGCACAATGCCTTACCTTTTGTTGGCTTTGGTTTTCTCGACAATGCTATTATGATCATAGCAGTAAGTTCATTTTTGTAACCTTTTGACTTATTTTTAATTTTAGCCCAGTACTATAATGATTTTTGCCATGATTTTGACTTTAGGGGGACTACATAGAACTCATGCTTGGGTCTGTCATTACAATATCTACAATGGCAGCAGCTGCTCTTGGCAACACATTTTCTGACATCATGGGCATTGGCTCAGCTTGGTACGTTGAATCTTTAGCTGCTAAAGTGGGGATTAAGCCACCAGCACTTTCGCCTATACAACTTGATATGAAATCAAGCCGTTGGGCTGCCAACATGGTAAGTTCTGAATTTAAAAGAGGAGCACTTGTATTACATTTTTAAATGTCTAAACTGATTAAATTGTTATTTTGCAATTTCTAGGGACGATGCTTGGGTGTGACAGTGGGCTGTATTTTGGGAATGGTACCTCTGCTGTTCATGCATACTGATAAAGATAAAGACAACAAAGATTCAAAGAAATGAATGACCTCTCAGATCATGCCCCTTCTACACTCTTCTAGCCAAAGCTAAAAGCTAGCTTTCATCTTGTAGGGTACCATCCTGTCTGGGACCATACTATTTTATCTTTTAGATACATGTGAACTCTATTTTATCTGAACAAACAAATCTTTATCTGTAATAACAAGTCCAATTGGTATCTTTTAATCAGTAATATAGTTATATGTATCATTTTAGTAAGGCTGTGTGATTCTTACCATAGTTCTGATATAGATATAGACTACCATCATATGTCTATACCTATATATATATTTTTTCCCCCTTTTGTAAACCTAGTTTACCTTCTGTGACTAGACCAAAATCTTGCCTTTTCTGTCGTTTGTCATTTAGTGAAGAACCTATCTACGCTGAGGACCTTACCTTTCTAGAATGTTGAGTAATCTATGATTCCCTACGGGGGATTCATCAAATCTTCTGTACTGCATTTCTGGTTTCATCTGATAAACCAGTTCTGTAACAAAAATTATTTAATTTTCTAATGTCTTATTTTGCTTATTGTGCCTGTTTATTCTAACAGATTTCTTTATAGGTGTAAGGTGTGGGCAAGCTAATGCTTGCACCTTTAATGTGATAATCTCTCTGAAAGTTTCTCTGGTCTCAGATTTATTTCTCTTTGAGAAACAAATCCATAGATGTCATAAAGATAATGAAAGACAGTAAACATACAGTAGAAAGTTTACTTTCCTTGCTTAAAAACCACCTGAGTGAAAGGTCATAGAACTTAATTTTGACTAACATGACATTCCTGTGCTGAGGTGGTACTTGGTAAAAACAACATAAATAGCACATTGTTATTGTCTGTACAACATTTTATCTAGTCGGGTGCTTCCAGCTCCATTTGGTGCTCTATGTCCTTATATTAATTGTTAATATTGTGTTGTTTTATTATTTTGAACAGTGAAATGTGGTTCTGAAAGCACAAAATTTTAAAAATAGTTGTAGATATGTCTCTATCCCTTACTTTACCTGAACTCAATGTTATTGAATGTGGTTTAAATCACGACTGAAGAACAGTGTGACGTCCTGTATAAAATTTCCATCCATTAGTTCCAGTTCATATCTGTATGTTAAAGTTAGGTGGTAGTCTACACTCTGTTAGTGTCTCACATAATAAGCAGATTGAATTTTCATACTGTTTTCTTAAATTTTATTATTGTTTTAAATTTAATTTTTATTAATTATTATCTTCTTAATGATCTTGACACAACCATTCTACTAAAGGAGGTATTAAATATCAAAGGAAAGAATGTTGTCCTTTATAAAAAAAAAGCGTAGTTATTTGGCTTGATAATATACATCACATACATGTTACATTTAATAATACAAGTTGACATTTGAATTAAGCTCCAATACAGTTTCAGCTTGGGTCGTAATTGAAGACAAAAATATTAAATAATGAAATAGAACAGTTGATTACAATTTAAGTTAAATTCAGCCTTTTTCTTGAAAGAAAAAAAAGAAATTATACAACTTTAGCTTCCACAACAATCATTAGTACACTTGTAGTGGAATCATGCGGGATTGAGATGCACTTCTATCAATGCAATAACTAAGAGATGTTGCCCAGTCAGGGGGAGATTCAAAGGTCCCCACAATAGGAGCTCTTAACCAGCCTCGTAAATCTTTAACCCACTTAATCCAAGAATAAATTCTTCCATTATCCCAATCAGTATACAGGGATTTTGATGACAAAGAATCAAATCCTGATAAGTCATTCACTGATCCAAGCATTGGGTGTCCAATAGAGTTGCCAATTTGTCCTCCAAGAGACTGCTTTTCTTCAGAGCAGCTTCCCGAGTCATTACCAAGGCGTTCACTGCATGAACTGATTGATGCTAATATAAAGCTAGTAGTGAGTACGTCAAGCGGGGTTTGGTAGTTTTGATTGAAACTAGGGTCCATTGTAGTTTCAGATGAGGGCTGATCAACACAACGTAGTGGTGCAGAGGACTGGTTGAGACTCGCTTTGCCAATACTACTGAAGTCAGGAATCAGAGGCTGAATTTGACTGACCAGTAGTGTAGAGGCAATCAATGTCAATACACTTGCCGTATAGCTTGTGAGACAGACAGCAGAGACCTGGGAATGCACAAAGAAACAATAAAAATTAAACATAATAAATTATAAGTAAATGGATGAGTGGGATTGTGGCTTTGATTGCATTACTTACAGTCAGAACAGAATGAGCTAATGATGCTAAATCGACCTTCTCCAGAAGACAATCTAAATCAGCATACGAGAACCATCCTCTCCGTGCACCCTCATTAAGAGCGACATCTCTCTCCAACCCTCTTAATCGAGTCCAAAATGTTTCCTCACTAACATACACCTCCCATTCCTAAAGAAAGAGAAAAGATTAAGTTATTCCAAAAACTGTACACTGTCCATTGGAAACCGGACTGGTCCAAGGTTAACAAAGTTCTTCAACTTAAAAAAAAAAATGTTAAAAGAATAAATATAGATAAATATATATATTTATATTAACTAGGGACCTTGTATTAGCTGTGACATATATATGAATAAAGGAACTTACAATAGCATCCAGAAATTCACGTTCCAGTTGATTGAGATGACTTGTGCTGATCCCTGCAGATGAGGCCCATTCTTCGTTAATAACACCATCTTCCTCACCATCATCTTGTAAGAACTTCGTTGCAACCATCTGAGGAGAGAGAAAAACTTTATTTGCAAATCCTTGATAAAATTTTCTAGCACTGATAGACTTACAAAGCACTACCCAAGGTACCTACCAAAGAAACTAGGTACAATTCCGAGGGTGATGTTTCACGTAAGTAGCTTGGCCGAGAAGTTTGAAGTCTTTCAAGATACAACAGAGCAAGCACCAGGGAGCAAGGGGACACGCAAGCACTGCGCGACACTTCTGATGCCTCTTGCAAATCCAAACGCTGCAGACTATGTTTCTTTTGGGTAGCAGAAAATAGCTCAGCGGCTAACTCTGTGAAAGTAAAATCCAAGCATTGCACAAGCATCTATTGGGACTGAATATTGATGGTGCAAAGAAGAATGGAGTTACATTTACCTGTGACAGGAAGACTCAATCGCTCTGTGCTGGGTAGTTGACCATAATACAAACTCTTTTTAATTCTTGACACAAATTTATTGTGATCTCCCATACTCTGAAAAACAAAACAAAGGATACAAAATCAAAACATGAATATAAAAGAATGTGAAACTTATCAGCATTAGAATGAATGATTTGAAAGTAGTGTACAGTTATTGATCACAGGTTGTTTACGTGACTGAATGATAGAAAAACAAAAACATGTTTAGGTTAGCAGAAGCTAGGATGAATCACATGCGCGGTACGCAGAACGCGAAAATTACCCCACTGGAGCCCCAATGTGACCTCGAAAATAGCATTTCCTTAACTTACCGAAAATTTAGTCCGAGGACTGCGCCGTTTCCGCGAGTTTTCGGCAGAGCCCATGTTGAACAACTCTCAATGATCCAGGAAGATAACACACATGCCCTGAGGTCGTGACTACCCAGCACAGAACCGCCTAAACTGGAAAGCGGACCGGACAGCAGAGACAAAGTCGACAACAGCAGCCTCGCTACTCTCACCAACAAAGGATTATTGAACGACGGAGAGATGTGCCCCTCGGATTTGGTCACAGTCCTGCAAACCAAGTCTTTAGCCTTACTCACACTTCCATGATCTGAAGTCCCTCTGAAAGTCAGTCGTTGAAAAGTTCTGGAAGGCCTCGGTTGACCTCGCTGAAATTGCTGCCGACTTTTCTTAAGTCTGGGTAGCTGTTTTGAGACGATTTACAATAGTTGTACGAAATTTCTGAATAAGTATGTACCACATCTTTCCCTTTTAAGTATATTAATTTACAGTAAAGATGGCTACGGATTCGACTTCGAACCGTGACACTTTGTCTGTTGATTATGTAGTGGTATTTTAGGAATAGTTCTATAACCTAACCTTAGCGTTTTCTCGTGGTGGGAAATGATGTAATGCGTACCGACTAGTGTTTTCCTTGGAGAACAATTCCCTCCTTCACTATTATTCTCAAATTTCCTGTACATATAATACTTTAAGAAATATTATTTTAAGTAGTGTTTTCCCTGGAGACCGATACCCTCCTGTACTATTGTTCTCAAATTTCCTGTCCATATAATACTTTGAGAAATATTATTTTAACTAGTGTTTTCTCTAGAGACCGATACCCTCCTTCACTTTTTTTCTCAAATTTCCTGTCCATATAATTCTTTGAGAAATATTATTTTAATAAGATAGTGTTGCAATTCTCACTTTCCAGTTATGGGTAATTTGGCAACAGTAGCACAAGTAGCTGCTGCTGAGATTGTTCCCACCAAACAAGGTAATGACTTGAAAAAGCCACATCCACCTATGGTTGGTGAGCCACCTCCAGAATGCCCTATGCATCAGAAGAAATCTCAACCAGCAGCCTCAGAATGTCCTATCAATGCTGGTGCAGATGACATCAACCCTTTAAATATGGTAAAAATTTTTTGGTCAAACAACATTTTGCCCCTTCAACTTACCAGAATGAAAAAAAAAACTGAAAAGAATTAATGCCATTTTGGTCTGCAGATGCCAGCACCAAACCAGGAGCCAGCGCCTGATCAACCATTTCCATTACCCAAAGATCGTCAAGTGTCAACTATTCCTAAGGCGGGGAAAGATGGAGAATTCTGGGTTTATCCGTCTCAACAAGTACGCTTCTTGGTTTTATTATATCCAATTATTTCTGACAATTTAAGTCCTTGAACTTAAAACCATGATCTATTATTTCCCAATAGATGTTTTGGAATGCAATGCTGAGGAAGGGCTGGAGATGGAAGGATGAAGACATACAACCGAAAGATATGGCAGATATTATCAAAATTCACAATGCCAACAATGAACAAGCATGGCAAGAAGTGCGTATGAAGTACTGGCACTAAATTCTTGCTACAGATGATGTTTGAATTGCATGTGATATCCTTAAAATTTTGACTAAATGTTTTAGGTATTGAAGTGGGAAGCTCTTCATGCTCATGAGTGCACCTCTCCCCGCTTGAAGAGCTTTGGTGGGAAAGCCAAAGATTATTCTCCCCGGGCTAAGATCAGAAGTTGGATGGGGTATGTTGTGTATTGTGTTTTGATCTCCTAACTTTCTTTTAACTCTCTAGGTTTTTAAGTTTATGCCCTTTTCTTCAACAGATATGAATTACCATTTGACCGCCATGATTGGATTGTTGATCGGTGTGGCAAGGATGTTCGATATGTCATAGATTATTATGATGGAGGTGCTGTAGATCCTGCTTACAAATTTGCATTACTTGATGTCCGTCCTGCTATGGATTCCTTTGAAAATGTTTGGGACAGAATGAAAGTTGCGTACATGCGTTGGAAGTATGCCAGTGAAATCAGCGCTGCCCAAGAAAACCAGTCATCATCTGCTCAGTAACCCGATGAGTCAGTTTTTCAGTGGTATCTCCATGTTAATATATATCATTATGTTACCCCTCAGTCTCTGTGTAGAAGACTAGTGCTATGAGCTATTTGACAAAGTGATCATTATCACTGGAAAAGAAAAATCATAGTATGACAAAAGCTTTAGTAGGATTTTGATTCCTTCAAATGATATTTATACTATTAATCTTAGTCATAGTATATCACAAGGCAGTCATATTTATATTATAATTTGTTCTTAAACACAAGTAGATAATTTAGAAAGTGATCTGAAACATAATTATTTCATGCACTATGCTTATTTCAAATTGAGAAAGAAAAACATGATGATTTATGAGACTGTTGTCACAAATGACAAATGTAGAATTGTTCAATCATTGCTTCTGAGTAAAGTTTTAGTTCCTTCATTGTATTTAATGTATCAGACCTTGCAGTTCAGCAGATTACTATTACATGTGTCAGAGAAGGATATCATTGTAACATAATGTAACTTACTACATCATTTATCCTTTTAAAGTGGGCTTATTTCCATAAAGAGTGAGATGCTGATTACCCTGATTCAAACTTATTTACCTCAGTATTAAAATTTATTTTGAATTTAACAGAGTGTGCGAGTAGAGCTTGGATGTGTAAATGCTGAACTGTGACACAAATTTATTTTAAAGTGTTTTTGATTGTTATCATGTATGTGTTGTGGGAAACACAAGATCATGAATTACAAATGTGGCTGTTACTTGTGTCACTGACTGACTGGACACACGTTTACTGATTTTTTGCTAGAGTTCATATTAATGTACCAAAGTCCTTTAAAAGGATGAAATATATGACAAATGTCACTTCCTAGTCTCTGTATTTTTGTTGCACTGACTTTATAACTCCCAAATTGGGTTCAGAAAATAAGACATATCAGCAACGTAGGTTCAAATTTGCCGCCCTGTCATGCGTACTGATTCGTCGTCTGCGCAGGACGCCATTTTGAGTTATGGCCTCTGGACCACTTGTTGTGTCCTGTTTCGTTTGTCACAAAAAAACACGTTTGTTGGTCGGAAAGAATTAGAGTAGTTGTAGCCTTTCTTCACATATTTTTTCACTACACTTTGCTCTTCAAGAAAAAGCGTTGGAAACGTCAGGTAAATATTTAACTATGGTTTTGTGCCGGCAATGCCCTCTCCCCCTAGAGCCTTTGTACGCCATACAAGAAAAACAAACAGCTCAACATCATCTGCTTATTGATCTTACTTAACTGTGGTTCGACGGGCATTACAGCATTAGTTGTGCCATAGTTTGAATTTCTTTCTGTCACGATGTGTGAACGTCACAGGTACAGGGAAACATCTGTGCATTAACCTAATACACCTGACAGATCTCATGTATGAAGGGGAATGGACCTTCAATAGGTTTCAGTTCTGTGTCAATAAAACTTCAATTTGCACTTTTTCGAGCTCGTTTTAAAATTGTCTTCAAGTGTCATCTTTTTAATCCAAATTTTAAGTTTTTCTTAAACAATATCTTTCAATGGGTATTAGGGGATCCGATAGATTTTTTTACTCAAAGTAGAAGTGCAAGGCCATGCAAAAGTCAAATTTCTTGTAATTTGCTGGAATTTTTTGTTGTTGGAATGTTATCAACTGTACTAATGAGTGTCATTGTATTTTACAGGTGTGCTTCTTCCATCCGCAACAAATTTTCACATTTCCTTCCCTCAAGTATGAAACAATGTTCTAGTAGAAAGTATTTTAGGTATCTAATGCTGTGCACAGTATGCCTCAATTAACTTCGTAGTAGCTTCACTTTCAGATTAACAAAATTATTCCTTTAAAAGAAAGGCTCCTTTTGCCCAAGAACCTGTTCTCAAGAAGTATGAGACTAAGTACTGACCCAATTCCTTTATTTTTATTTGAGGCATATATGCTTTCTATTTA
The DNA here is from genome assembly GCA_033675135.1 of Frankliniella intonsa. Lineage (NCBI taxonomy): Eukaryota > Metazoa > Arthropoda > Insecta > Thysanoptera > Thripidae > Frankliniella > Frankliniella intonsa. The sequence goes on along the minus strand of CM066247.1, from coordinate 7,558,095 downwards.
GTTAGTAGTGTAGCTTCCAGTTATCGTTGGTAAATATATTTGTCGTCGTACTTTTTTCTTGCCACAAGGTTTGTGTTGGCCTGTTGTGGGCTCTAATGGTAGAAAGCAAAATTTTATTTTCTCGTATGCATTTTTCTTCTTCCGGTAAGTATAGCTAGCATTGTATCTGTAGAAAGATTGGCCAGATGTTTATTTTGTATTCTATACTATCCCATTCTGTATAATATTGTAAAATAAAACTTATACATTTATTATTGTTGTCTATTATCCTTTCTCTAGGTGAGCCTAGATGTAATGAACTTAAACTATGAAAAAGTTCCATTCATTTAAGAGCTGTTTAAATTCTAGGTAAATTTTAATCTGGAAAGCACAGTTTTTCCAGTTAGCAGACAATAAACACGGACAATATTTAGTACTTTTGGTTCATCTCACTATATTCAATGTAGCTACAGTTTCCTATTTTGTGCAATTCAGCCAAATCAGCACTTTTTGTATGTCATAAAATTATATTAAGTGCAATCAGTCATAAGTGTTTGGTGTTGACTATGGTGTAGACAGCCTTTACAAAAGAGTATTCTGAATGTGCAAATTGTTTTGGGCTATGTCCGTTTTAATAAACTGATTGTATCTAATAATTTATTAATTTTATAGTATTCCAAACGGTATATCTAGGATTTATCTCTTGACGTTTCAATTTTCATTTTGGAATGCTGATACAAAGCAATCAAATATTGTAATCAAAGCGGGGATTGAATATTCCAAAAGGAAAGGAACAGATTAAAAAAATAAAAATAAGTAGGAGGTGGAATGCCTCCTGGCGTTTCACAAGCTTACACTTGTTCGGAAATTCCAAAAGAAAGGAAACAAATAAATAAAAAAATAAATAACAAACTAAATTTTAAAAAAATTGGGCTCTAGGAGGGGACGGTGGCCTCCTGTCATTTCCAAAGTATCCAATTATTCGGAAGCGGGGAGGAAAATATTCTAGTGGGCGGGGTCCAACCCGGCGATTTCCCCGGAATCCGAAAAAGCGCAGTCCAACCTGGATTTTGTACGACCTTGTTCACACGGGTAAATTGGAGAAGGAATATGTATCATAGAGGATCAGGCCGTAAGATGCGCCGAAAAAATTCTACATCTTAGCAGACAATCCTCTTGATGGGATGAATCGAGAGCACCCCCCCCCTCCCCGCCTCCCGCCCCCCGTTCTGACCCTACCAGGCTCAGTAACAGCTTTCAGATCTGCAAAATTCGTCAAAAATTATACAATAATTCACGAAAAAGTCTCTTTTCCGTCACGTTAGCTGCTTTCATTGCCGAAATGGCAGGAAGCACATCTGCTCAAATCCGAAATTTTGAATGCATCAGTAACGATTATGGTTAGGTTGGATTGAAGTTGGCAGCTCTGCAGTAACGGTTGCAGGAAGGAACAGTTTGAAATGAACAGCCTAGAACAGCGCTCATAGTCGCTCCGTCTCGTTCGGTACGGCGTTTTTATTCGTATTCGCGGTTTGAACAAAACTTTTTGCATCTGTGTAAAGTATCGTTGTGAAGTAAGATATTCAAGTTGTGTAAGATTAGACTATTCCTCGGCAAAAGTCATAAATCGGGACTGTGTGTGATTTCAAGATCGCCAACAAGCTGGTTACCTATGTCAGCTGCCATTTCGTGGAACTTTGACTGAATGAACGTCTCCGGGAAACTCTGCTGGTAAGTGTTTTACCTCGACGGTCTAGTCATCCTAGGCAAAAAGCGCAATTATTGCGGCTGTCACTTTATTCAAGGTGGGGCAAAATCCAGCTCGGACAGCGCTTTTTCGGATCTCGGGGAAATCGCCAGGTCGGACTAAAAAGATAGGTCGGAGCTGCACCGGTCCCCTCCCACTTCTCCCACTTACTTCACAGTCAAGAAATACGTTAAGAAAAGGGTAAAGAGGTGAAGACCCTGAATCCGACCGATTCTACCATGTGATAAAAACAAAATAAGGATGAAAAAAATCAGGAACAAAAGGAGTTGGGAGGAGGACGAGGATGAAGGAGAGGAGGGCAGGGGGCAGGGGAGGGGGAAGCCAGGGGAAGCAAACATGCCGGGGACAACTTTCAGAACGGCGACTCATTTTTCTGCAGACACAGTTATGCTTGAGTTTTGCATCTTGTCTGGAAACTTAAAGTGCATTCGCGAAATGCTTACTGTGGCAGTTTCATACATCTACCTGGATAATTGAGATCAAAGCTTATTCAGAACTGAGAGGTAAGGCAATGCGGAGGGGTGGCTGGTCTGGTAAGTTTGTTGACTGGGACTGGGACGCGTACACCATCAAGGTAAGAAACAGAGAAACAGGCCGATTTGCGGCCTACGAGTTGTTTGAACACCACTAACACTCAAACTGGCTACCATGTGTCGTTTCCCGCTCCATGCACACAACTCGTGTCGAATTGGAATTGTTCCCTCCGCTCCTGGGCTCCCCCGTGCTCTTTGAAGTAGCTTGCTCACATCGCCGGCCCGGCCCGGCTGGCCTGTACAGCGCTCGAGGGGAGGTTAGCAGAGTCTTCTCTCTCTCCCACCTAATGGCGATGCCCCATGAGTGCGACAAGGACGGAGGTACGAGAGGCCCGAGCGGAATCAGTCTACTGGTTGGCCGGGCTCGGGCTGGACTCTGGACTCTCTTTGTGGTCGGTGGTCACTACTTGTTATTGCACCTGAAAGGTACACTTAGCCCGGCCGGGCGCAGAGCTGGGCCGAGCACCGGCGGCGGCGGCGGCGGCAGCGGTGCGGCCGGCACTGAGAAAACACTAACGCCGCGAGTGGTGCGAACGAGCGCGCGCGTGTGTGTGTGGCCTCATAGCCTGGCTCGTTTCCCTCACATATTGCGAGTCCGGCCCGGCTGGCCAGGTCGTTACGGCGAGTGTGTGTAAAACTAATGCGTGTTTTCTCTCGTCTGTAGGGATGACCTGATCAGCGTGGCGGGTGGCGGCGGCGGGGCGGCGGGGTGGGGCCCGGCCGGCGGGACGAGGCCGCTGTGTGCAGAGCGTGCGCCGCCCGCGACACCGAGTGGTGAGTACAAAAATCGAGGTTTTACTGTATAGAGAGCGATAGAGAGTAATTGTGCTCATTTATCTTTCGTAGAGTTCTCGCTCCTTTCAAGAGCGTAATTGATTTTTAAACCTCTCTAGAACCACTAAAGAATACAATGACTCATTACATTGGCTCTCAGGGGAGCGAAAATGTCTTAATCTAGCTTTTACAGTGTGTGTATTTTTAATACCAACTTTCTATCAAAATCATGCTATGACCAAACGAAACGAGGCAGCGCGGGCTGATTCCAAATTTCCAAATGCCATCGTGGCCGTACTGTAATTTGACCCCATTTTCGGCCAAATCTCGGCTTGCTGGGTAGGGACTCCACCCCATGTCTTCCCTCACACCTGTTGTGGCGGCGCGGTGCCACGCCACGCCACCGCATAAAGCGAGAGAGGCCCATTAAGGCATTAGGGCGCCTTAGTTTATATTCGCACGCCACGCTTGACGGCGAAAAAGAAAGCGTCGAGCGCGGAAAAGGACGAGAAAGGCACGGCGAGGCGAGGCGGAGCAGGCTTCCGAAGTTTTGGAATTCAAATGAGCTTGTCAACCGTAGTGCGCTTTTGACGCCCCGCCCCTGCGAGACGCGGCCGCGCCGCCGGTGAGCACGCCAGCGGCAGTCCCTCATCCCCCCCCCCCCGCCCTGCCTCACCTCGCCCAGCCACCGACCGCCCCTCCCCGATTTTGTTTTTTTTTTTTGAATTAGGAAATTGCAAAAATGTCGTTAAAATTTAGCCTCTACGTCATCGTCCTCGGTTGTCCGCGCGGCTCGATAACCCTGGGGGGCCGGGGCGGCTCTGGAAAAGCTAATGTGACGTGCGTCACACGTGCAAGTGTGACGTCGGGTGCTGGTGAGGGGCGGTGCGAGCAGAGGCACCGGCAGAGCGTGAGGGTGGCCCCCTCCCCCCCTCCCTCCCTCCTTCCCTCCCTCCTGGCAGGGGAAAAGAGTTAGGTCGCATGGGAGGCTCACAAACGAGCAGACAAACACACGTAACAAAGCTTACGCCAACGCGGGCGGGGCGGGGCGGGGCGGGGCGGGGCGGGGCAGGGCGGGGTGCGCCCAACAATATGGCATATCAGGCCGCCGCGCCGCCCGGGTCCCGGCCGTCCCCGCAGCGCAGCGGCCCGGCGGTGCCCAGCGGCGGCTACTGGAGCCCCTGCCAACTGGCGAGTAGGCACGCCCGCCACGCTCAGCGTTTGGCTGGGCTGCCTAACCACCCGGGCGCCCCCCGCTCCGCCGCCCTTAGAGGGTACTCGGTTGGCTGGAGGCGGGGCGGGGCGGGGCAAAGTAGTAAACCCATTTGTCCCCCGCGCTGCTATCTTGTCGTCGCCGCTTCCCGCGCGCCCTGTTCTATATTAACCCCCCCTCCCCATCACCACTATGCCCGCAGGTTGGGCACCCACACCGAGTGGGTATATTGACATGAGTAGGTGGACCGGCGACAAGGCACCCGGCACATCGCGGAGACCTTCCTACCGCCACGTGCACCTGCGCCCGCCCGCCCGCGCCCCGCCGCCCTCCTACCTCCCCCCCCCCTCCCTCCCCTCCATCCCCGCGCCCCTTCCTGTAATGAAGTTGGAAGTCGGTAAGAGAGGGCCCATTGTTAACGTGGAGGCCCTCGGCATTGTTCGCCCCCCCTCTCCCCCAACTTCTTCTTTTGCTCGTTCGGAAAGGAAAGCTCTGCTCTCTACCTCTGCTGGCGCTGTGCTCGAATAGGACGGACAGAACAGAACCTCCCGTTTTGTCGCTTCTTCTCATCACCCGAGAACCACCGAGTGCTATAGGCTTACGGGGCGTTTTGTCGTCTGCTGCGGTATAGCAGCGACCGCATGAGGCCAATTGAGCAATGAGATTGACAGTCGGCAGGCATGTTGCGAGGGCGATGGCGTCGCCTTGTGGGCGGTGTGTCACCGATGTCAACGATGATGGCCTGTATGAGCTCGGGGCGGGGAGGGAGGGCGGGACGACCTAATAGGGCACCGATGTGGCGCGGGCAAGCAGGCAGGCCGGGCACCGGGGTCAGGCCCAGGTGCCCCCACCCCCGCCGCCCCCCGCCCCGCCCCCGCCGTGGCCCCGCCCAGACTCTGCTAGTGGTCGGGGCCCTCCGCGGGCCCCACGGGGGGACGGCCCTGGAGGGGGGCGCGTGTCGGGAGGGGGTAGGGGGCGCGATGGGGGCGCGCTCTGGCGCTCACAAACCAGGCCAGCGCGGCCGGAACCGGGCGGGCGCTGAGAGGCGGGGCCAGGGTGGGGAGTGCGGGGCGGGGGCGGGGCCACGGCGCGGGGAGGCGGGGCAAAATGGCAGAGGGCACGGGAGAAAATAAAGTTTGTAAATGCACCCGAAAGCTTTATATAGACTGTGGCTGATTTCGGTCGAGTGAGTATCTGCATCGAATTTTCGTTGTATCTAATTCCCGTCGAGAATCCCTGGCAATTGTGGCCCACGCGCAGCTGCGTGCGTGCTCTTTTTGCAACGCTGAGCCGGAATCTGGATCGAAAGCTCGTCATCCCCTCTGCGCTGTATACACTGAAAATGGAGGAGAAAGATTTATCTCTCTTCTAAGAGAATGATTTTGACCCAAAAAGTCTTTCTCTCCTGAGCGCGAGACTTGATTCTCTCGTTCCAGTACCAGGCGTCTAAGATACTGTATTCAACGTCCAGGCAAGCTGGCGGTGGTCGCGTCGCGTGGGGGCTAGAGGACCTGCGGCACCTGCCCTGCGGTGAGGGAGGCCTTGTTGGTTTGTCTCCGGGCGGTCTCTCTCTCTCCTCTCAGGATGGGGTCTTCCTTCGCCCCGGGCCGGGCGTTTCTTTTTCGTATAACAGCGGGGATGTTCAATCTTCACACCTCGACGGGACCCCGCCCCGCCCCGCCGCGCCCCGCCCCGCCCAACGGCGCCCTTCGGTAGGGCTTTGTTTGCACCCCAATCCCATCTAGGCTCGACCCTCTTCAACTTTCGTACTCGCACTTCTCCCCGCGGCGCGGCGCGGGCGAGAACAGTCGCGGGCCTATTGCCACGCCTTTCACATTTCTTTTTCATTTTAAAGAATAAGGCATGGTGATTAATTCGGCTTATTTCTTTGTTCTGATGCCTCATGCACGCGACGCTTTTCCCGTTAAACCCAACCCAGTTACCGACGGCACGAAAATACTTATTCTTTAACTTGAAATCTTGTCTAAATAAAGAGTTTTTTGGACTCAAATATATTTAGATTTCTATAGATTTTGTTTGGACACACGCTACATTGCAGGAGGCAAACCGGTCTTTATAATTATAGCGATAAACTCTTTTCTTCTCGCAATCTCTCTAACAGAACGATCTCCTAAGTGCAAATCAGTCGCGCTTCATCAAAAAAGTATTTCCTTGGCGCAATACAAGATCATCACGGCGGCGAATAAAACAACGACTGAATAAATATAGGCGCGCGCAGGTTATTCGGCCAAAGTCAAACAACGCACCTTCCTCGTTCTTGTCTCCGGAAAGCTGGAAAGGAATGGAGCCACTTAGGGAGCGCCGCGCCACGCCGCATTCCTCCGGCAGTTCCGGGTGGCAGCTCCGGGCGGGGCCGGCTCGGCTCGTTAGGAAGGGTTTTGGCCTCCTGGCGACCCTCTCGGCGACAGTCGATCCATCGCGTGCGGGGCGGGGCGGGGCGGGGCGGGGCGGGGCGCCTCAGAGCGAAAACAGGCCTGATTTATTTAGCGGGGCTGTAAGGTGTGCCGGTGGTGCGCTACGCGCCGCCGAACATTCCTGCAGAATTAGCGCCCTTTGTCTACGCGGCAGAGAAATGTAGTTAAACCCCGGAGGGGTGCCATTAATGACGGAATGCGACGAGAGAGAGAGAGAGAGAGAGAGAGAGAGAGAGAGAGAGAGAGAGAGAGAGAGAGAGAGAGCGAGAGAGAGAGAGAAGGGGGGGGCATGCTCTCAGGGATCATTACCCTGCGACATTAGAGGCTGAATTCAAACTCCCTCTCTCATCTGCCTGATCCAGTCTCCTACTTCTTTTAACATCTACGTGTAAAAAATATCGAAAAATTTGACAATTTTATCGCTCTAAATCTGTTAGCGAAATCATGCGTAACCCATGTAATCTTGTAGCCCCGCGTACCAGTAAACATAGTGGTAATTTTCTTATAGAGGTTAACGGGCCCGCCCGCTTGCCTGCCCCTGTCCTGTGCCCTTCTTCCAGCCTTATAACCGCTGCGTTATTCTTGTCTGTTTGCAGAGGCGGGATGGTGACGGTCACCGGGATTAAGGTAAGGAAAAGAGTCATCACTGCCACTCCGCCCTTAACGAACAACTTGCAGAAGTCGTTCTGCATGCCTCTCCCCTCTCGCCGCAAGCACCCTTCTGATTTATTTGTATCGGTGGAATAGTGGTGCACAAGCCGGGCAAGTCATAATGATAAGGCGCTTGCAGGTCCGGCCTGGGCCGCGCACTGCCTGGGCTCTTCAAAGAGCATCGCCGATCAGTGCGGGGCCGGGCCGGGGCCGAGGCCCGGGGGGCGAGCACACCCCCGCCGCCTAGCCTCGCCCGTATCGCATACTGCTTCTCGCCTGCACCTTGCTGAGCTTTGCTCCTCATCGCTTTGGGATGACTCTGCTGCACTAGGGATAACGATATCCGGCGCGTTACTCTTCAGCAAGAGGAAAAGAGGCGCCTCGCGGGTACAGGACGCGCCTCGACGCCGCGACGCGCCGCGACGCTTGCTTGAAGCGGCGTCGAAACGTAATGGTGGGGCGTTCCTCTGCGAACCACTCCGCCCCGCCCCGCCCCGCCCCGCCCCGCCCCCCACGCTCTCGTGAATGCGCCTTACACATCTCGCTCACCTGTCTGCCCCGCCCCGCTGCGCCCCGCCCCGCCGCGCCCCGCCCCGCCCCGCCTCATCTCTTCGGCGCGCATTCTGCTCCCACTGCTCATGTGAAAAGGCAGAAGGAGTATATCTATGCAAGGCGCCTGCCCCGCCCCGCCCCGCCCCGCCCCGCCGCTGTACTGCGGGTTGCCGCTCTTTCAATTCCGCCTTCGCTATATCGCGGAGGTGTCGCCTTTCAGGCCGGGATCACGTTTCCTGTCCTCGTCCTCCAGGCTGGGCCTGGCTATGGCCTGGCCTCCTCCCCAGAGGCCACGGAGCTGAGCAGCGCAGCGCGCTGAGTCCCCACTATCGTGATGAAAGAGCTCTCTGTCGGCGGCGTCGCCGGCCTCCGGGGCCCGCGCCCCGCCCCGCCCCGCCCCGCGGGCAAGAACGCCCCATACGGGGTGCCCCGCCCGCCGCCCCGCCCCGCCCCGACCGGTAGCTCTGCCCGGCCTGCCTGAGGGCGCGATAGGAATTGGAGTGAGTGGGTGCGAGGAGGGAAACACTCTGCGGTCTCCAGTCAGTCGCCTCGCCAGTCCCATCCCGGCCCATTTACGAGTAGTGGTCGCTGTCGCCCGGCCGCTGACAAATGTGACGTCATCGCGCCAGCGTCAGCGATGAGCCTCACATGCGCTCACACATGTGACGCACGGCCTCCTGCCCCGCCCCGCCCCGCCCCGCCCCGCCCCGCCCCCTCACAGGCGCCCTGGCGCTTTTGTCCCGCACGAGGGGGAGCAAAGGTAACCTCTGAAGGAGAGGAGCGCGCAGAGCGAGGAGCAGAAGCCGTCATCGGGGATGTCAGATAAAAGAACCGACCCAACCCGGGTGGGCTGGGCTGGGCTGGGCGGGGCAGACCTGGTCCGACCAGGCCCTGACCGCCCCCGCCCCGCCCCGCCCCGCCCTGCCCCGCGCAGCTCCGCGCAGCGGCGCCCGGCTCTTTTGTTCTGTGGTGGCGTTCCGCCCCGCCCCGTGTTCGCCCCGCCCCGCCCGCCCCACCCCGCCCTGTCGATAACACGTGACAAGCCCCGCGGACAGGACAGAACAGAACAGGACAGGGCGGCAGCCAGGTGGACTCCTTTGTGCCGCTCCCAGTTTCTTTTGCTCCGCGAGCGAACTGAGCTGCCCATTGAATCGGCCTCTGCCCGCCCCGCCCCGCCCCCGCTGGGACCTAATGGCCGAGGACTCGGCGGGGCCGGGGCCGGGGCCGGGGCCGTGCCGCGACAGCAGAGATCTGCTGCTCTGTGGCGTGGCGGAGGTAATGATAAACACAGATCGGCGGGACGAGCCGTCTCATTACGGCACAGTTAATGGAGGGAGAGGCGAGGCGAGGCGAGGCAGGCGCTTCAATCAATTTCACCTAACGATCTATTGCCGCGATCCGTTTGCTTGTGTTTTTCCTCCCCGCTCTTCCTCGCTCTCGACCAGAGAGAGAGAGAGAGAGAAAAATAGAGAGGGAGAGAGAGAGAGGGGGGGGGGGGAGGTGTCGCGGGCACCTGCCATGACGGCGGGCTCATTTAGCGTGCTCAGGCGGCGGTGGCGTGCTGTTGGGGTTGGCTTGCCCTGCGTACTGCTGCCTGCCTGCCTGCATATGGTCACCGGGAGGCTCGGCGAGGAGCGGAGCGGGCCAGGGCGGGCCAGGGCGGGTGCCGAGGGGTGCGGTGCAGGGCCTTGTCACACAGGTCGCTGCTGCACTCGCGAGTGTGTGGATGTGGTGGTGGTGGGGGGGGGGGCGCATTGGCCGTGGCAGTCCATTTGAGGCCCCCATCAGCGTTGTGGTCACGCGGTGCGGCCGCCGCGGTGGCCGAGGCCCGAGCCCCGACCGGGCCGCCCCGCCCCGCCCCACCCCTCCCCACCGCACCCCACTCCGCGCCGCTCCGGACTGCTAAAAGCCTAAGGCTAATTTGACTATAAGCTCTGCATTGTAGCTTACGGTGCAGGGTGCATTACACCTTGAGCGTTTCTTAGTGCAATGAGAACCTCTATTCGGCGAGCGCTTGTTTCGGTTAGCGCTCTACTCAACGAGCGAATAAGTAGTGTCGCACACCAGTGCAAGTGAGCGAAAAAATCCATCCGCAAGTAAACGACACTTTTATTCCCAGTGGCGTATGGCAAATGCGAGGCAGCGTTTTCGTGACCTGCCGGTCCGGGCAGGAAAGTAAAATCCCAACCCAACACCCAACCACATCCAAATTGCCCCGGTCACTTTTGTGTCTGGCCGACACAACTAACTACCCCTCGGTGGGGGTACTTCGCCCGCCCCGCCCCGCCCCTCCCTCCCCCAGGGCGCACGTGTGTAAATGTGCGCGCCGAGGTGCGGGGCGGGGCCGGGCGGGGCGGGGCGGGGCGGGCGGGGCGTTGTGCGGCGCCAGCCCTCTGCTCTTGCTATATGTTTTGGGTGCTACTTCCACGTTAGCTCACCTTAATTATTCACGGGGACCCGTAATTAGACCAGAAACAGGGCGAGGCCAGGCGCGGACCGGGCGTGGCGTGGCGTGCGCCTCGCCCTCACCGCACCGCATGTTCTTCCCCCCACTCCCTCCCTCTCTCTTTCTCTCCCTCTCCCTCTCCCTCTCATCCACCATCTCACTCCTACCCCTGTGTTTTTCACTCTCGCGGTGTGCCCCTTCTCTACTCCAGTCTCGTGTCTCGTTGCCCTCCTCCAGCGTCCTGTCGCTGTCGTGGGCCCGGCCCTGGCGACATGCTCAGGTGGACCTTCGCCCCGCCGCGCCCCGCCCCGCCCCGCCCCGCCCCGCCCCGCCCCGCCCCGCCCCGCCCCGCCCCTCCGCGCCCCGCCCCGCCGAAATGACACGCAGAGCTTTCCTTTCCCTGCTTGTAATTCCAAGACATAGTGGGTCTGAGAGGGGCCGAGCCCGGCGCGGGCTCGCAGGCCTCGGCAAGAACAGCCCGGCCCCGGCCCGGCCTGGATTTGCGCTGAGTGTTTGCTGCCGTACTGCGGTAACCACCGGCTCCGGGGCGGGGCGTGGCGGGGCGTGCCGGGGCGGGGCGGCGCCTCATCCGCCCTCCGCCACGCCCCTACCCGCACGCGCACCTCACCTCGCCTCGCCTCGCACCAGAGCCCCGGAATTGCTCCGCGAATCCGGCTTTTCTACCGGCTTGTTATGTTTCCGGAGCTTCCGGGCGGGCGCGGGCGCGGGCGCGGGCCGGGCGGGGTCCGGGTCGGGTTTGGGTTTGCAAGCAGCCCGCCCGCCGCGCCATCACGGACGCATGTCGCTCTTATCCACTCCCCACAGCGGCCCGGCCCGGCCCGGCAGGCCACGGGGTCAGCGGGAAGGCAAGACGGCACACGTTTACACAAAAAAAAAAAAAATATCCCAACGAAAAATTACGATTACAAAATGAACAAGAGACAAGTAAATTGCTTAATTTCTTTCTCTTATTGCACGCGCGCGTCTTTTGTTGGTCGGCGGGCGGAAACTTTTAAGTTTGGTCCCGAGGACATGCAGCTCCCCGCCCGCCCCGCCCCGCCCCGCGGGACAGCTGTCCGGACCTACTTAAACTTTTCTAATGAGAAGCGCATTAAATTTAATTTAATTTCCCCGCCCTGGCAGATGCCGCTCGCGGCGCCCCGAGTCCGTGTACGCCTGTCTGTGCCCGTCCCCCGTCCCGCCGTGGACCTTAGGACCGCAGCGTCACCTCTCACGAGAGAGAGAGAGAGAGAGAGAGAGAGAGAGAGAGAGAGAGAGAGAGAGAGAGAGAGAGAGAGAGAGAGAGAGAGAGAGAGAGAGAGACGAGTGACTTAACTGCGCCGTATTGAATATTTCAAACCCTCTTTTTTAATTCCACCGTGCGCTTGGGAAACCGCGAGTGTATATAGCCGCGTGCTCAAAACCTCGCCCTCTCTCCCTTATGCCCATCCGTCTTGAGGATGGAGATTGCGATTTTAATATTTCACTCGTCCAAAACACAAATTACAAACGCACCGGCTGCTGAGAATAAAAGAGAAAGCCTGGCACCGCGTCCCGTCCCCGGCCCGGCGCTGGCCCGGTCACATTAGGACTCAAGGATTTTAGATCTCTAAAACTCTGTATCTGAGAATCTGAGACTCTAAGACTCAAGGACTCTAGGAATTAAGGACTCAAGGACTCTAGGACTCTAGGACTGTAGGTAGGCCGCTTTCGCCGTGCGGACCTGGCGGTTAGTCTGGACCAGGACGCTGCGCTCTGGACGCCCCTTCTCCTCGGGCGCAGTAGGGTGAAGGTTTAGTCCCGGGGACGAGGCCGTGCAGAGATCATGTATCCGGGTCACGGCGCGCGTGCGTCACGCTCGGTCACGCTCCAGGCTCGACCTGTTGCGCGGCAAGGGTCGGCCCTCTCCCCGGCCCGGCCCCGGCCCCGGCCCCGCGGCCCGCCGCGCCGCACCGCAGCAACAGGCCTCGCTCAGAGACCACTGCGAGAGCCCCGGCCCGGCCCCAAGGCCTCGACTCAACAGCCCCGAACTCTGTCTGCGGCCTGTCCTGCCTGTCGAGCGAGGGAGCGAGGCTGCGGCCGAGGCCGGCGTGGCTTATGCGGCGCATCACATAACCCTTTTTCTTTTCCTTCTCCCGGCCTCGGCCACGCTCTGCCCCGCTTGATGCATATACGGCGTCTCGCACGCCGCCATATGCCGTCCTGCAGAGCCGGGCTGGGCCTCGGCTCATAGCCTTATGTCGGTCCGCCCCGCCCCGCCCCGCCTGTCCCTGCCTCCCACCTCCACGCCCCACGCCTTACTGCCCCCACTCCCCACGCCGCCTGTGCAGAGGGTGTGTATGGAAAGAGAATAAATAATCTCACCTTCTGGTCCATTCTTTAAAGCTGCGAGGAGCGCGGCGCGTAGCTTTGATGTGATAATCGTGAGTCTGTGCGGCCGGCCCGGGGTGGGGCGGGGCGGGGTGGGGCGGGGCGGGTGTGTCTTTAAAGTTTGATCATCCCGCCGCCTTCCGCACGCCCCACCCCCATCCCCGTCCCGCCCCGCCCCGGATAACCGGACCGCGCTCGCTATGGGACAGCTCCAAAGCGGGGTGTTCCTGGCCTCTGCTCAGCTATTCGGTTTAGCTGCCCTCTCCTCCCGACCCGGGTAATTAAGCCCCCAGCCGGCTGTCACGGCGTGGTGTGGCGAGGCGGGGCGGGGCGGGGCGGGGCGGGGTGGGGTGTGTGCCACCGAACAATAACGCCCGCCGGGCTGCAGCCGTGCTGCGTCGTGCGTCGCACGGCATTGTCGCCCACCCCGCCCCACCCCACCCCGCCCCACCCCGCCTCACCCCGCTCCGCCTTACCCCGCCCCGCCTGCCTCGCCCCGCCTCCTCACCACGCCCCGCCTCGCTCTGCTACCGAAACCACACCACCTCGCCGAGCCTACGCGGGGCCACTTGGCCAAAAGGCAAGAGAGAGGCCGCGTGGGTCTTATCCAGCTTTAACTTTAAAGCCTACTCACCTTCTTATTCTCACCTCAAAACTTTCTAAACTTAAAAGCCTAAAAAGTACCCGTTCCCGGGTGGAATAAATTCCAGGACTCTGCGGCCTTATACTCTATTCATTGTAAGAGTAATCTGATGTCCCTATACCTACAGCGGACCGGCCGGGTGTCGTCGCCGCCTGCGAAGTAAGGGTAGGCCATCCCGCTGCACACCACTGCCAGCCGGTACGGCCTACCTGACAGGGGCCCTGCTCCGCCGCGCCACTCAGACAGCTCTAAAGGCTGCCTTTGCGTTGCAGCGCGCGCGCGCGCCTGTGTGTGTGTGTATCATGTAGGCCGGCGGATATACGTACTTAGCGCGGCGTCGTCGCTCTCACTCTCCATTACAATATTTCCCTATGAAACAGTTGGAGGGGAGGGGAGAGCGGTATCCAAGACTGCGGGAGGGTTCTCTGCACTGCACGCACTGCCGCGCCCTGCCGTGCCTCGCCTCGCCCGCCTCCCTGCCGCCCCGCCTGCCGCCTCGACTCGAAACCATCAAGCTCCCCTCGCCCCACCCCGCCCCGCCCCTCCCCGCTCTTCAAAAATATCATCCCTTTCGCGAACAGAATTTGGATACCGGGCTGTTTGGCTCCAGCGGCGGAAGGAAGGGCGCGGGGGCGCGGCTCCCCGTCTAGGCCAGGCAGTCCGCGCCCCCCGCGCCAGACCACAGCCCCCAGGCGATGTGCGCGCGGGGCCGGGGCCGGGGCCGGCGGAGCCGCTCCGAGTTGGGAGGATGTCAAGGAGTCAGCAGCTCTGGCGGGGCGGGCATGGCCTGGCCTGGTCGGGCCGGGCCGGGCCGGGTCGCGGGGAAAGTTGAAAGCACGTGAACGGAGTAAACTTTATCGAAGCCACCCCGGGCCGGGGCAGGGCGGGCCGGGCCGACCCCAGCGCAGCCCAGCCCAGCCCAGCGTGGCCCCGGGGCATGTGTCTGCCACCTAGTTGCGACCGCCCGCCCCCTCCCGCGCACCGCACCGCACCGCCCGGGGCGGGAGGGAGGACGGAAAGTAAGTAAGGCGCCGGACTGAAAGGGGGCGGGTGGTGTGGCGTGCTCGCCGGCAAATACATAAAATACTAGTTGCGAGTCTCCCGCCACGGCCACCGTGACGCGACACCAGCCCGCTGTCACTGGTGCTCCCCCAGGCCCTGCCGGGCGGGGCGGGGCGGGGCGGGGCCTCGTGGGAAGAGCAGCGACCAGCAGCCAGCACCGCGGTACTAGCACCTCCGGGGCCTGTCGTAAGGCTAGTTCTTGCGGGCCAGCCGCCCCGCCCCGCCCCGCCCCGCCCCGCCCCGCTCCGCCCCGCCCCGCCCCACCCCGCACCGCATCGCTACGGTGGGCGCCTCGGCCAGAGAGGGTTAAGCCCCCGCCCGCCCCCACCGCTGACCCCTCCGCCGTCGCACGCGCATTTTCTTAATTATGTGACCCAATTTGAGGCTAATCCCGTTATTCGCCACGACGCCCGTCTCCCGGCCCGGCTGGTCCGGGTCCCTCGAGGGTCTCTGCGGTATAGAGGAAAGGACGAGAAGGGCGCGGGAAAATGGTAAAGAATGCGATGTGGGTCGTCCGGAAAAGGGGCTTTCAGCTGGGGCTGGCGCGGCGGTGGTTGTAGGCGTGGGCGAGGCGAGGCGAGGAAGGATCGCCATAACCCAATGTCTAATTGGCGCTCATTGAGTTTGGCGCGAGTTGAGCCAAGCTGTGACGAGCCGAGCCGAGCCGAGCCGAGCGCAGCGCTGGACAGAGAGCGCCCCCCTCCGACTGCCTCTTCCCTCTCGGATCAGCGCAGGGAGGATTATCTTGCGTTTTCAAATGACTTGAGGACCGTGTTGCGCTCGGCAAACACCTTTAGCCCGACCCTCTTCTTTATCAAATCAGACGCCGTCCTGAAGAGAGATGCTGCGGGCGGGCGGACAAAGTTTGACTTGTTTTTATTTTCATTTTTTGTTTTAATATTTTCAAGTGAGGTTGTTTGTTTGTCTGGAACTTACCCATTCTGCTCAACTTTCCCGTGTCAATAACCCCCCCGCTACTTTTGGAAGGAAAGGGGGCGGAGACAAGATCTGATCAAACGGGAACTGGCCCAATTTGCTCTCCTTGTGATGAAATCGGCAAATCGGCTCCGCGTACCCGGATGAATAGCATCGTGGCGCGGCGCGGCGTGGCGGGGTGGGGCGGGGTGGGGCGGGGCGTGGCGGGGCGTGGCCCGCGCTGGTCGCGCTTTGTGTGGACTGATCCCTCTGATCCCCGTGGCCCCGCCGACGAGGTCTGCCTGCCCCGCCCCGCCCCACCCCGCCCCACCCCACCCCGTGGCTGAGGCCACACTGTAGCCACCCAATCCCATCAAGGCAGAATCGAGGGAGCAAGGGAACAGAGAGAGATAGACGGACCAGGCGGGACGGACTGTCAGACATTGCGGGGCGGGGCGGGGCGGGGCGGGGCGCGGCGGTGCGGGGCGGGGCGGGGCGGGGCGGGGCGGGGCAGCGCGGCACGGCCTCCGCACAAACGCCAGTGCGCCTGACTGACTTCTCCGGGGCCGAGTCGACACAGCTAATTACCCTGAAAACATCAGTGTGGCCGGCTGCTGGCCGCTGCTGACGCCGCCACCGAGGCCGAGGTCGAGGCCAGCCACTCGCCCTGCTGGCATGCCTCCAGACCTCGCGCGCCCCTACGGCCTCGGCCCGGGCCAGGCTGCTGGACTCCTCGTTATACCTGGGCCCCCCGCCCCCCGCCCGGCGACCACCGCCCACTCTCGCGCACTCGCCGACATTTGCCCGAACCACAAACACATCCTCCACGGCCTCCTTAGGCGTGCAAAGCTAATGACGTAAGGGGGTGGGGCGGGGCGGGGCGGGGGCCTCAGTAATTTTGCCGTTTGGGCTAGGGTAGTATGGTCATGGCTTCTCTGCAGGTCTTTTCTGGCCATGCCCATAATGCACTGGCGCGCGACATAATCCCCCCTCTATAATATTCCGCCAAGCTCACGGCTCGCTGTCTGAGAGTAAAAGCAAGCTGGTACATTAATTTACGTTTGGTAATTGTCATTGAAGTTTAGACTTGCTATAATGTATCATATCTACCAAAAATCAATAAAACCACTAACTAACTACGAAGCACTACTTTCCCATTGCTCTGCAACAGGCCTTCCCCCCCCCCCCCCCCGGTCGGCTCGATTTGTTCGAGCCCTTCTCGCGGCCCGGACGGCCCGGACTGGCTCGCCTGTTGAATAATGCTATGCGCTTCATGCATGCACATTTTCACGTTGGAGTGGCGTCCTACGGCACGGCTCCTCGCGCGGCGCAGAGGAAGTCCTCTGAGGCGACTCCAGACTCCAGGTCGGGGCGTGGCCTGGGCTTGGGGTGGCACTCAGTGGCTGCAAACTCCTCCTGGCCCGGCCCGGCTCTGGAGCTGCATTATTAAGACAGAGGAGAGCCTGGAGCCTGGAGCCTGGAGCCTGGAGGAGGCTCGAGACTCCGGGCCGGGCTGGGTACAACTGCCCGGGTCGATCTTGTACCCCCCCTATCCTGTACCGGGGGGTACACCGGGCTAGCGCCAGCCCCCGGGTCAAACCAGGACATAATGTTGTGTCCCGTCTAGACGAGAGGTCTCCGGGGCGTTCCGGGACCCACCCGCCCCAGGGAGCACCCCAAGGAGCCCCTCGCCCCGCGCCGCACCTGGCCGGACCACCCTGCTCGGTACTGTATTCCCAGCTGTCGCCACGAGGGCGCCCCGTGAAGGAGCCATACATGGTCAGGTTAAAGCTGTCTCAGAATAAGGAGGCTACAATGGAATGAAGCGCTTGCTCCAGACTCCAGAATGGCGGGGGCGGCGAGGGGATGGCCTTACCGCGCCCGCGCCGGCGCCTGCCCATGTAGGCACCTCCCTTTACCTACCCCCGCTCCAGCCTCAGCGGACACGACCGTATTCTCACCGCACGGCTACCACTTCTTTTTAGGCCCCCGTTAGGGGTGCCTATTGCTCACGCCAGTGAGTTTTATACTTCTTCTTGACGATGGCCCCTTATGGCCGCAGCCGTTTGTGTCTATACGATTCGCATTAAATTTAAATGAAAAATACTAGAAAAAATTAGGAATTTTTTGAAATAGGCCTGAAGTCAAACTGTTCGGCCAAATTTGCATAAAATTAGTTTGCATTCGCTGTTTCCATGGTAATTACGAGCGGAGCAGCAAGGCCGAGCCGGGTCGGGGAAGGCTTTGACCAATAAAATTATTTCGCGGTTTTTCCCGACCAATGAAAAAGATCACTTGTTGCTTTGTACCTCGATGTCCAAAAGTTTTTCCTCGGTAGGGGTCACGTCAGAATCGCAGCAGTTTCGCGCCGTGCAAAAGGATGCACCACCATCACAGTTTTGAACGCGACCACTAGCTGCCGGCAGCGGCTCCTGATTGTTGGAAGGGACTGTAATACCGCCTTCCAATAATTTTATTTGAAAGTGGGCGGGGCTTCTAACAATACCGCCAACCTAAGATTCAGACCTAAGTTCATGTTTTCAGTAAATGGTTTAAATTAGTGCGCCTATGTGTCCATATGTTTGTGCGTAAAGGCTTTTATAATTGTTTGCTAAACGCCTGCAACATTCTTTGACTTCTTTTCCAAATTTAATTTTTTTTAAAGAATATTTAACGTTTCATTCAGTGGCCAGCAGAAGAGCGTTGTTGATAGCCGGATCGCTGGGCGACATTTTGTGTGGCAGATCTGTAGCTCACGAATATCATGATGTTTTGACTTTCACAAACAGTTTTGACATGATATTTTAAAATTCTATCTTATTTTAAGGTAAGTGTTAAAACCTAGGGGGCCGTTTAACGCGTTAGCGTTAGAATTTTTCTTCTTCTTATACTGCTGCTTGCTCCACTGGACCAAAACTTTCAGCCCCTCCAAAAAAAAAGGAAAAATCCGCAGCAGAACGAGATCCCCAGCGCCGCCCGGCGCAGCGCGGCCCGGAAGCCTTGTGTGGAACGACTTTCGCCCTTACGTGAGCCACGCTCCGCTCCGCTCTGCGCTCTGCGCTCCTGACAAAACAAAGTGGAAAAGAATATTCCCGCCAACAATGTTGGAGCGGGCCGTGGAGTCGCGGCAGCAGTAGCAGGTGGGGCGGGGCGGGGCGCGGCGGGGGCGGGCTCTGCCCAGGCCGAGGCCGGCCCGCGCCTGGGCCATCGCAGTCAAGTATTCCGTTTGATGTGACGGGGCGGGGCGGGCGCCAGGCGGGCCGCCTACCCGCGGGGGCTTACAGCGGGGCCGGAGCGTGTTAGCACCCCGTGAGCCCCCCTACCCGACCACGCCCCGCCCCGCCCCGCCCCGCCCGGCCAAGGCTAGGGCTGGCCGTCGCATCGCTATGGCACCACTATCGACGGCGTGCTCAACCACCTGCTCGGCCCCTCCCTCTCTCTCTCTCTTTCTCTCTCTCCCTCTCTCTCTCCCTCTCTCTCTTTCTCTGGTACCTCAACACTACGCGCGCGCCGTTAATATTTTCTTTCAATTAAACGCAAGGGAACGGGGCTGACCCGCGCGCCGACCCTGCTGGCGCTGGCGCTCATCCGGGCGCCTGCCCGGCCCCGCCCGGCCCCGCCCGGCCCCGCCCGGCCCCGCCCGGGAGGGAGGGGCGGTGGAGGCGCTGAGGTGTTATCTCGGCTGTTTATTCAGAATGCCGTTCCCACGTGTGTCGCCTCTACTAGTGTTTATACGACCAGACCACCGCTGCGCTGCTGGCCCTGCCCTGCCCAGCCCAGCTCATCCCAGAAAGGCTCGCTCGGGGTTTAGTAACCGATGTTTTTCCATACGCGCGCCGGATAGTTCACCAGAAAATGGAAATGTACTACTTTTTTCCTCTTCTTCAAATACTAAAGGACTTCGTTTATTTTTTTGTAAGCGTGTCGACAGAGTCGACATGTAATCGCTGTTTAAGAGCCGCGCACCTTGGCAGGCAGCCGCGCCGCCAGGTTGTATGATGTTTGCTTTGAGATGTGTTATTTCTTTCCTTGATGAGTCTCCCACCCCCACCCTCGTCTCCTCCACCTGCGCCCTCAGAGTCAGGGAGGGACTCTCCTTTTCTCTCAGTCCCTCCTCCATCTCGTTGCTGGATGAATTACGCCTTGTCCCTCCGGAGCCAGCCGCACAAACCGCTCCTCTCTGGCACGCGTCGAAAAAAAAATATAAATGCGGTTCTTGGCACACTGGCGGTATACGTCGTGTTTTTTTTTGTGTTGTTAGGTTTGATTTTTTTTTCGTCTATACAAAAATCACGTGTTTCCGGAGATAGGTTCCGCCTGTGTGGCTGTGCACGGCGTTATGTGGAGGTCAGAGAGGGAGGCTTCCGCCCTCGAGAGAGAGAGAGAGAGAGAGAGGGCGAGTGAGAGGAGCTTCGCGCTTACTCAAGATGGAGATGAAAAAGAGATAAACACACGCGCACAGCTGCTGCTGATCAAAGGGGCTGGCGGGAGGCGCGGCGCCGCGGGGCGCTGTCCTCGCGGTATGAGAATGTCGCGAGTCAAATTTGTTTGGCATGTTATTACACACGGCGCTGGCGACACATGTGTAGGCCCGCCCCCCCCCCCCCTCCCCCCCGACGCGCCCCTCATTTCTCGGAAGCAGCAGCGCGCGGCGAATAACGCGCGGATGAAGAGACAGTATATAAATGTATGAATGAACGGATGAAACAAAAAATAACACCAAAGGGGGGAGAAACGCGGGTAAGAACCGCGCGCGGGGTGTCGAATTTTTATTTTATGGCGCGTAGGAATATTTCAATAAACAAAAGTGCATCAGCGTTAATGCATTGCGGGCCGCGGCGCACCGGGCACCGGCCGCTAAAAGCCTGGCGATCCGATCAAATAGCACCGGGGGGCGGGGCGGGGCGGGGCGGGGCGGGGCGGGGCGTACCCCGCTCGCCTGCATCTCGACCGGACACACTCACCCTCGCTTGCCCCCGGCACGCCCCCGCCACGCCCCCGCCACGCCACGCCCCCGGCCGCCCGGTGTTCGCTGCTCCGTTATTCACTCTCTCGCTATAGCAGCTCTCCCAAGGACACGCCGCCCCCCCCCCCCCCGCCCCGCCCCGCCCCGCCCCGCCCCCTGCAGTACATCACATATACACACTCTCCCCTCCTGCTGAGCTACCATCTCTTCATTTTGCATACGAAATCCTCGGTAAGGGATACGGGAGTGAGCCCGGAGGCGGGAGGCGGTGGGGCTGCTGGGCGCGCGGGCGGGAGCGGGGGCGGGGGCGGGGGCGGGGGGCAGACCCGTCCCGTTGTGTGGGCTGCCGAACTACTTTGGCTGGCCCGCGAGGGACCCACCCTCACCCTCCCTTGCATCGCCCGGCCCGGCCCGGCCCGGCCGGGGGCGCGGGGGCCGCGGGGGACGCGGGGGCCCTGCCCTGCCCTGCCCTGCCCTGCCCTGCCATAGTCCACCCCATCAAAGGCTCTGGCCCACAAAGTTTCGACCTGGTGCTCTGAAAAGAAGGGAAAAAGGAAAATGGTAAATTTCTCTCCCTGGCCTGGCCTCATACGGCCTGCCGTGCAGGGAGCACCCTGGCGCCCTGGCGGTGGGCTGGCGCGGGCGCGGCCTGGCGTCGGGGTCGAGCACCACCACCGGTGCGCTGCGCCGCGCGCTGCGATAGTTTGGGCGGCGAATATTTCCGACAAAGCCCGCGGGATTATAGAGGACGGGACAGGGCGCCACGGGGATTACCGGGCCGGCTGGGGGCAGGGCAGGGCCGGGTCTCGCCCCGAGCACCCCGACGCCCCCCGCCCCCCGCCCCCGCGGCCTCCGGGGGGATACTGTTTGTCCCCGCGATGGATAAAGTTCCATGACGCGCCGTTTAAATCCGTCCATCTATTTATCCACGAATCCACCCCCTCGTCTATCCGTCCTCTTTACACGCGCACACCCCCATGGCCGCCGCCTCCCCTTACGCGACGAGCCTCCCGCGGCCCCGCCCACCCTCTGACTCGGTCATCAGCAGGACCCGGAGGCCCCTAGGCGTGTGCTTCCGGTCGCTTTTCCAGCCCGTTGCTGTTTCCGGTCAGAGTTGTGTCGGACGCTACGCTCGCGTGGGAGGGAGGGCTCCGGCCCCTGCTGCCGCTGCCAGTGGTGTGGTCGTCGCGAGCGTCCGACTTCCGGTGTTCCGCGAAATGACCATCTGCTTCGACGCGGAGCCCTGGGGTCGGGCTGGGCTGG
This sequence comes from Frankliniella intonsa, assembly GCA_033675135.1. NCBI lineage: Eukaryota > Metazoa > Arthropoda > Insecta > Thysanoptera > Thripidae > Frankliniella > Frankliniella intonsa. The sequence continues at coordinate 7,536,525 of CM066247.1, read as the reverse complement.
GCCGTGCGGGCGAGGTGCGCCTGTCGGGCGGGGCGGGGCGGGGCGGGGCGCTCGGCTCATTAAGTTCTGGTGCTATCAAACGCCCACGCCCCGCCCCGCCCCGCCCCGCCCCGCCGTGCTACGCGCCCCGAAGACTCTATATCAGCTCCCAGCCTCCTCTTCGCGCGACCTGCCCGCCCGGCTTTCTTTCATGCCCTTTGAAATACACGATTTGCGAGAAAGATGCTTTGACTTTTTCCGCGGCTTTATCTTCTGCCCCATCCTGGCCCGGCCGGCCTCTGCCCTCCTCTATAGCCCCACCGCGCCTTTTCTCTTTGAGCGTGATGTTCTCCGCCCCGCCCCGCCCCCGCCCCACCCCGCCCCCGCCCCGCCCTCTAAGACTCCTCGCCCCACCCCGCCCCACCTCGAAGCCTCCCTCCATCTGGCCATTCGCCTCCCCGACCCCGCCACCAGCTATAAGATAATTACTGAGAAACAGATTTCATTTCAACTTGTTTCCCTCCAGGGAGGGGAGTAGTAAGGGGGAGCGCCCTGCCCCGGCCCGCCCCGCCCCGCCCCGCCCCGCCCCGCCCCGCCCCGCCCCGCCCCGCCCCCGCATCCGGTCGTGCTCACACCTAGTTTCACAGCTGCTCCTCTCCTCCCCGCGTTTGCATTTCGACTATTCTCCGCGCCGAGCCGAGACCCGGGTCCGGACCTGAGCTCAGCTCGCTGAGGGGCGCCTCCTAGTTCATAGAGCTACCGACTGCGACATTGTTCCTATCCTGACCCCCTCCTGCCCTGCCCGGCACGGGCACGACGAGTGCGCCAACAAGTTTTACGCGTTTTATCGCCCTGCTGTGTTTAATTTCACGCCGTTCGGCGTAAATGCGGCGGGGTGGCGGGCCAAAGGGGTGGCGGGGCGTGGCGGGGCGTGGCGGGGCGTGGCGTGCCGGCGGGGTGAGGCAATGCGTTTGCGTTTTGGCGGCCATTCGTTTTAATCCCAACCGAACGCTTCCCATTCTCGCTCTACAAATCCCCTCCCTTTCCCCTCCCCCCCCCCCCCCCTTCCCCCCACGGGATGACACTCCGTCGCTGACAGGGAGGTGAGAGAGAGAGAGAGAGAGAGAGAGAGAGAGAGAGAGAGAGAGAGAGAGAGAGAGAGAGAGAGAGAGAGAGAGAGAGAGAGAGAGGAAGCGGGAGATGAAGGGGTGGGTGGGGCCGAAAACACAGCAGCGCAAATTAAATTCAAATCAGCAGGGAATATGAATAATTAACGCGGTTAAATGTGTTGTCGGTGGTTGACAAATTTGCATGCTCACAGCCGCTAGGTATCCACGTGCTATCCGCCCTGCCCTGCCCTGCCCTGCCCGGCGCTGGCTTACACACGGCAACACAGTTCGCACACGTTGGGTTGGGCCCCGTCGCTTTTCGTTTTCTAGCTGCCTGTGAGGCACCACAGCATGACACCACCACTATCGTGTACCGGGTCGTACCACCCAGAGAGTGTGTTTAAGTTTATTATTTATCTTTTTACTTTGCAATCAGTTATTCTGACCAAAAAAAAATAATTGTAAATTTTGACCGAATGGTTCTTTTTTTCCTCCCCTTTGCGCGCGAGCGGAGGGCCAATTACGCGACATCGTTTATCCTCGATCGTCCGCGTCTCTTCAGAGCAGAAGTGTTACTCTGAGGTGTCTCGCGCAATATCCCTTTTATTTGGCAAGATGGGAGTGCCAATCCGACAGCCCCCCGGCTGCGGCTGAGGAGGAGGAGGAGACAAAGTCTGCTTTGAAAACTCTGCTCCGGCTGATTTGTCCCCGGTTGGCCTGGGCTGGGCTGATCCCCCTTAATAATTTAGATGAGACCCGCCTTGCTCCGCCCGCCCCGCCCCGCCCCGCCCCGCCCCGCCCCGCCCCGCCCCGCCCCGCCCCCGGTTGATCTGATTCCGCCCAGGTTTGTTTGCGCGCGGCGCGAGAGGGAGCGAGAGCCAGCGCCCCGTGGACATTTCATTACACAATACAGTAGCAGGACCTAATTCCAGGAGCGGCTGGCTGGAGAGAGAGAAGAGAGTCTTGTGCGCGGCGCTGAGTTTGTGGTAGCGCAGCGCCCCGTTTACTTGTCGGAGAGTCCATCCGCCGACGCGTCCCGCGGCAACTTGAAGGGAAGTCCCCGGAGGGTCGCGGGGCGGGGACAAGAGGGTCGGGTAGTGGGCTGGGCTCGCGTCTATTTATAAATACCGTTTTAAAGGACGCCTCGGGAGGACAAGCAGGAATCTGCCGGGAGCAGGAGCAGGGCCGGGGGCGAAAAATGTGCGTCATCCTCGACAGAGTGGCAGCTGAGGGCCGTGGCGCACGGCACGCCCCGCACGCCCCGCACGCCCCGCACGCCCCGGGCGAGCTGGACCGTGCTCGTGCCACGCCCGGCGTGTCCGGTCCGGACTACCAAGGATGTCGGCAATTTTTCGCTCCATTGAAGGGAATAATGCGGGGGGTGTTGCAGCGGCGCCAGGTGTGCAACATAATGCTGCCAGGGCCCTCCCCGCCCCGCCCCGCCCCGCCCCGCCCCGCCCCGCCCCGCCCCGCCCTTTCCTCCAGACGCTCTGCTGCGGGCCTGAGCGCCATTATTCTTGCCCCTGCGAAGGCGGCCAGTGCCGCGCCGGGCCGGGCGGGGCCGGGGCGGACGTGGCGTCCCCGTTATCGGTCATCCTGCCGCCCTGTTGCACGTCCTGCTGTGCAGGTGGGTCCTCCTGCCGCCCGGCCCGCCCCGCCCGGCCCGCCCCGGCCTGGTCACCCTGGCGGATAACGACGGCGGGATGAGTCTCAGGAATCGCTCTGCCGTTAAACACTGGCGGTAGACACTGTACAAGAAAATTTCTTTTAAAACTTAAACAAGTTTTTTCGCAACGTGTGGTTATATAAGCATAGCGACTGACTAAAAAATATAAAGCAAATGTGACCGGCATTCGAACCACTGCCCACCTGGTGCTATGAGAAGTGCCAATACCATGGCTTTTAGTCAGTCGCTCTGCTTTTTTGCTGTTGCCCAAGTCACAACGACGGTATAGCTGGAAAGAACAATTGGTCAACAGGAAAAAACGTATGTAAAAAAAAGGAATAGGCGGGTTTTGAACCACTGTCCATCTGGTGCTGAGAGCAGTGCCGATACCAATGACGCTACGCGGCCGGCCTAGCAGCGCACGGAGAGCAGGCGTACTGATGACACCGGGTTCGTTTCTTCGGTGACTGTGGCTTCTCGCGCAGCATGACTCCTAGTGGTCCGGCACCTGGTACCGTGGCGTCGTTGCCGTGCCGGCATAGTGTCCGCGCGGAGAGTCGCAGGAACGGAGGTTCGAATCTTACCAAAAATTTAATTTTTCTGAGGACAACAATTTGAGAGTGGAATTCAAGCCCCCATTTCAACCGAGCTCCCTCGTGGAATAGCCGACGGTCTAGTGGTCTAGTGGTGCCGCGAAAGCCGTGGGGTGTCTGTGAGACTCGGCACATGGGGCCTGGTTCAAACCCAGGTAGGTTCTTCACTGGTAGCGACAGCGGGTTGCCAGGAAGTTCCGTCCCATGCCCACGACTGGTGGTCGGTCGTGGGGTCATAAGTCCCTAGAATCTGGCTCCAAAAATAGCTATTCCATGCTCTGGGGACAGGGCAGTTCGGTTAACCACCGTACGACTAAATCTGGCAGTACGGGGATCAAATCTGTCGAATTGCGCGACAGGATCGCAGGTTCGCAAAAGCACCGGTTCCCATAAGAAGTGGCTGCCACGGGGGATAAAGCCACCCTGTGCCTGGCGGGAACCGCAACCTCCTTCGGGAGGTTTACTGTCGCAAAAATTTTCCATATTTTCACGCCACCCTTTCACTTGCAGAGCACGTACGTAATTTTTCAAGTTTAAGGCGGGATTGATCTCTGCATTCAAGCCGAAGGCTTGCCTGGCTAGTATATAGCGTCGCGCGCTGCCGAGCGGGCTTCACGCCGGTGGCGTGGCGGGGCGTGGCGGGGCGGGGTGGTTCCGGGGGATAAGACGCCACTTTAATTACCTGCGGGATGTTGTTGCGTCCGACAGCTCGCTGCTACCGAGTCTCTGACTGAGTAGGCCGCTTCGTCGAGTCCCGCCGCCCCGCACCCTGCTGGGGAGAGAGGAAAAGCTTTCTGGCGTCTTCCTCTCGTCTTTTTCCGCCCGGCTTGCCCCGCCCCGCCCCGCCGCGCCGGCTGCGTGTAGCTGCGCGCTGCGCGTCCCCCGCGGTGCCGCGCCCCGCCAGCGCCAGCACTGCTGCTTCTGCTGCTCCTACAGGGAGTTTGCTTTAACCGCAAAACAATTTTCCGGGAAACGGTTTAATATGTAAGCCTCTCTAAGAGCAGCGCGGGGCGGGGCGGGACGGGGCTGCAGGCTGCTGCTGGGCTGCGGCGGCCCGGCCCGCGGAGCGCTTTGAAATAATGATAAAACGTCATAAATTTCAAATCCAACTGTCGGCTTGCTTCGCAACCCCCCCCCCCCCCCCCCGGCAGCACGAGCACCGACCGCAATCTCCTCGCATGAGGTTCCTCATCAAATTTTAGCGAGCGGCTGCCGCGCGGTGTGGCCGTGAACAAGGAAAGTATGCAGCAGTGGGCCTCAAAGGCGACCCGCGGTTTAGAATACAGCCCCCAGGGTGACCTTGCTCTGCCGGGCCGGGCCGGGACGGTGACCCCTCGGGCGGGGCGCCGCGACGGTCATGGGTCATGAGGTCTGCAGAGTCTCGCCCCACCTCTGCACTCCCTGGCTGCATCATGCATTCATGAACAAGGCTCCTTGGCCCCTCCTAATCTTGTCTCGCAGCTCGGCTCGGCCCTTTGGTGGTCTGGTTGCGCCGGCGCGCGCGCGCAGAGGGCCCACGCTGTCCTACTGGCAGCCGGCGGGGGCCTTGTTGGCGCCCTTGAGCGGGTCCAGCGGGGAGCACCCCGTGTGTCCCGGCCCGGCCCGCTCACCGGCCGGCCCCTGCCCGGAACACATGTGAGTCACATATGTGCTCTCAGTTTGAAGGAAATAAGCTCATCGGGGTGCTTCCGGCCCCAGGCAGGCCCCGCCCCGCCCCGCCCCGCCCCGCCCCGCTCCCCTCTGCTCGGCCGGCTCGGCCCCTCAGCAGGCTGCACGCATAGCGTCCATCCCGACCGTTCCCATGTTCCCATTCCCGTTTCCAAAAGTTGCCGCCAGGCGTGGAGTGTTTTATGCGCCTGGCCGTGGCGGCGTGCAGGAGATGAGGTGGTCGCGGCCCCCGCGCCGCCCCCGCGCCGCCCCCAGCGGGGGTAGCTGTCCGGGCGCGGGCCGTGCGGGCGGGCGGGCGGGCAGGGGTTGTCTCGGCGTGGAGGCCCTCGCCGCTCCTGCCGCCGTACCGCCGTGGGGGGACCGCCGGCCGCTCATGGCTCCCTGCGGGCCAGCTAAAGGGCCTGTGCCGCCGCCGCCCCCGCCCCCGCCACCACCGGCGCCCCCACCGCCCCCCGCTGCCACCCTCAACATGGCGCATGGCCTTAATAATGAAAGACTTTGGGGAGCTAATGACCCCCATCCCCCTACTACGTACTGTATACTACCCCATCTTGCACACACGCACACACATTATACCCGCGCGGCGGATCACCGACGTGCCGATGTAGTGCCTACTCTAGCACTACCCAACAAATCTGGCGTCGTGGCCGGGACGCCCTTGCTGCAGAGGTATACCCTTTCCGACTCGTGATCGGGCGATGATCTCTCTTTAGAGCAGATCCCGATCCCGCCCGATACTGTAATACCACCCCACGTGTTCTGCGGGACGGGCTAAGAGCGGCTATAACGTGGAGGACAGCCCCCCCCCCTTCCCCCGCCTCCCCTCCAGACCGCCGCGGCTGATCCCGTAAGTGCGTCGCGCTGTTGAGGTGCGTCTCCCCGTAATATGACACGTGACACCATCCCAGCCAATCAGCCACCCTCAGAGCCGAGTCGTGTCGCCGGAGGGGCTGCCTGAGCTCTGCCGGGCCGGGCCGGGCCGGGCCGGGCGGGACTTGGTTGCGACGACAAGTGGTCCCCCCGCACCGTCACATTGCACTGCCGTGAGTGAAGTGCCATACTACGTACGGGGAAACTTGAATAGAAGCTTACGGTGATTTTCGTCGTAAGCCACGCACACATTGGATGAGCCTGCAGCGCGGCACAGCTGCTGTGAGCTACGGTGAATTTCCACTACTGTGAGCTGCTATACGCCGTGTATATCCCCGTAAGTGCATTCAGGATGACGGCACCCCCTCGGCCTCCTTGTGCCTAGGGGAGGTATGATCATCTTGCGTGATGATCGTAACCCCCTCATTTTCTCTGCTACACGGTTACCCTTATTATTTACTCTTCTTGGGTGGCATTTTTCGCAGTCAAGTAGTACTTTGTACTCTCAAAATCCACTGTTCCAGTTGGTTATGTTCTGGGCGGTATCATCATCCCGGGATAATGATACCTCCCATATGGGGGTGGGGGTCACCATCGGCATACCCAGTAGTGAAACATGTGAGGGGGGTAGGATGGCGGTTTTTTTTAAATCCCGGGGGTAGGTTCTTCGCCTCTTTGCTTTGGGGCCTAACTGGAGGCACCTAGTGCGGGGCCTACCCCCTGCAGGGCGGGGCTGCCATCATCCCGGGCCCATACATCACGGCGCATGGCGAGCGCGACCCGCGGTAACAACTGGAGCAATCACCGGAGCCCTCCCCGCCCTGCCCGGCCCGGCCCGGAGCGCGCGCCCGGAGCCCGGCCCGGACCCGGAGCCCGCGACCTTTTTATGACTCGCCGGTCCGGGCCAGTCCGGTCCGATTCGCACTGCTGGACGTGACGTCATACGGCGATCAGCAGGCAGCACAAGCACGGCCCGGGCCGGGCCGGGCCAGGCCATGCGGGCCGTGTATGGAAATGACTCCAGGGGCGGGGCGGGGCGGGGCGGGGCGGGGGTGGTGAATGCAGCTCGTTAGGGAGTATTGACAGGTGCTCTGCCCTGGGCGGACAACTGCTGCGGACCTCTGGTCTGGCCCTCGGGCAGCGGGGCGGGGCGGGGCGGGGCGGGGCGCTGTGGCAGGCCAGGGAGGCCTGCGGCAGTACGACCCCTCCCCCCCCCCCCCCCCCAAAACTAACTGACTGTGTCTGTGAGCGACTTTTGTTGAGTCTAGCACAGTGGAAAAGAGTTGTAGGTTTTACACGAGAAAAGTTTTCCATGAAGTGATTCTTAACATTGGTATACCCAATTTTAAAATCGCGAGCACTACGCGTATCGACTTGGAATTCATTGACCAGAAAGAATGGGCTGTCGGAGGTTTTCAACCTTGATTTTGTTAGTAGTGTTACAAAATATATTGTGCCACAGTATGCCCGAATCCGAATGTTGTCACCCCATACCCCAGACGGCTTGGCTCACATGTTTAGTTTACTCCTCTCCTTCTGATCGTTCTTTTGTCATAGTTCTTGTCCTCGTTCTACATACTCAGTGTCCTTGTCGTCATGCCTTGTCCTCGTAGACCTGCACCTCCTTTTCCTCTCCTTTTTCACCCTCAGTGAACGAACGATTCAAATCCACTATCCATCCATCCATCCATCCATCCATCCATCCATCCATCCATCCATCCATCCATCCATCCATCCATCCATCCATCCATCCATCCATCCATCCATCCATCCGTCGATCCACCCCGCCTCGGGGCGCTAATTGGCACTCTGTGACAGGTGGAGCGCGGGTGGGCGGACTATTTCGGTCCGGTCCGGTCCCGCCCCGTCGTGTCGGGTCGGGTCGCTATCTGATTCGAGTTTTCCTTTTTCTGCTGAATAAAAGTGAATGACGCTCACGGGGCTGCGATCGAGGGGTGGATCACCTGCGCACTGCGATCTCCACACTGCACATCAGGCTCGACTCACAACAAATGTTTAAATATTGGCCGGAGTGGTGCACCACGTGTGTGTGAGTGTGTGTTCTCACATTTATGTCATTTTATTCTCCTCCGTGTAGCAGCAGTGGCGTCGGCGGGACGAGCGTGTTGAAAATCCTCGCGGGAGTGGAGGGGGGGGGGGCGCTGTGGCAAATCCTCCCGGGCCAGGCCGAGGCCAGGCCACAGGAACAGAACAGCGCTTCGGATGTGGCGAGTTAAAACGTCAATCCATTAGCATGAGGCTGTGTGGCGGGGCGAGGCGGGGCGGGGCGGGGCGGGGCGGGGCGGGCGTGCCGCGGGCGTGGAGCGGCAGCCAGTATAGTTTTGCTGTGTTGCCCGGCCTCGCGCTCCTCTGCTGCGGATTTATATTCATATTTGCGTTTTGCTTTAAATCCGCTCGCCAAATAGAACTGTGGCGGTAAAGAGTCGACTCTACACAGCTTCGGCGGCGGCGGCGGGCGAGCGCGTGTGCCGTTTAATTCACATTTGTTTTAGTCATGGCCGCGCTTCGTACTCTGCAAAGAAATAAAATGCCCTATAGGGGTAGTGCCGTAGGGCACACCTGGCGATTGCCAGGGAGCCGGCCGGGTAGGCCAGCCCGAGGGGGAAGGGGGGGGGGGGGTGCGGGGGGCTGGACCAGTTGCGGCTAGCCGACGCTCACTGTCCGACCAATCCGCTAATCGAAAACAATTTCGGCTTGCACTGTGTATACAGGCACTAATGGCCAGGCCCGCCAGGGCTACAATGCCAACCACATTACCCCCCTCCCCCCTCCCCCTCCTCCCGTGCACCACGAGCGAAGCGGCGCTACGGACGATTGGAATGCAATGGCGGCGGTTCGACCACCGCGAGCTGCACTACATGCCGGCGACGCGCGGAAAAAAAGTAAAGAAAACGGGGAAAAGGTTGAAAGAAAAACAAAATATTCTTGTCGATTGGGTATTTTTGCGGGGACATGGCGCCCCGGGGGACGAAACTGTGTTGGTCCTGGCCGGGCCGGGCCGGGCCGGGCCGGGCCGTGTGATACACGCTGCCCGCGGGCAGGGCGCCGCTCGGTTCAGGAGCGTACCCACGGTTACTGCGCATCCGTGATAACCAAAAGTTCGCAGTACATGTCTTGCGTGTTCTTATGAGGGGAAACCCGAAACAACGTGAAAAAACGACGGAAAGAGGAATTTTTGGGATGTGATTACCAGTGATCACCGGACAAAGTGCACACATGATTACCAGAGAGGTATGGACCCCTCGCGGAGGACCCCCAGGACCTGCAGCCGGGCGCCAGCGCCGCCCAGTGTCGCCCAGCGCAGCGCAGGGAAAACCGTCGATCCAGTCGGATCCAGTTTCATGCATCACCCCCTTTTCAAATTTGGCCGGCATTGTTTCCATCATTATTGTTTGCTTGGGGCCGCACCGTACCGTACAGCGGCAGCAGGGCAGCTGCTGCGGTCGTTCCCCGCCCCGCCCCGCCCCGCCCCGCTCTGCCTCACAAAGGCCAGCTAGCCCCGCTGGTTTGGGCCCTGCCCTGCCCTGCCCTGCCCGGCCTGGCGACTCCCGACCTGGCCGAGGCCATGAGCGAGGCCTGGCCGACCTCACTGCCCGCTGGGCCGGGCACCGATAGGGAACATGTCATGTGTGCGACTGCAGGCTGCAGGCCAGCCCTTGCTGCACGCTGCACAACACCAGCCCGGCCTCGGCCCCGGCCTCAGCCTCAGCCCCGGCCACCCCGAAAAATAAACTTTATTCTTCCCTGTCGAGCAGGAGAACGGCGGCGACGTCGCCCAGCCAGGCGCAGGCCGTTCTTAAACGCTTCGCCCACTTCCCCGCCGCGCCGCGCCGCGCGCGTGACAATAAGCCTCGCAACAGGAAAACTGGGTCACTTGGCCATTTGCAGACCGTCGGCGCCGCAGCCCGGCGGGCGCCTCCCGCGCCCCGCCCGCCCCGCCCCGCCCCGCCCCGCCAGCTCAACTTTTCCTTCCTTTTTAATGCGTCTTCTAAAATGAATCTCTGGAGAGCGGAGGAGGAGAGTGCTGTGCTGGCCGGCGCCGCCCGTAGCGTGGCAGGGCTGGGCGGGGCGGGCCGCCGCAGGCCCCCGAGGCTTACCCTGGCGGGCGGGTCCCGGCCTCTTCCTGGTCCCGCCCCTGCAGGTGCGGCCGGCGCGGAGGTACTGTGTGTTAGAACAACGCCTGCAGGAAGCGGCGAGTATTTTTCTTTTCGATTAATATGAGATCATAATCGAACCTGTGGATACAATCTGGTCAAACACTCCTTTATAAGATGCCGCGCCGCAGCCCAGCACTGCTGCTGAGCCAACCTGGACCCCTGACAGCTGGAGCCCTTCACGCCCGGCACGGGTAGCACATCCTGTCCGGGTTCTATTATAGTCAGTGTTTCCAGACCGGGGCGGGGGCGGGGCGGGGGCGGGGTGCTCTGTCTATAGCTCGGCCTTTCCTGCCGGCCGGCTGGCCTGCCTGGCGAGTGTTGCATGATCCCGGCGCCCTAAGCTGCTTAGCCCGCCCGCTGCCCTCGCTCCAGCCCGGGCCCCCCTACCGCCGCCCCCCAGCCTCCCTGCCTGCTGCAGCAGCTAATATGCACTTTTCGAAGCCAGGTGGCAGGGTGGGCCGCTGGGGCCGATGGGGTGGGGGTAGCAGGGCAGGGCGGAGCGAGGCGAGGCGAGACCCCGGGGACCGCCGCCGTATTACGTGGTGGAGGACTTGCCGCTCGGAGGTGCGTGACATAATCTTCCCGGTTTAAAAACCTTTCCAAATTGAAGGAGAAAAAGAGGAGTCCGAGCCGGAGTGTGCGGGCTGGCTTTGGGGTGGGGGTGGGGGGGTGAGGTGCGGCTGCCTCGTGCGCAGGCAGCCCCACCCCATAATGCCCCTGTCGGCTCTTCATCAATTTATGAGCGTTGTGCGCGCCGCCCCATTAAGGATAGACGAAGCGTAAAAGTTGGCTGTAAACACGCGTTCTGTTCCAGCCTGGCCGTAGCGCCTGCGAGGTAGGCAGCGTGCCGCGCGGGACTGCCCGGCGGGCTGGCCTACCCCGCCAGGCGCCTCAGAGCCGCCGGGCCGGGCGCCGGGACTGGAGGCAGTGTGAGGCCGCCTGCATGGCGAGGGAGAGGAGAGGGTAGGGTCGCTCTGGTGGGAGCAGGGGCGTTAAGGAAGCGTTTCAGAAGGCGTTTTAGAAGGAGCAGCGCGCGAGGTAGAAATGGTCCTTAGCATTAGTGGGGGCGTTACCTCTAAGAAAACTACCTCTAACGCTACCTCTAGCACTTTGCACAGCCACTTGCTTCAGTTCCCCGCTTCAGATGAAGCACTTTTCTTTTAAGGGGAGGACAGACAAAAGCAGCAGCAGGGGACCCGACCGATCACAGTAGCTGCGGCAGCGCCCCACCGCGTCTCCCTCGCCTCGCGCCCTCGTCCCTCCTGCCCGCATAGCCACTGCCCGCCCCGCCCCGCCCCGCCCCGCCCCGCCCCATCCCCAGGGGCCCCTCAGGGCCTCGCAGGGCCCCACGCACCGCCCGCAAACGCAAATAAAATTCCAATCAGCAAACAGGACAGGATAGATCGACAACCACCGGTCCAATCCGCAGCGCGCGGGCCCGCGCCGGGCCGGGCCGGGCCGCCGTGCGCCCCGCTCCGACCGGATACAACACGCACCGAGCTTTGCTCAGCGCGCAAGATTTTATTTCAGATCTACAACGTTCTCCCTCCTCCCTCCCCCTTTTCGCGGAGGGGACGAAGAGGGGCTGACCATCCTGGAATATGTGGGAGGGTAGCCATGTACCTGTGTGCCTTGAAGGACCTGGAGTACCTGGAACAGTGAAGGATAAGTGTGGAGGATAAGAGCTTGGCGGGGAGGCGCATCGCGGGCCGGCTCCTTGTGCCGTCGGGCCGGGAGGGACCCGTTTGGTGGCGCGCTCTAGCGGGCCGCGGCGTAAGCTACCAGAGCCCAGCCTAGCCGCCCCGCCGCCACAGCGCGCCCGGGCCGGGCCGGGAGGGACCCACCGCCGCTCGCCCCGCCACTCGCCATCTCTTCTCCTCCGCCGAATATCTCATCTCGCCACGCCGCCGCAGTCTGCTATATTTTTCGATCTCTCGTTCCGAAATCCGCACGCGCCGCGTAACCAGGGAGGGAGGGGGAAGGGCTGCTCCAGGAGCGTCGCCCATCATGCAGCTCCCCGCGATAGTCTCGAACGGGCTACTTCGACTCTGAACCGTTCGAGTTCGATATCCCCCATAGTCATGTCTACGGAGTATCAGACTTGAACAGCCAAGAGCGACCCGGGAGTAGCCGCGGGGAGCTCTGCTACAACGACCCTTCAGGCGGGGCGCTTCCAAGTCGACGACTTCACAAACTTCACAACTTCACAAAATACACTGGCTTTGTTCGCTGTTTGGTGAGCGGGAATACCAGCCGGGCAGGTCTGTGGAAGCGGTTTGCCGGGCCGGGAGACTATTCGGCGCCTGAGCCGTATACAGGGGGGGTGGCCCGGGGTACTGCCACACTCACTAGTGTCGCGGGTTATCCGACTGGCGTCAAGTAGTGCCTCGAGCCGAGCCGCTCAGCGTGGTGGCCCTGCTCGGCAGCACCGCGCCGCACGCATACAGGGGGTCGCCACTCACCCCCAGCCGCGCCATAACTCGTGGGCGTTTTGTCATGCCGGGCGTTGCGGGGCGTGGCGGGGCGGGGCGGGGCCGGGCGGGGCTTAGCCGCAGTAGTGATTTGAGGGACCCCGGCGGGTGCAGGCGGGCACTGCTGCCGGGCCGGCCGTGTGAACGCCCCTCTCTCCATCCACCCCCAACCTCCCCTGTACGCCCATCAAGTATAGATGATCCCCCGCCCCGCCCCGCCCTGCCCCGCCCCGCCCCGCCCCGCCCCGCCTGGAATGCAGCCCACGACTGCTTTTATGCCGGGCCGGGCCGGGCCGGGCTGCTCGCTGCTGTGCGCTGAATGTTCCGCGCACGCCCGCAGATTCGCTGTGCCGCCTCAATTAAACTTTTCCCCGTGACCGCTCGGCTCGGCTCGGCTCGACTATCGGCTGTGCTGTGTCGCTTCGCTGCGGTGCTAATTGACTCTTACCCACCCTCCCGCCGGTTGTGTGTATATTCTTTTTATTATTATTTTAGCCGATTCGCTTTAACATGTTTTACTTTTTGTTTGTTTTTTGAAATATGAAACGATTTTGTTTCCCGCGACTGCAACGCCGATCGCACCTGCAATTAGAGAAGTCATATGCAGGTGCTTCCAGGCTGAAGCAGACTGACTGACTGACTGGATTTCCTGCGCTGCTCCTGCAGCAGGAGTCACGTGACTCCTCTTGCAGGAGGGCGACGCGTCGCTTCCTCGCTGTCAGTGTGTGTGTGTGAGGGAGGAGAGGCGAGGGGTGGGTAGGTTGACACCACGCACTGTCCAGGAGCAAGCACCTGTTTTATGCCGGGGTCGTAAACACTCTAGGCCTCTGCATGGAATTGGCCGGGGCAGTGCAGTGCACCCCGCTACCCCCGCGCCCAACCCCACCTGTCTCTCACTCTTTCCGTCACGCGCTCCCGCACCCCTCTCTCTCTCTCTCTCTCTCTCTCTCTCTCTCTCTCTCTCTCTCTCTCTCTCTCTCTCTCTCTCTCTCTCTCTCTCGCTCTCTCGCTCTTCCCTGCGGTTGGATCTCGTTCAAAAAGCTGCGCGCGCCGCCCTTCGTCGTCTCGTCCGCCCAGTAATAATAGCCCCCCCTCCCCTTCCCCCACCCGCTCTCCTTGTCCCGCCCCTCACCGCGTCGATAATCAACCCGGCCAATCATGACGCGCCAACAAGACAGGCCAGACAGGCCAGGCGGGGCGGGCCGTGATATAAGTGTTGGCGCAAACCACAGCAGCCGAGCCGAGCCGACCCCAGGCAGGGCAGGGCTGGGCCGGGACAATAAGTTAATTCCCAGGGACACATCGAGTCCACTCTGGTTGGCGGGGTCGTCCGTTGCAGGAGGCAGTGTGTGTGTGTGTGTGTGTGTGTGTGTGCGTGAGAGAGAGGTATGGGGGGATGCCCGTGGGGACGCAGCGAGTGTGTGTATGAGAGAGAGGGAGGGGAGGAAGAGAGAGAGAGAGGGAGAGAGAGCAAGCCTGGCCAGGCCGTTTCAGTTAAGGGCAGAGAGGGCTGCATACACAACACATCCCAATACCTTCCATTTTCTCGCTCACTCCGTCTGTATCTCTCTTTCTCTTTCCCTCCCCATCTCGTTCGGTTGTTAATAAAAGAGCCCAGCGGGCTGCAGAGAACGAAGCCGGCAGAAGTTGGTGTATAGAAACAAAGCAGCGGGAGGCTGGCGAGCGCGGCGCGGCGCAGCGCAGCGCGGTAGTCAAATGAGGGGAAAATAATCGGAAGCAAATAATTATTGGAAGCCAGCCGGGGTTAATAACTCCGGCTGGGCTGGGCTGGGCTGTCAGCGCGCTGCAGCTGGCTACCGTGGCGCCGCGTGGCGCCGCTCAGCCGAACAGAGCCACGCACACACACGCACACAACTCCTCGCTCTGCCATACAATGTTGCAGTCGTCGGCCCGGGAATCCACTCGCGTGGATCCTGGACGCTCTGCTGCCGAATTTACTAGGCAAGCGGCCGTATTGAATGTGAGGGGGATAAACCAGGGGGTCAGTGGCGCCGGGGCCGGCCCGGGGCGTTTGGTGCGGGGCCAGAAGCGCTGCAGGTGGCGTAGCCCGGCCGCGCGTGGGAGAGAGAGAGAGAGAGAGAGAGAGAGAGAGGTGGGGGGGGGGGGCGGTCTGTTCCCCACCGAGACCAGGACCGTCACGGCGAGCAGCGGGGTGACTGATGGTTGGGTGTTTGGACCCGACACTACCCGGGCCGTGGCGGGGCGGGGCGGCCCCATCTGCGTCTGCCCAGCCGCACCACAACTAACACCTCGCCTAATCGCGGGGCGGGGCGGGGCGGGGCGGGGCGGGGCGGTGCCGCTAATCGCCGGCGCTGTGTCAGCCCAGCCCAGCCAGCCCGCACGTCGCGGACCCGTCCTGTCCTGTCCCACAGGAGCACTACTACTCGACACTCGCACTGGAAATTGTTTTCGCCTGCGAGCGAGCCTGTGCTGTACCTCGCTCTCTTGGTAACCCAACCAGCGCGGCTTAATCGCGGGTCGTTCCGCGAAGTGAACTGTAATGTCGTTTCTTTTTTATCACGAGGAGAAAATTTTACCTCGATGCGATAAATCGGCCCGAGTTTTCTTTCATGAATGCCACGCTGCCATAGGTTTAAGTACCGTAAGAGGAGTTTTAAAACTCAAAACGGATGGTCGTCATCTGGAGTGAGAGAGAGAGAGAGAGAGAGAGAGAGAGAGAGAGAGAGAGAGAGGAGACGCCGTTTGACAAATAAGCAATTCCCCGAGCGCCCGCCCGCTCCCTGACTCAGTGGCCGCACGCGCAGTGCGCGCTCAGTATGCGGGGCCTCGGCTCGGCCGGCCCGCATTTACGTCCGAAACAGGTGGGAATGGAATCGGCTCATTGGTAATGGAAGTCGAAACCCGCCATAGCTGCATTCGTTTTCAAAGGGTATCTCACTTGTTATTATGGAGTGTGGCAGCGGGGCGGTGCGGGGCGGGGCGCCTATTACCGTCAGCATTCCCGTCGGCACGGGGCCGGCCCGGCCGGGTCGCGCACGCTCGCTATTATTGCATATCCAATTAATCGGACGTCCTTTCCGTGAATATCAATTTCAGCAGCGCCGCGTACCCCACCCGTCCGCCCACGCGGCCACCCCGGGTACCCGGAGGTGTACGTACGGAGCGAGCTGGTTATTACAGCGATTCCCTTACGCGCCGGCGGAGCGGGCGCTGCGGCGAGCGCCCGAGCTGCGCGGGGTAGGCAACCCAAGGCTCACGGCTGCGGGCGGGTGGCCTACCCCCCGCCCCCTCCCTCCAGACGACTGGACCAGCGGTGCAGCAGGCCCGGGCCCCTGGCTGTCGTTGCGTGATTATAATGTTCAGTGCGCGCGCATCGGATTTAACGCGCCCCCCCCCCCCTCCCCCCGGGGGCCCCACGCATGTGCGCCCGCCGCGGCCCCCTGATGCCGAGAATTACCGATGCGCCATTTTATGCAAATCGCATCGTTGCATAGCCAGACCGCCGGGCCGGGGCCGGGCCGGGCCGGCCTCGTGGAGATGATTGTCCTGGCAGCAGCGCGCCGCAGCGCCCTCAGTCATTGCAATCAAAATATTGTGTCGTGCGTGGACGGCGCCGGCTCCCCACTGTCACCCTCAGCCTTGAATTGCATTTTTCATTTCCGTTGGAAAAACTGCGATTTCGGACAGGACAGGGCAGGGCATATCTCTCTCTCTCTCTCTCTCTCTCTCTCTCTCTCTCTCTCTCTCTCTCTCTCTCTCTCTCTCTCTCTCTTGCTCGCATGTGGTCCACGGTGCGGTGTGCAGCGCTCCTCACGGTTCCTCCGAGTGCCCAGCATGCAGGCGGCCAGAGCAAACAGTCCTCGTTGTAATGACACGTGTTTGATCTCGTGACTTGCTGCTTCTCCTCTCCTTT
Source organism: Frankliniella intonsa (assembly GCA_033675135.1). Lineage (NCBI taxonomy): Eukaryota > Metazoa > Arthropoda > Insecta > Thysanoptera > Thripidae > Frankliniella > Frankliniella intonsa. The sequence continues at coordinate 7,520,096 of CM066247.1, read as the reverse complement.
CCTCCCGGCCACCACTGCAGGCGCGCTATCCCATAGACTCCTCGGGCCGGCCCGCGCGCGCTGTGCGCCCCTGTGCGCCATGTACACCAGCTTGTTAAAAGTTACCGGCTGTCTAGCGCAGCGGCGGGGCGGGGCGGGGCCGGCGGGGCGGGGCCGGCGGCGCGGAGTTTGAGAACGCCGCCGACGCGGCCGGGGCCGGCGGCCGGGCAGGGCAGGGCAGGGCTTTGGGCGGGCTGGATTGGACAAAGTACCTCGTGAGGGATACACCTGGCCGGGGCACTGTGAAATTTGGTGTCGGCTCGAAAAACTGTTCACACAAGATATACTTTTTTTTTAAGACTGGGCAACAACATATCGAACCCATACAAGCATTTTCGAGCTTAAAATTAAAAAATCACGTACGTGCTCTGCAAGTGAAAGAGTGGAAACATGGAAAATTTTTGCGGCAGTAAACCTCCCGAAGGAGGTTGCGGTTCCCGCCAGGCACAGGGCTTTTACCCCCCGTGGCAGCCAACTACTTCGGTGTTCTTATGGGAACCGGTGCTTTTCTGACTGCGATCCTGTCGCGCAATTCGACAGATTTGATCCCCGTACTGCCAGATTTAGTCGTACGGTGGTTAACCGAACTGCCCTGTCCCCAGAGCATGGAACAGCTATTTTTGGAGCCAGATTCTAGGACTTATGACCCCACGACCGACCACCAGTCGTGGGCATGGGACGGAACTTCCTGGCAACCCGCTGTCGCTACCAGTGAAGAACCTACCTGGGTTTGAACCAGGCCCCATGTGCCGAGTCTCACAGACACCCCACGGCTTTCGCGGCACCACTAGACCACTAGACCGTCGGCTATTCCACGAGGGAGCTCGGTTGAAATGGGGGGCTTGAATTCCACTCTCCAAATTGTTGTCCTCAGAAAAATTAAATTCTTTTGTAAGATTGGAACCTCCGTCCTGCTACTCTCCAGGCGGACACTATGCCGGCACGGCTACGACGCCACGGTACCAGATGGCGGTCCACTAGGAGTCTTGCTGCGAGAAGCCGCAGTCATGCCGGAGCAACGAAACCGGTGTCATCGGCACGCCTGCTCTCCTTGCGGCGCTAGGCCGGCCGCGTAGCGTCGTTGGTATCGGCACTGGTAAGTCCACCAGGAGGACAGTGGTTCAACAACCGCCTATTCCATTTTTTTTCTTTTTTTTTTCTTTGTTGGTATTGTAGTTTAGGAAACAGTATTTCTGGAACAACTTGGCGATGAAAAGAAAACTTATAGTACCACCCTCCTTCCACTGCGCAGGAGGGTAGTATCATTGCGCGATCATCCTACCCCGCCCAGCTACGGCGGGACACGCTTTTGCTTAGCGGAAGGCACTAGGGCAGAGCCGGGGGCGGCGGGGGCGGCGGGGGCGGCGGGGGCGGCGGGGGCGGGGACATGCGGGCCGTGGCGGGGCCAGCCGCCCGTCACACATCTCACACAAGGAAGAAAGGAATGGATTTGGACACATCGCCGATTGTAAAGTCACAGCTTTACACGCTGCCCCCGGGCCGTGCCGCGGGCGGGGCGGGGCGAGCTGACGCGGTGCTCGCCACCCTCCCCACTATACCTTCTTGCCACCATGCTCTGCTCGACATGATTGCCCGGCTCCGCCCCGCCGCCGCGGCGCCAGGCGCCAGGCGGAAAACAATTTGAGATCAAAGGGCCTAGCTGCCGTGATGAGGGCGGTATCCTCTCCGACTGCTTCTTCCTCCTCCAGGCTTCGGAACTCGGGCCGCGGGCCGCGGGCGCGGGGTAGTAGGGTCAGCCTGTCCGGGTGCGGGCGGCCAGAGGGCCGTGGCACGGCACGGGGTACGGGCGGCCGAGCTGACGGGGAGATCCTCCTGGCAGGCTCTGCCTTCTGCCTGTATCCTGTGTGCAAATTGCCCACCCGTCAGGCGGCTAGCTAGCCAGCCCCCTTGCCCGCCTAGCTGAGCAGGCTATCCTGGAGAGGAGCCCCGTCCTCCTGGGACCGGAGCAGAGCAGAGTGCAAGCCGCCGCCCCGCGCCGCTCACTGCCGTGTAACACAATCAACATTTCAATTACAAAATAATTTGCCACCAGATTGTGTCTCCGCGCGGCGCGGCACTGCTCTGGGCTCCGCGGGGTGGCGGAGAAGGAGGAGGGCTCTCCAGCCGTATGCCAATGTGCTCTCGCGGTCTAATACTCAAAACAAAAACACACACCAAAAAAAAAAAAAAAAGTGTGTACGCGAGGGCCGGGCAGCAGGCCGAGCCCAGCCGGCAGAGCTCTTAGGTCAAAACAAGCGGAGAGCCTTGCTTTTACAAACCGCCGGCGGTGTCGCGTTCTGAACTCTGTGTGCGTAGCGACCCACAACAAAGCCATTAATTCGCCCTGCTCCTCCCCCCCCCCCCTACTCCCCTCCCCCCCTTCCATTTTGCCGACACGACTCTTTTACTTTTTATTCGTACCCGCGAGCAAAAGCCAAAACTCTCGCGCTGTCGCTAAACAGTAAACATGTTACTCATCGCGGCATTCTTTAGCGCGTAGTGTTCGCAGACAAAGTAAGTCTCAGTGGGATCAGGTGCCGTCTCCACCTGCAGGTGTCCAGTCGGAGTGATGATGGTGGGCCCACTGTTCTGCTGAATACACTATGTCGCCCCCTTTAACCATACCATTATTTCTCGCGCGCTCTCTCTCTCTCTCTCTCTCTCTCTCTCTCTCTCTCTCTCTCTCTCTCTCTCTCTCTCTCTCTCTCTCTCTCTCTCTCTCACTCACTCACTTACTTACTTACACACTCTCCCCCGTATGTAAACTTCGAGTTATTTACTGACCTGGGGTTGGTTGTCTTGAGCTCCAACACTTTAATATTTTTCATTTTTTTTTCAGTTCTTCGTATTATATTGCTCAACTTTTTATCGTCATTAACCATCATCGCCTCCCTCGCAGCCGAGCGAGCGGGCGAGCGAGTCTAGTGGCCTTTTGGCTTAAACCAGTCTTTGTCGCGCTGCGGCGTGGCGTGGCGTGGCGTGCGCCAGCAGGGAAGGACAATCTTATTGACGTAACCTGTGACCCGCCCCGCCCCGCCCCGCCCCACCTCGCCCCGCCCCGGTGCGTGCCCCGCCCCGCCTGCCCGCTCTAACCGCCCGAAGCTGCTATGCCCGAGTCTTTTCCTTTCCCTCGGAGTCATCACGATATCACGGCGACCCAGAGTGACCCGTCCCGACCCGACCCGACCCGACCCGACACGGAGCCTGGGCCTGGGCCTCTTAAACGTGAGCCGAGTCCACAATGACCCGGCCCGGCCCGGCCCAGCCCGGCCATGAACATGGTTGCGTGTGATTTGGAGAAGGATTATTCGTGCAATCGAAACCAGAGAGAGCGGCGGACGCTGCAGTTGTTCTGTGCTGCGCTGGGACTGGGAGTGAGAGGGACAGAGACAGAGAGATAGATAGAAAGAGAGAGAGAGAGCGAGAGAAGGAGAAGGAGGGGTAAGGCGCAAGGCAGGACGCTCTCTGCGGCGGGGCTGGGCGGCCGGGCTAAGCTCAGCCAGCCCCAGTGTGTAAACATTTTTACGGGAGATCCTTTCGCCACACAAACGTCCTGTCGTCTGGTGCGTCTTCTGTGTGTGTGTGTGTGTGCGTGTGTGTGTGCAGACGGCCCAAGCACCATCCGCGCTTAGGCCCTCGCCTCTCGCACCACACATGTGCGAGCGGGCTGGGCTGACCTGTTATTTGCAGGGAATTCTTATCCCGAGCGACGCGGGCGTGTGCTCGTCCCCTCCAAACGGAAGCAGGCCGGGCCGTACCGGGCCGGGCCAGGGCCGGCCCTGTGAGTCCTGAGGATCAAACCTGCGCAAACAGTGGTGCCTGCGCACACTCCTGCGCGTTGCGTAGCACACCGGAAATTAAGGCGAGACTAGAATTTTCTAGTGTGGTTTGATTAAAAACTAACCAGTGCCTATATATTAGTGACAGACTAAAGTGCGTAGGTATACCGGACCGGGATGAACAGTGTGACAGCGCGTTTGACTGACGGGGAGCTCTTGGACGAGGCGCGCCCCGCCCTGGTGACGGCCTCTGCCTTTCTGTCATTCTTCAGAGCGTATTACTTATATCGCCTATAGGAAAGATAACCGTCGTCTTTTTACGTATATAAAGCAACGCCGGCGGTTCCTCTTTTCCCTACCGGACCGAGGGGCGCCCTGTATCGCGGGGCGGGGCGGGGCGGGGCGGGGCGGGGCGGGGCGAGGCGGGGCGAGCGAGCAACGCGGCGGCGCGTGCGGCACGGCGGAGTTATGAGATACAATAACGGAGCTATCCGAGGAATGCCCCGCCCTGGCCCGGCCCGGCCCGCGAGGTAACACAAAAGCGCGACACTGACACACTACCGGCGGATCGTCTCCGCGCTCGGTGCCCCGCCGCGCCCTGCCCCGCCCCGCCACGCCCCGCCACGCCCCGCCACGCCCCGCTAAGCTTATGGGGCAGATGGCACGGGGCGCGTCCTCTCTCGCGCCGCGCTGCGCGTTTCATTCCGAGGGGTCAGCATTCCTTCCCGCGCCTGGGGCGGGGCGGGGCGGGGCGGGGCGGGGCGAGCGGTCCGGTCCAGCTACCGGTCGCGCAGTGGGCCCCGTATGCCCACGATTAATACCCCCCGGTATAAAACCCCTGGGGTATTTACCCCCCTCGGTACAGGGGGGTATTAATTGTTTGAGCGATTAATACCCCCCTGTACAGAGGGGGTAGGGGGGTATTTATGACTGCTGACATGCTCGATTACTCGACGTCCTCTTTGCTCTCTCGCACACATGGCCACAACGAGCTGCAAGCACAGGGTTACAGTACTACGGGGCCTTACAGTACATCGCACTATTCTACACTACACTCACTCACTCACTCTCTGTGTAGATGACAAATGCGCACGCGCAGTCGTTCGAAGCTGCGCGCTCCTCCGAGGCGGGTGTGGCGTGGCGCTGCGCGGCGGTCGGGTCGGACAGAGACAAACGGATTTGCGCCAGCTTCGCCGATGGCTCCGTTGCGGCCATGGTGATGAGTCCTGGCCGGGGCCCGGGCCGGGCTTGGCCTTGGCGGCGATGTGCCCGGTGAGGTCACCGCCGTGCACGGATAAAACTATCCGCAGTCCCAAGATGGACCCAAAGGCGGCAGTGTGTGCATCGTGATGAAAGCGCCACGCCACGCCGCGCCACGCCGCCTTTGGCCATGTCGGGCTGACAGCAGACGCCCGCGTGTATGACTAGCGTAACGTAACGGCGAGGCACCGCGGGGGGCGCAGGGCGGGGCCGGGCCCGGCGGGACAGGGGGCCGTCGGGGAGGCCCCCGTCCCAGCCCATCTCCAGGACGCGTGCGGGACACCACGAGGACACCGTCAGGACACCACATACCTTCGCAGCACCACGCGGACACCTGGGATACCTCGGCGACACCACGTGGACACCCGGGACACCTCCAGTGTCCAGGGCATCTCCGGACGCCGTTCCGCTCCGCGGGTGACGCGACGCCTCCGGTGTCGGGTGGGTCTAGCGTCCCATGTCCTCTCTAATTTATCAGATAAACTGGAAGGGCGCGGCGCGGGTCACATTCCTCCAGCCGTGGAGGCATACGGCAGCAGAGAGAGAAGGAGCGAAACGAAATGAAGAGGGGAAGCAGACCTGCCGAGCCTGTTCCAGCAGGCACCGTGCCGCGAGACGCCCGCGCCGCACCGGGGGAAAGGGGAGGGGGGGGGGTGACCTCACATCACATCAGGTTTGGTAGGTCAGTCGCGCTCACCTAACAGGATGAGAGGCCCCGGGAGAAGCCCAGCGCCCGCCGACACATTTACCTCCTAAACTGCTAACAATTTTTCGTATCGCGCGCGGGCCGCGGGCCCGCCTGCCTTGGGGATGCACCCGCGACCTTCTCTTCCCCAGCGGCAACAGGTGATTTTGCTTTTGGCGCGTTTCGTCTAGTCACCCTGGAATTGGCAGTGTGCGAATAGCGCTGCGGGTTTTCCAGTGTGCTCTCAGGGAAGTGTCGTGTCGTCCAGTTATCGGCCGCCAGGTGTGTCGCGAGGCGCAGGGCGCAGGTGTCCGGAGCGGCAGGCACCCGCAGGTCCGGGCCCAGGCACCCTCCCCGTCGACCCGCTCAAGGCCATCCGGTGGCTATGGCCGTCTGCAGAGCGACGCGATGGCCAATGTCTATTATAGCCGCGTCGTAGCTGGGGCGGGCCGGGCCGGGGCGGGGCGAGCGCCCTGGGCCTGGGCCGGCCGGGCCAGGCGGTTATGAGTCCATCCCGGACCTGCTGGTGGGCCCAGGCGGGGCGGGGCGGGGCCCCTGGCGACACTGCCCCGCCCCGCCCCTCCGCGGGGCCTCCTCATGAGGCCCGATACCCGGCCCCGGCCGGCACTCCCCGTCCCCCCGCCCTCCGTCTAGGCCATTTCCGAGAGGGGCCAGGACTGGGCGATAGCAGCAGCAGCGAGGCGGGGCAGGTTCCCAGCAGCGGGGCGCGGCGTCTGGGCGTTACCCGGCGGGCCGGGGCGGGGTGCGGCGGGGCAGGGCATGCCGTCGTCAGCGGAGGCCTCTGCTGCCCTTCAGCAGAATCTCGGACACTCGAGCCGACGCGAAGAGTCAGCCAACACTCTCACCTTTCGTCTCTCTCTCTCTCTCTCTCTCTCTCTCTCTCTCTCTCTCTCTCTCTCTCTCTCTCTCTCTCTCTCTCTCTCCCTCTCCCCCTTCTCCCTCTCCTGCTCGCCCAACCCCACCCGGGAGAGAGTGTTGAGCAGCGGTTGACAGGAACATGAGCCGTACAAAATGTATAATAAGTCCGTCCTCAGACTCGGCGCAGTATTTCAATCTTGCTCGTCCCGTCCCGCCATGCGCTTGGCCCGCGGCATGGGCCGGGCGTGGCGGGGCGGGGCGGGGCGGGGCGTGGCGCGGCGGCTGCGGCTACAGGGTCTTGGCATTTCTGGAAAGGCATCAAGCGTGGCGGGGCGTGGCGTGGCGGGGCATGGTGGGGTGGGGTGGGGTGCGGTGAGGGATGCCCTCGTCCTTGTGCCCCTGGTGTGAAATATGCCCCCGCGCCTCTCATAAAGCATGTTCGGCGACACGTGCGGTAGTGAAACACCAATGAGCGGCACTCGCTCCTGCGTAGTGCCGGCTCGGCTCGGCTCGGCTCGGCTCGGCTCGGCTCGGCTCGGCTCGGCTCGGCTCGGCTCACTGCCTCTCACTCGGTCGCCTTCGCGAGGAGATGTTGCCGCGGCTGCTGCTGCTGCTACCGCGAGGAGCGGCTCCGCGTCTTGGAAGGTCAGTCAGCAGGCGCGCCCCGAGCAAACATTTTCTTTTATGTATAATAATAATAATAGTAATAATAATAATAATTATTAAAATTATAAAAATAGTGAAGGCAAAAAAGTGTCGGCGATGACGCGCTCGCCGGGCTGCCTCCCCCGCACAGGCAGGCAGGCCGCCTGCCGCCGCACCGCGCCTCGCCTCTCGGCTTAGCTGATCGTAAAGAGCCTCCATTAGCGGCACCTATCCTACAGCCTGGCGGGGCGGGGCGGGGCGGGGCCGGGCGGGGCGAGCCTATGAGAACTGCAGTGCAGTGTATTGCCGGTGCCGGCTGACGAGCAGTGAGTGCGCTCATTAAAAGCACATCATACACACACACACACACACACACACTCCTTCCCTCTAGTAAAACGAAAAGTTGTAGCAGCCATACCATCGTTTATATATGGTTAATTGGGGGACAACCAGTATAAGTTCATGGCTAAGAAGACAGCCATGCGTATCATGGTTGTGATTGTAACGAAATCCGGTCATCTCAACCATGACGCCCATGAACAAGCCGTACGACGGTCGCCATGCACATGGCCGGTGCAGAGGCATGCAGGCAGAGCAGAGCTGCCAGCTGCCTCTCCCCCGCCTCACGCTCGCGTCACGAGGAAATGTCGTGTACTTATTGATTCGCTTGTGCTTATTGCGGGCCGGGATGGGACTGAGAGTGCACGGGGTTCATTAAGGTGTCGTGCAGGGTGCAGGGCCGAGCGCGCGTGGCAGTGCAATGCGGTGCGGTGCGAGGCGGCGAGACAAACAGCCGGCATCTGTAAAGCGGTCTCAACCGAGCAGTATACTGCCACATTTATAAATGTGGCGGGGCGGGGCTGGCCAGCGGCGACGCACGTAACGGACAGTTGCGTGTTTTGGTTACTTTCACTATGCTATCGCGATTCTTTTCAGAGTTCTCTTTTTGTGATTTTAATTTTATTTTTATTTTTTTTACCTCGAGTGCGGATGGGTTTTAGAGACTTGGCGGTGCCTTGTGGCCCCGCGCGGGTAGGCAACCCTCTTGCTCTCCTGCATGCGGTACAGTATAAGCGAGGGAAAGTAGGCGATCTGCTGTGGGGGCTGTGGGTAGGCCATTTCTTCAGCGCTCCGGATGAAAACACCAACGAGGATGGTGGTTTGCCTACCCGATTGTGCCGTAAGGCACCCCTAGAGTAGAGTAGGCCGACAGTCGACGCCGTATTTTTTGTGCACGTGTGTCTGGGTGTAGCCCACTGCTCCGCTATGACCACGTGACCCTGCACACGTGCGGTCGTGCCGTGGGACCCTGACCCTGCCGCCCGCCCTCCCGCACTGCGTGCGCCCGTCTCATCTCGCCAAATCGCCGCCCCGGCCCGGCCCGGCCCGATACCTCCACTCTTTTCGTTAATTACCTGTGTTATTAGTTAGAGCGGTTCTAATTTGTCTCGTGCCACGCTACGCTTCCGAGGCGTGGCGCGGCGCGGCGCGGCGCGGCTTGTCGCTGCCACGGCTCGGCCTTAAACATGATTGAATTTCGCGGGGGACAAATGAAAGAAGACGTGTGTGAGCGCGGGGTGGGGTCGCGGGGGAGGGGGTGCTATCGTTCAAATACTGCGGCGGGGCGGGGCATTCTCTCTCTCTCTCTCTCTCTCTCTCTCTCTCTCTCTCTCTCTCTCTCTCTCTCTCTCTCTCTCTCTCTCTCTCTTAGTGTCACCTGTGTGAGGAGGGGAGAAAGGGGGTGCGGGTGGGTGTGAAAGGGACGGAGAGAAAGCTCCCCGCCCCCCTCCCCTACGCGGTGTCCCTGCGGTCGTCGCTACGAGACAGATTGAAAAACGCGGCCCTTCCGCAGCGAGACCTCTGCCGGTGAGAAAGTGTAAGTGGTCCGAGTACACAGGGTGCGGGGCCGGGGCGGGGTGGAGCCGTAGCAGAGCATCGAGGAAACTGGTCCAATCGTACATTAACGCCCAATAAAAACAGAAAACATTCGCGATGCGCTCTCGCTCTCGCGGAGTGCTGGGTCGCTCCCTAACGCGCCTGCACTGCAGCATCACAATCCCTCGAACATAACGAAATAAAACAACCAAAAGTTTATCCGCGGTTAGCCCCCCCCCCCCCCCCCTCGAGCAGCCGCGCCGCTGGGCCGAGAACGCCCGGCCTTCCTCCGCTGCTGTCGATGCGGGGTGGACGTGGACATCCCTGCCAGCCAGAGCCCTGCCTCGTTAGAGTTGTGTCGTATTATGCAGTCGACCCCCCACCTCCCGCGCCCCTCGCGCCCCACCGCGCCCCACCGCGCCCCGCTGCGGCGATGCGACAGCCACCGCTGCGTGTAACTTCTTCCCCTCGGCAGGGCGCGAACAATGAAACACTATTTCACTTCCACAGAATGGAGGAGGGAAAAGGCCCCCTCCTCCCCGTCCTCGCGCCTTCGCCGCGCCGCGCCACGTCCGCGGGGTTGTTGGCGTGAGGCGGCGTTGGGAGCGCCACGCTCGACGCGCCAAACCGAGCGCCTGATCTCCGCGCCGCGCACAGAAATAGTCGAGCACCGCTACGAGAACGCCCTGCCCCGCCCCCGCCCCGCCCCCGCTCACTCCCAGCAAGCGTGCCCTGGCCCCCTACCCCCTCCCCCTCCCCACACCACTGCTTGTCAACGAAAGGGAAAATATTTTCTCCCGCGATTAAAATTATCGGCGGGTCCCGGCAGCTTGTTTGCTCTCGCGAGCTGCCCCGCGCGCTGCCTGCCTGACCCGGGCCGGGCCGGGCGCCGCGGCGCTGCCTCCGCCGGGCTCTCCGACGTTGATGCCGACGCCGCGGCCGCGGCTGGGGCCGGCGCGGGGGGATAGAATGTTCTGCTAATTCCGAGCGGCGGTGTGCTTATAAATCACTCTCAGGGCGTCGCGGAGGTAGAACGAAAGTGACTCGCGCAAACAAATAACCCCGCCCGGCCCGCTCCGCGTGTGTTTTCACGTGAAGAGATAATTTTTGCCCCCCGTCTGTCTCCGACTGACTTTGCGTTTCCGCCGTGGAGATCAGCAGGGCGCCGTTTCCGGTGAGTGCTCGGGTGTGTCGTCCACGTGGGAGAGAGAGAGAGACAGAGAGGGGGAGAGAGAGGGAGAGAGAGAAAGAGAGCGAGAGAGAGAGAGAGAGAGAGAGAGAGAGAGAGAGAGAGAGAGAGAGAGAGAAAGCAAGATGGACTGGGCCGGCCGCAGACGCGCCAAGTAGTGTCCCCGTGGCTGCAGTCAAGTTGACACGGCGTGTCCTCGGCGCCCACATGGCCCCGCCCCGCCCTGCCCCCCCCCACCCCACCCCACCCCCCCCCCCCCCACCCCGCCCCTCGCTGCGCGGTAGATGAGCCAATCGCCCCCTTCTCGATGACGGCTCACGCCCTGCGCTGCGCCGTGCCGCCCTGATCCTCTTCAGTCGGGGTTTATTTCCGTCTTTTTTATGGGCCGTGGTGTGTTCCTTCGCCGACTCCCGCGGTACAATTACGCTCCCGCGCGCACACACACACACACGCTGACGGGCACGTGCACAGCGACACTCGCGGGTGCGTCTCAATTCCGAACGCGCAGCCCAGTCGCTCTCAGCCGTCTGAGAATAATTGTAAAATAATAACGAAAAGTGAAAATATTGAAATTAATCCAAGAGGAAAGCCGGAAGGGGGAGGGGGTATTAATATTAGCCCCCGCCGCGCCGCACCGTGGGCCGCCCCGTCCCGCCCGCGGCCGGCGGATGTGAATGACATCCATCACCGAGGATTGGCCGTTAAACGGTGTCTAGTCACCACCGACCGACCGCGCCCCCCTCCCTCTCCCAACCCTCTCCCACACACAACCCCCCCCCCCCCTCCACACCGCCTGAACGTCCGACAAAACAATGCGGCACGGCGGCACGTCTGCCCCCCCCCCCCCCCCCCCCCCCCACAGCGCTAATAAGGGCGGCCGCTTTGACATCCCTTTGGGAGAATTTTGACAGCTCTTTGGCTGCCGTTTGTCGCGACCTTTCGCCGCGCCGTGCGCTGTCGCAGTTGTGCCCTTTTGACAGGTCTACACTGCCACATGGCCGGTGCTCCTCCTGACGGAGCCTCCGCTGCGCTGCGCTGCGCTGTACTGTACCGCTTGAACCTGTTGACCCGCCAGGCCCGCCGCGCCGCGCCGACAGAAAAAGAAATAAAAAATAAAGCAGCCACGTCCTCTCCTCTCGCGTTTTCTTACCGATGATGTGAGCGATGCCTTGAGCCTGTCGGTCGCGTCGCGGGTCGCGGCGGCAGCAGGAGAGGAGGTGGCGCCTCAGCCTTATCGACCCGCTGCGTGCCGACACGAGTGTTTCGCACGACGGGGAGAGGAAAGGAGAGGAGAGTGGGAGGTTTATTTTATTATTTTTTAAATCCAGGAGCCCGTGACCCTAATAGTCCCGGAGAAGCCAATTTTATTTTTTTTAGAATGGCATTTACCTCAGAGCCCAGGCACAGCAGCTGGTTATGTAGAGGCCGAGAAGGAGTATGAGAGCGTGTGTTTCAGAGAGAGAGAGAGAGAGAGAGAGGGGGGGGGAGAGCCACTGGAGTGTCAGGGGCTGCTGCGGCCTGGAGAGCTGCTTCTGGTGAGAAGGTCGCCCAGCAGCCCCGCTTATATTCTCCACGATTAATTGGCCCCTGACGCGCGCACACACGGGGCCCTATAACCCCCGCGGAAGTCTTTTAGGACCCCCGAGCCCAGCCCAACCCGGGGGCGCGGCGTAGGGTGGGTGGACCTTTGGGGCGGGGCGGGGCGGGGCGGGGCGGGGCGGGGCGGGCCCGCAGCTTTATAAAGCAGCTGAGGCCGTTCCTGTCCGTGCCCTGCTGCCTGCTGCCTGCTGCCTGTTGCTCGCAGTTTCCTCCTCCGCGTCTCTGATTGCCTATCGACGTGCCGAGCGCGCGATGCGCACCGGGAATATTTCACTTGACGCCGGAATCCGCAATTTCTCGACGTGCCTGAACGGACCCGGCCGTACGCCCGCTCTTCCTCCTCCTCCTCCGTCTCCACTTTGGCTCCCGGCTGCTTTTGCGCGGCTCGTGCCGCACCACGCCCCAACACGCCACGCCCCGCCTTGCCCCGCCACGCCACGCCACGCCACGTTGAGCTTGGGGGGCTTATTCGCAGATTCCTAGCAGCAGCAGCGGCGGCGGCGGCGGCGTCTCCTCCGATCGACTCCACGGTGAGGACTATACTGTACGTAAGGTTTCTCCCTTTCCGCTACGCTCACAGCTGCCCGTTTACTGGCGGGGTGGGGCGGGGCTCCGCTGCCTCCTCAATCTCTCTGTTTTTAAGTCCGCAACAAAATCATAATAAAATGTCGCCGCTGCGCTGCGAGCCGAGCGCGGCGCGGGAAAAAATAAATAAAAATTGCCGGTCGGCTCGGCTTGGCGAGGACCGGAAGAAACGCTCCGGTCCGCTCAGGCAGGCAGGCGGGAGCAGAGCAGATCGCCCGGACCGATTAGAGGACCGAAAGCCTTTCGCCTTAATGTTGCCACGCTCGGCTACTCATTCTTTCCTTTATCGGGAGGAGGAGGCTCTCGGCCCGCCCCGCCCCACCCCACGCGGCACTGTGCACGGAAAGCTGAAAGCTTTGCAGCTCTGGAGCGGGGAAGGCCGGAGGGATCCGACTGACGCGCCTCCCCGTGATTTCTGCGGACGTCCCGCTCGAGTTTCCCGTGCCGAGGTCGCGCGTTAGTCATCCTCTTTTAAATTTTCTCCTGCAGCAGTATGCTGTTGCAACTGTGTATGTCGTTATTCTGGTCGTGCGTGTTTCCCCAACTTTTCCACGACGTCCTCGGATGCGCGGGGCTGAAAGTCGACGCGACAAAAGTTTCATGGCTGCGGAACAGATTCTTCCACAAACTTTGTTTTTATAGAGAGTAATTGAGGCATAGTTGGGAGTATTCTTCCTTGCAAATACACTTTGTATCAATTTTGAGAAATAATGTTGCGATATGCGAGTGGTCTCGTGAGAGAGGAGTGCAGGTGCCGCTCCGCTCTGCTCCTGCAGGTGGCTGCAGGCCCCCTCTATTTGCACAGGGTCCTAGCCGCCGCGGGCTCGCGATAAATCCTGATTTGTGCAGAGACCCTCCTGCGCACCGCACCGCCAACAGGACGCCTCGCCTCGCCGCGCCGCGCACGCCTGAGCAGAATGCGTATAGTCGGAGCAAGGGTGAAATAATACGCGGGAAATCTCGCGTTCATCCTGGCAATATATATCCTTTGTCTGGGCTGACCCGCTGACCCTTGAGTACAGTTATACAACGGCGACGGCCTCCGCGCGCAGGCTGTGCTGTGCGGCGGCGAGGCCATGCGAGGCCCCGTGCAGGACAGGGCACACCCGGCCCGGCCCCTCACCTTACCTTCCCCACCTTGACTCGTTGAGCGATGGCCGCGCCCACAAAGTACGCCTTTACGAGTTTATGACTGTTACATCACTGACACCCTATCGTGAGTGGTCGCCGTTTGTCGTTTGGACAGGAGATGCCCCCTTCATGCAAATTACAAAAAACCCACCGCCGCCGCGAGCGGGTATGTAACGTATCTCACGTTTCTCGTAAACATCTCCACACTCCGGTATAAGGTAAGGAGTCATGCCCGGCCCGCGGGGGGGAAGGCCGCGCAGGCCTTACAAGCCCCGCGCGAGGACGGCTCGGCTCCACTGAGCTGTGAGATCACCGCAATGGGCGCAATAGCGCAGAGCATAGCGTTAGCGGCGTTACCCGCGCGGCCTCTCCGCCAATCAAGATGATGCCCGCCGATAAGACGCGTGTCGGTGTTCGGCGACCTCGTCCCGACCCCGCCGGCCCGACCCGGCCCGGCCCGGGCCGCCTGGACCCCCCGAGTGTGATTGGTCTGACAGCAAGGCGCATTGTATTATTCGCAGGTGACGTCATTATTTTCCACACTGTGCAAGAGGGCCGGGCAGTGTGAGCGCATCTCCCCGGGCGGGAGGGATCTGCTGGTAACGGTCCTTCACCTACATCGCGCGCGCACGAGCGGCGGCCCGCGGAGAGTTTAAGGTTAGGTTAGGTGAGGTTAGGTCGGGGCAGCCAGCGCAGGCAGTGTCTGCGTGCGGGTGGGGCAGCGCTTTGTCAAAAGTTTATAGGGTCAGGAAGGCGGTGCTCGGCGGTAGGGAGTGGTTGCGGAAGCACCTCGGCGTCTGCCGCCGGGCGTGCGTGTGCGCGCGCGCGCGCGCGTGTGTGTGTGTGTGTGAGCCGGCGCCCTGGCGGACAATATCGATGAACGCTTTCCCGCGCCTTCCCAGCGCGCGTGTCTGTGGCGGGGCGGGGCGGGGCGGGGCGGGGCGCCAGGGGGGTTGATGGATCGTGTGTGATGATCTGCATCCATTCCACCTGTCGCTGTCGCGCTCAAAGAATTGATGAAACTGGCTCTGCTGCCGCGGTGCTCAAGTGACAGTCAGCCGTCAGGCGACGGGCCGGGCCGGGTGGAAAGGAGGGGGTGAGAGAGAGAGAGAGAGAGAGAGAGAGAGAGAGAGAGAGAGAGAGAGGGAGGGGGGGGGGATTGTTGTGGCGTCACCATATCGTGCTATATATGCAGACCGCCACAGAGCACCGCAATGCGACAAACATAGAGACCGCATAAATGAGGTAGAGCGAGAGAGAGGGAGAGAGAAGGTAGGCAGGCAGTGTGGGAGAGAGCGAATAAGAGGGGGACAGGAAGGGAGAGAGAGGAAAATCCGGGCCCGCCAGATAGGGTGGTGACCGCCCCGCGCCGCCCCGCCCCGCGACACCTGCCGCTGGCAGCTCTCCGGGCCGGCAGGGCAGCTACCTCGTTGTGAGTTATCGGCGCCGGGCCTCCAGCTCCGCCCGCACCGCACCGCTCTCCCACGTACCCAGCTCTTTATTTTTGTCGGTATGTACTGTATGTGTAGAGGGGTTGGCTTTTAAGTTCAGTCCGAAACCGAGACCCTCTCTGAGGGCGGCGGCCCTTCATCAACGACTGCATATAATGCAATGCGAGGTGCCTATGTCGTCCTCGTCTTGAGAACGTGCCCCGCCCCGCCCCGCCCCGCCCCGCCCCGCCCCGCCCCGCCCCGCCCCGCCCCGCCCCGCCTCGCCTCGCACCTCGCATGGCTGCGGTCGGCGCGCGCGCGCGCACGCACTCTCATACACTGCGGTGCACGTGAACCCGCCAGTGGTCAGCGTCGGGCCGTGGGAAGGGAAGAAAGCATTTCACGGGCAGAGATTCACATCGTAACCCTCTGGCATCCAGTGTAGCAGTAACGAAGAGCCACGGGGAGCAGCGGGCGCTCGGAGGTAGAGCAGGGAATAATTGGAGCCCCTTAAGAAAAATAAAGAAAAAACGTGCATAGTATTTTGATTTAGAGACCAGTGGACAAGATACTCAGACGAATACAACTCTGCGCTTATTTGCTGAGCGTAGCGGAGCACTCTGTTGGGGTGAAGCAAATGTGCCTGGCATTCGAACCACTGTCCACCTGGTGCTAGGAGAAGTGCGGATACCATGGGTTTTACTCAGTCGCTGTGCTTTTTTGCAGTTGCCCAAGTCACAACGACGGTATTGCTGGAAAGAGAAATTGGTCGACAGGACAAAGAGTATGTAAAAAAAATACGATTTCACGAAATCCTGGTAGGCACGAAGTATGTTTTGGTTTCATCAGAGTTTTTGGTGGATGGTCTATGTAGAAATTGAGTTAAAAATATCCAACCAATTCATTAAAAATATTGATTTTTTTTTCTCCGAGTGTTTGATTAGCGACATAAGATTAGGTCACAAGCCAAATTTGTACCGGGTGTCCAGGCTACGACATGAACGGTAGTTGGGTTGCATACGCTACTAGGCGCTGGGAACGGAGCGGAGCTGCCGGTAGCGCCGACGCAGTGGTCCCCCCTCCACCGCCCGGCAGCTGGTGGGAGCCGAGACAGGGAGTAGCGCGGCGGAGAGCGGAGGCAGGGCGAGCAGGGGTGGGGGGCGCACACCCCCACGCACGTCCCCGCGAGACCGCGAGCCTCCCTCGCGAGACCGCGAGCCTCCCTCGCGAGACCGCGAGCCTCCCTCGCGAGACCGCGAGCCTCCCTCGCGAGACCGCGAGCCTCCCCCGCGAGACCGCGAGCCTCCCCCGCGAGACCGCGAGCCTCCCCCGCGAGACCGCGAGCCTCCCCCGCGAGACCGCGAGCCTCCCTCGCGAGAACGCGAGCCTCCCCAGCGAGACCGCGAGCCTTGCCGTTAGCATTTCCCCCAAGTCCTTCGCGAGGGCGGGGGCATAACTCGCGTTCCCGCGGGCCGTGTCGTTCGAGCACTTCCGCTGCCTCCCCCCTCCCCCCATCTCCACCTAAACTACCTCAAAAATGTTAAACAAATAACTAGCAGACAACGTCTGGACGAGCGTCGGGCGTCCCCCACCCCTGCTCGCCCTGCCTCCGCTCTCCGCCGCGCTACTCCCTGTCTCGGCTCCCACCAGCCGCCGGGCGGTGGAGGGGGGACCACTGCGTCGGCGCTACCGCCAGCTCCGCTCCGTTCCCAGCGCCTAGTAGCGTATGCAACCCAACTACCGTTCATGTCGTAGCCTGGACACCCGGTACTCGTTTCCTTAAACGACTTAGAAGATTGGTTCTCAGTAAGGAAATGTCCGATCAGCTTGATTTTTGAACTATAGGCTCGTTGTGCAATTAGCGTTCGAACACTGAATTCACATTTTTATTCTGACGTGTTCTTTCAGTTTTCAGTTTTTAAATTACTGTACATGATTTGAATCAACAGGTCCCCAGCCACGGTCCTCCTCCCCCTCTCCTGCGTACCGCGCACCTGCAACAATACCGATTGGGCTCGACTCCCCTTCTGAACTGGCACTATCCTGGGGTAGGCAGCCGAGGGGCGCCGCGGTAGACAGAACGGAGCGCGTTTGGGGTGGGAGTGCGTAGTCCTAGGCTAGAATCTCCACTCGACAAAAGAAGGCCGATGGCTCGGCGGCTAAGCGCGTCCACCTCGCGACTTTAACTCTTCATATTAGGTGAACGAAATGTTGGGCAGTCGAAATGAATATGTAATTATCAGTTTTGGACCTGCGGAAATCGTTTTGAAAAGTTTCACGTAGGTTCGTCGGGAAGGGAAAAAAGTGATTCGTAAAATGGTTTACGTAAGGATACACGTAGATGTAAACCAGTTTTGTTCCTTCTCGCGAGATTGAAGTCAAATTTCCAAAACGATTTCCGCAGATATAAAACTAATATTTCCGCATTCAGTTCACCTTTTCAACGTTTGGATGACTGTAAACAATGAGTTAAAGTCGCGAGGTGGTTTATAAATCAGCTGACTCGGCCGTGGCGGCATTACACTCTAGCCAACAATCAGGAGCCGCGGCGTAGCTAGTGGTCACGTTCAAAACTGTCCTCGCGGTGCATCCTTTTGCACGGCGCGAAACAGCAACGATTCTGACGTGACCACTCCCTCCTTCGAGACTTTTGGAGATCGAGGTACAAAGCAACAGGCGATGCTTTTCATTGGTTGAAAATAACCGCGAAATGTTGTTATTGGTTAGAGCTTTCCCCGACCCGGCTCGGCCTGGCTCGGCTTCCCTTTCCACGTCTGTTTTTCCGTGACAAGTCGAGCATTACCATAGAAACGGAGATTTTAACTTCAAATTTCTCAAAATTGGCCACCAACTTTTGGATGGCATTGCAGCAGTGAACTCAGGAGATTTAGTTCTACCTCTCTGCCAACTCTTATCAAAATCGTATAGAAAATTTCGGTTTTGCATAAGGGGCCGTGCTAATAAAAAAAAAAAAAAATCGGATCCTGAGACAAATCCATAAGGCTACTTCGTGCCTAAAAAAGGAATACGCGGGTGTTGAACCATTGCCATCCGGTGCCAGACGCAGTGTCGATACTAATGACGCTACGCGGCCGGCCTAGCAGTGCACAGCGAGCAGGCGTGCTGATGACACCGGATTCGTTTCCTCGGTGACTGTGGCTTCTCGCGCAGCATGACTCCTACTGGTCCTGTATTCGGTACCGTGGCGTCGTAGCCGTGCCGGTATAGTGTCCGCGCGGAGAGTCGCAGAACGGAGGTTCGAATCTTACCAAAAAATTTAATTTTTCTGAGGACAACAATTTGGAGAGTGGAATTCAAGCCCCCCATTTCAACCGACCTCCCTCGTGGAATAGCCGACGGTCTAGTGGTCTAGTGGTGCCGCGAAAGCCGTGGGGTGTCTGTGAGACTCGGCACATGGGGCCTGGTTCAAACCCAGGTAGGTTCTTCACTGGTAGCGACAGCGGGTTGCCAGGAAGTTCCGTCCCATGCCCACGACTGGTGGTCGGTCGTGGGGTCATAAGTCCTAGAATCGGGCTCCAAAAATTGCTGTTCCATGCCCTGGGGACAGGGCAGTTCGGTTAACCACCGTACGACTAAATCTGGCAGTACGGGGATCAAATCTGTCGAATTGCGCGACAGGATCGCAGTCAGAAAAGCACCGGTTCCCATAAGAACACCGAAGTAGTTGGCTGCCACGGGGGGTAAAAGCCCTGTGCCTGGCGGGAACCGCAACCTCCTTCGGGAGGTTTACTGTCGCAAAAATTTTCCATATTTTCACGCCACTCTTTCACTTGCAGAGCACGTACGTAATTTTTCAAATTTAAGCTCGAAAATGTCTGGATGCTTTCGATATGTTGTTGCCCAGGTTTCAAATCGCCCCCAAAAGTATATCTTGTGTGAACAATTATTTTTCGGGCCGACACTCAAAAAAATTCCAACGGAAGCAAAGTATGTTCGAGAATGAAATAAAAATGAAGTAGGTGGGTATTGAACTCCGGTCCTGCGGTTGACAGTCGGACAACCGATGTAGACTCCGTTCTGCCTGTGCTCGTGGCGGTGTACACAGGTCGGACAAAATTTTTGACCGTATCACGGGGGGCAGAAATTAATTTGGCCAGGGCGGACAAAATGAGGTCGGACAAACGATGAGCACCAGTATAAAGGCCGATCTTACAAATATATTGTTCTTAAGGCGGGATTGAGCTCAGCATTCAAGCCGAAGGCTTGCTTGGCTAGTACGACTCTGAGGAGACACAGACAGTCAGCTACGCTCTCTCTCTTTGTCCCACTGGAAGAAATAAAAGCGGGCCAAACTTGCGCCAAACTTTTTTTCCCGCCCGTCCCCAGCCCCTACTACATTCTCCGCTTCTGTCGCCGTATATTTGCTTAACGGAATTACCGCGCGGTGGGCGCGCCGCACGCGGGAGGCGGGGCGGGGCGGGGCAGGTTGACCGAGCGGCAGCGGAACGCCCCGACCCGCCCCGCCGCCGCTATCGGCGCGGTAAATACGTGCACCCTTACGAATTAACGCCACACCCCCGGTCGGGCCCGGTGGCGGCGGGGCGCCGCCAAAACCTCACCCCGGCCACGCCACGCCACGCGCCGCGGCGTCAGAGCGCTTACACGATCACGTCTCAGGTTAATCAATTTCGCGACAGCTCGGCGGCCGCGGCGGGGCGGGGCGGGGCGGGGCGGGGCGGCGCGCTATCAACGCTCACCCCAGCAGCAGCAGCAGTGGGGCGGAACGGGCCGGCGGGGAGTGCACTGTGCCTGGTCCAGGCCGCCCGCTCTTATATATTCCCCCTGAAATCGAGAGGAGAACGTGAAGACAACGTAATGAAATACGGGAGCTTATCCCATCGCCAGTGTGTGTGTGCGTGTGTGTGCAGGCAGGGCGCTCCAGGTCACGCTGCCCGCTCCCCGCCTCGCCCGCGTCCGCGTCCGCCGAACTCTCAACAGTTTGCCACTCAAGTTCCCCCGCTAACGGAATCCCCCTGATTCGGATGGGCTCGGCCGTGCCGGGCGTGGCGGACGAGGAACCGCATGGCGTGGCGTGGCGGTGTGTAGAGGCGCCTGGTGTTCCGTCCGCCTTCTGGCTTTCTCAATGACCGGCACCAGATCAGCGCGGGGCGTGGCGGGGCGTGGCGGGGCGGGGCGCTGGGCGCGCACTGCGCTCGAAATAGACGCGCGGCGCCATATTTTCAGGTTTTCCCGCTTCAGCAATATTTAAGACGGCAGGCGTTCACCGACCGATCGTCGTACCGCTTTTCAGCCGCTCCCTCGCCCCCTCCCCCCTCCTTCTCTTTTCTGATGTTGCCTACATGTATATCTTCCTTGTTGCTCCAATCCTACATTCCTATGTATTTCCTTCCACCCGGCCCACCCGGCCCCTGCCTGCCTGCCTGCCTGCCTGCCAGCAGCCTTCCGACCGGCTGCTCTGCTCCCTGCTCCCCCTGCCCGGCCTCCTCCTCCACCTCCTTCTCTTCCTCCTCCTTCTCTACTTCAAGAATGTTCGTCCGTCTCCCCATCCCCCCCCCCCCGCGTCCCTCTCCTCTCGTCCTTGCCTCGTCCCCCTCCCCATCCTTCTTCAACAGGCGGCGCGGCGAGCGCGCGTACCAGCCGTAGCCACACGCCACACCGGTGTTTTCTTCTCTCTCTCTCCCTCTCTCTCTGCGCCCCCCTTCCCCCCTCCTCATCCTTTTCTCCCAGTTCTCCCCTCCTCTCCACACTGTTTTCGTTCGTTTCCTCCTCCTCCTCCTCCTCCCCTCGTCCTGCCTGCCGGTCCGTCTGTCCGTCCTGCCTGCGCCCGCCCGCCCGCTCCGCGCCCGCCGCACCGCGCCGCGCGGCGCGGCAGTGGAGGCAGCCGGCTGGGCTGACTTCAAGTCGAGTCGGCCTACCAGTGCGCTGTGGACTGGACGTGTAACGTGTAGTGTCGTAGTTTTGATTTGCTTCGCGGTGCGTGCGTGAGTGTCTCAGTGACGAGCCGTGTCGTGTCGTGTCGTGTCGTGTCGTGACTTGAGGTGACGTGTCGCGAGTGTCGTGGTTTGGTGAGTGTCAGTGTTCAGTGATAGTGCTTTGTGTGCAAGGCGGTTGAGCTTTGAGAGAAAAAGAAGTTTGGAAGGAATTGGCAGCTGTCCACGGCGACCGGGGCCGGCTTATGTAGCTGTGAGAAGGACAATATACACGAGTCGATCGCTGAGCAGTGCGACGTGGTGGCCGACTCTCAAGATACGGATATCCTTGCGAAACCGCTGTGCAGTGCGTCTCGTTTTATGGAGAATATCCTCCTCCCAAGTGCAGTGCTTAACGTCAAGAAAGACGAGTGGTGTGTGTGAGTGTGTGCGCTCCCACCCTCTGCGGGACAGTGCTCCATCGTCTGGTGAGCTCATATGTGTGCTGTGTGCGTTTCTCGTGGGCATGGCCGCGGTGTCGGTGTGCTGACGACCAGGACGACGGCGCGACATGCCGGGCCGGGCCTGCGAGCGGGACGTCCCGGTGACAGGGGCCTCCGCGCGCCGGCACGCCCGTCCAGGCCGTGTATGTCCTCAACTTGTTGCTTCACGCGGGCGCGCGGCGCAGTGCAGCGGCCCGGGCGCGGGGCTCGGAGCACGCCCGTGAGGAGGCCGTGACCCTCTCGGGCGTTGTCACGGGCGCGGCGTGCGCTCGCTCGCTCACTCACTCACGCACACGCAGTGACAAGTATGTGAGCCCAGCCCGCAGGCGACAGGACACGACTGTGACGTGCGAGGCCATTTTTGTGGCGCGCTTTGTGTTGCCGGTCCGGTCCGCGCCGGGGCTCCACTGGGTGCGAGTATGTGTGTGTGTGTAGGTGTGTGTGAGTGTGTGCGCCTGTGTGGGTGAGGCAGACAGGTTAGGTTGTCCCGCGTTTTGTGTTTGCGGCGCGGCGGCGCGGCTCGGCTCCGCTCGGCTCCGCTCGGATCCGCTCGGCGAACGCCCGGCACTCGTGCGCATGCGCGCCAGCCTGCCGGCCTGCCAGCCCCGCCTGCCCCGCCCGCACGCCTGCCTGCCAGCCTCGGCTGTCCGGCCGCCGGGTACTCGGAGGAGGAGTATCCAGGCGATGCCTACCTGCCCTGCCCTGCCCTGGCCGGGACGGGACGGGCCAGCCTCGCCTCTTGCTACAGGTCCGACGCTGCGCCACGCCGCGCCACCGCTCGGTCACGCCGCCGCCGCCGCCGCCGAGGGGCCCAGCCCAGGAGTTGGGGCTCCTCAGGGCAACCTCCTCGGCGTGGCCCCTCCGCGCCGCGCGCCCCCCGGGCCGGGCCGGGGCCTCTCCCCTGCCTCAGCATAGGCGAACAAAGAGCCCATGTGCTGCGCTGCGGCGGGGCGGCAGTGCCACAGCCGTATCTGTAGCGCCACGCCCCGCGGGGTGGGGCGGGGCGGGGCGGGGCTGCCACTGGAGTCTCTTATCACTTGGGTGTCAGCTGTCCGCGCAGGCCGCGCCCGCCGCGCCGGACGTGTGAGGTATCTCCATGCGACGCGTTGCCTTCCGGCCCGATACGCCCGCCCGCCCGCCTCTCCCGGCGCGGCGCGGCGCGACACCGCGAGGTTGCCAACAGGCCTACCCCTCCGGCCCGGCCGGCGCGCCACGCCGTGTCCGAGGCCCGCCCAAGGCAAACCGAAGGCAACACGCTTACGTCAGCGCCGCGCCGCGCCGGCCGCCGGTCGCGATTCCTGTAACGCCGACTCGACTCGGCGTGGCGTTGGCAGAACACGGCGGCGCTGCGCTGCGGGGCGCCCGGTCACGTGCATGTCCAGGACTGCAGGGTGACCCCACTCTCTGTCCTTGTCGCACTCACGGCCGAGGTCATAAGCACCACGACAGAACGCCCGCTGTATCAGCCTGCACCGGGCTCTCACAGCACTAGAGGCTGTTGCGTTGCGGCCGTTGGGGCGGGGCGGGGGGCCCGGGCTGGAGGCGCTGTAGCCGCTGGAGGCTCCCCTCCCTCCTCCTCCCCTACCGCGGCGTGCCCGTGTGTGCACCTGTCTGGAGAAGCGCGCCCGCCGCCCGCCCGCCCGGCCCGGCCCGGCACCGTCAGCCTGCATCCCAGACCTGCCCGGCCCGGCACGGCTCGGTCCGGCCCCGCCGCTCCGCTCGGATGAGTCTCGGCGCGCAGGGCGCCCATCTCGGAGGGGCGCACCGAACCAGGCGCTCCTCAAGCTCAAGAGTGGATAAGAGGTGCTCGTGGAGGACGTCCCTCTGGACTCGCTCTGGCGTGACGTCATCATCGCCGTCCTCCCCGCTGGCTTTTGTCCTGGTCGCCCGCGCCTGGAGGTGTGGGCGCCGAAGGGCGGGGCGTCGACGGGAGCCTCTCGCCTCCCCCGCGATCCATTTGGAGTTGCAGAAGACGAACAATGGCTGTGTCACTGCCTCATTGTGCCGTTTTCACCACATCACTTGTTGGGGGCGATGCCTCCACTGAGTGTGTGTGTGTGTGAGAGAGAGAGTGCGCGAGTGAGGGGGAGGAAATAAGGTGTTGTTCAATAATCCTCGCCTCTCTTTCTCAAGACCCCCAGTGCAGCGGGGGCAGGGCAGCGCGCATTGTGCGACACCTTGAGTCACTCCGCGCAGTTTCAGGAGGCGACATCCTGCCTCTCTACCCCCCTCCTCCCTCTCCCTCTCTCCCCCTCCTCCCTCTCTCCCTCTCACCTCCCCGCTCCTCTTTTCTCCTTCACCTCCCTCAGTGAGGTTCGCGAGTCACCGTGGCGGGGCCGCCGCCGCCGCTGCCGGGGCTCGAACCACAGACCTGTTGATTTCGCGTCACGCCCCTCTTGTGTGTTCGTGCGCGCTCCTGTGCTGTGGTCGAGCCTGGCGGGGGCGGCGGGGGCGGCGGTGGGCGGCGGGGCAGGGGATTGAGGAGAGCGTGTGGTGGGTTCTCTTTGATCTCGGGGAAGCCGGGGCGGCGGGGCTGCAGCGGTGTCGCCATGCACTTTAGCGCTAACCCCTTCTCAGCGAAGAGTCGCCCCGCCCGGCCCCCCACCCCCGGCCCCCAGCCCCCGGCCCCCGGCTCGACGCGCACAGCTCCTCCTACATGACCACCTCGCAGGGTATCGGCGCCCGGGAGGGCGAGGGTCGGCTAACCCGCTACAGGCGAGTGGAGTGCAGGCGGGGGCGGAGCGGGCCGACCCTTAGTGTAGGGTAGGGCCTGGTCGTACGGATGGTCGATGAGGCCGGGGGCGGCCGGGGGCGGGGCACGGGACGACTGGAACTGACCCTCGCCGGCCCAGAGTGTTATTAGGTTTAGTGGCCTCTGCATTATGTACATGCACGGCACGGACAGCGCGCGCGCTGCTCGCCTCGCCGTTCGATCCTCCGAACGGCGCTGCGGTAAAAAGGGAGGCAAAAGCATGAAAGCAAGATGGCATGGGCGGGGGTCGAACTCACCGCTGCAACGCGCTGGCAGGAGAGAGGCCCCTGGCCTAGCCCTCGACCGCACCCTGCGAGGGGCCCCCGCCCCGCCCCGAGCGGAGGGGAGCCGACTGGGGGGCGGGAGCAGGGCTCTGGATGGGGTCCCCGGGGAACAGGCGGCAAGCATCGTAATGGGCGTGCCAGTGGCGTGCTCGTGCTGCCCCGGGGCCCCACCGCGCCCCGCCCCACCCCGCCACTACTAAAGGACTTCCTCTCGGATGTTGAGACCCGCCAGGCTCTAGTGCCCCACCTCCCCTGTCTGCTCGGCTCGGAGGAGTCTTTCGGTCCCCACGTGTGTTGTGTGATCGCGCCGCGCCGGGCCGCGCCGGGAGCAGGCCGCACCTTAGCACCTCCCGGTGCACCGGCGTAGCGTGGGACAGGTCGGGAGCATTCCCCCGGGCTGGGCTGGGCTGGCATACCCCTGTCGAAAAGTGAAAACAAGGCCACGGCCGCCGCCTCCCCGCCCCTCCACTCCCCGCCCAGGACAATGCGGCACTGTCCTAAGGGCCTAAGTGTTCGGGTTGGGCCCCGACAGATGACTACGAGTAATCTGGCCTGGGTGTCCGGCGCGCCGGCCGGCCTGCGACCTGGGGCTGGGCTGGGCTGGGTTGGGGGCTCAAGGCGGGCATTGTGTGAGGCCCGCATGGCCCTCGTGGCAGATAGTCCTCGCCGCACCCCGCCCCGCCCCGCCCCGCCGCCTGAGCCAGAGGGACACCGCTGCGCCCCGCCAGGCCGAGGGCCTGCCCATGGTCTGGCCTGCACGTCCGACTCGGCTCAGTACGCCCCGCCCCGCCCCGCCCCGCTCCGCCCCGTGACTCGCCTTGCGGCCGTTAAACTTCCCGCCTATTTCTGGCTGTAAAAACACATCATGCCTCTGCTGCAGCGACGGCAGAGCGCGCGGCCTGGCGGGGCGGGGTGGGGTGGAGGGCGGGCCTCTGCGCGCGTGTGTGTGTGTGTGTCCGTCCGCCCTGGCGAGCCGCCCCGTCACGTGTCCATCACGCCACGAGGCCCGACATAACTCAAGTAGAAGCTGCACCCTGCCCCGCGATGTGCTTCGGGCGCACATATATTTTTGAGCAGTGTAATCCTCCAACCCAGTTGAGAAAAGTGAGAGACTGCAACGCCGTGACCTCCCCCCCCCCCCTCCCTGTCCTGCGCGGGGGGAAGGTCGCGCGAGCGACGCAGTCCGTTCGATTCTAAACCTGTTGAGGCGGGGCGTAGCGTAGCGTCACGTGACGTCTTGGTGAATGGCCGCCCATTGGCCGGCAGCCGGCAGCCGACATCAACGGCATACGGCTCTGCGCCCCCGGCCCCGGCCCCCTGCTACTTCTCCATACTGTTTCCCTATTCTCTGTCTCTCTCGCACTTCTGCAAGTATTGTCGCAACGTCGGGACGTGACTCGCGAACAACTGAGTCAACACCCCCCCCCCCCTCCTTTCCACTCCCTCTAGCTCCCTCTTCTAGTGATTAGCAGTGTGCCGGTGCCGATACGTGCCAGTCCGGGCAGAGGGTTACGGCGCGCTCTCAAAATAACTCGTTCTTGTGCTTTGGAAGACTTATGCCCGCCGGGCCGGCCGAGCAGCAGCAGCCGGCTGCAGATGGACGCGGGGGGGGGGGGGGGGCAGGAGCGGGGGAGGGAAAGGTGAGGTGAGCCTGCCGCCTGACGACCATTAGCGTTCGTCATTGAGATCGGCCTGTCGTCATGGCAACGCCTGCCTGTGTGAGTCCCTCCTGCATCGACGGATTTAATATCTGATCCGCCGAGGCCCGCCCCGCCCCGCCCCGACCTTCAAACTCGTTTCGGCATAAAGCCGCGCCTTTCAAGCTGCGCGCCAAACAGTCTGGCTGGTCCGGCCATGTTGGCAGGCCTGCGTTCGAGAGCGAGAGTTATCTGAGCCGGCCCCGCCGGCCCGGCCCGGCCACCGCCTTGCGCGATCTGTCTCTTCTGCCAACTAATAACAGTGCCAGATATTGTATACTTTTTTAGTGTATTTTAAACTTGTTGTGTTTTTATTAGAAACTTCAAAGTTTCTGTCGTGTGTGTATGTGTATTTACGTTATTTGTGCGATATTGTTTTGTGTGTCCGTGCGTGCTGGAAACAGTTTATTGGGATCCCGACCTGCCCCAAGTACGTATATCTACGCGCCCACCTAACCTCTCATGTTCTCGTGTGTTTGGAGTAGTGACGTATAAGCCGGACTCGTCTCCCCTCACCTGCTGTCCCACCCAATCAGTACGGTCTGAATGAGAAATCGGACGGACTTTATGTATCTGTACGCTTGTGGCAGTTCACCACTCTTGTAAATATAGTATCTGACCGACCTGAAAGAGCCCTCCCCCCCAAAAAAAAACACTCTAATGTCAAGTGTCATTATGTAAACGCGTAGGGTCCGATCGCCCGTTCCGTAGTAAATACGAAATACGATAAGGACCGGATTAGAGTGCACGCCGGTAATTATCCCTCCGTGTAAAGCGTCAGTCAGATTGTATTGGCCCGCCCCGCCCCGCGTGTGATGTAGAGACGGCGGCGGCGCGCGCGTGCGGCGATGAGTGATTGGCTTTGGTGTTGGAAGTGTTGGGACAGCTGGTCGCTGCGGGCGGGGCGGGGCGGGGCGGGGCGGGGCGGGCGGTGTGTTATTGCCTGGCGCCAGTCGGGGAGGTCTAACGTTTCGGTATGATGCTGCTGCCCTGCCTGGTCTGCCTGGCCCACATCCGCAGGATGTTTTACTTGCGCCCGCCGCGTAGGCCAGGCCAGGCGGCCGCACCCGCGCTGCCCGCCCCGCCCCGCCCCCCTGCCCGCTCTGCTCTCAGTCTCAGATTCTCCCTGGAGTTCCTGTGGAATTGCCCAGGAGTGTGATCCGTCCCCTTGTTGGGGGAAGGGGGGAGGGAGTGCAGTCAGGACCCTGGAAAACGAAAGGGTGCGCGTGCGGTGCGACGGGAAGGGGTGCGGCGGCTGGGGAGAAGGCGGGGCGGGGCGGGGCGGGGCGGGGCGGTTGAGGAAGGAAGAGTGCCGGCCAGCGCGATGCTCAGCCGCTGGTGGCGCGGTGCGGCGGGCTTGTGGTGGGGTGTGGGTGGATTTATCCCAGGGATTCTCTGTTTCCGCCAGTGCACCCCCGGGGACGACCGCCTCCCCGCCGCGCCCCGCCCCGCCCCGCCCGCCCTCTCTCCGGAGCTCTGGCCGGCCGGGTCTCGTTTGAGCCTGGCGCGTCGCACGCAGAGAGGTGCGCGTCGACTATCATCGCGCGCGTCCACGATTGACATTTTGCGCGAGTGAACGGCGCTCATAGTTTAGGAATATTTTTTTTATGAATAAAATTGCACATTGAGTTGGGTGGTAGCGGCGGTGCGGGGCGGGCAGGGGCACAGAGCGGCCGGGCCGCGGCTTTAATAATTAGCGCTAGAATGTTAATAAGTCCGGGACGGGTCGCCGTCCTGCTGCCGCCCCCCCCTCCCCTCCCACACCCTGGCCGCCCCTCTCGCCAGCCGTCTTTCACACGCTCTGCGCCATTGTGTCTTCCATCTCGTGCAGGAAGTCCAGCAGGACTGCGCGGCCGCGCGGCCGAGCGCGGCGGGGCGGGGCGGGGCGGGGCGGGGCGGCGTTCCATCCCCGCACCTACCTGACCTCCTCTCCCGTGTCTCTCACACTCGTATCCCTCCTTTTGCTTATTCCCTCTCGCTAGTCTTTTCCGCCCCGCCTCTACCCCGACCGAGCGCGCGCTAAATGCCCACCATGTGTGGGGGGGGGGGATTATAATTCTCTCACGCTGAGATTTTTAACCCCTCGCTTCCCCCCCTCTCCCTCTCCCTCTCCCTCTCCCTCCCTCTGCTCGCCCTCATATTTATTCGCCGGAAATTATGACGCGCCATCGAGTGCCAGAAATTCGAAATGCGTGCGCGTGACACACGGGAGGGAGGGAGGGCTGGGCCCAGCGCGCCGAACCCCGCCATCGGGTCAGTGGGCTGGGCTGGGGAGGGACACGCACGCACACACACACACACACACATGCATCGTATATTTTCCCGCCTCCCGCTTTTATTCTTGGCGCCGGCGTGAGGACTTGTTGAAAGCTGACGCAGTCGAGACTCGAACCCCAAGCTCGCGAGCGGCGGCAGCGAGCGCGGCGCGCACAAGTCGAGGTTAGGTTTCGCGGAGGGGGGAGAGGGGGCGGCAGGCTAATGAGAGTGCCAGAGATAGTTTTGTCGGGGGCGCCTCATGGCGCGCTGCTGCCACTGCTGTCTGGGCGTCGCGTCTCTATCGCTTTTATCACGATCATTATTATTTATCCCCCTGATCGCGCTAATAGCGCCCCCCCCCCCCACCCCAGCGCCGCGCTCCAGACTAGATGAGGTGGAGAGGGCAGTGGCGTGCGGTATGTCGCCGTTACACGGCCTCGGCCGCCGCCGCCGTCGTCATCCCCTACGTCTAGTGGTGGACGCCCCTCCTGCTGATCACCGTCGTGCCGCTGGGGGCGGGGCGGGGCGGGGCGGGGCGGGGCGGGGCCGCCACTGCTGCGGTATGCGCCACTGCAGGTGTTTTTGCCCCTCCCGTTACTCGGCCGCCTCGCTCCCACACCGCCCCCCGCACTACCCCCGCACCCGCGACGTTCTTTTGTCTTCCCCGCGTGTCGTCGCCCGCGCCACGACGGCCCCGCCGAGCTGCCCGCGCCCGCCCCGCGCCCGCCCCGCCCCGCGCCCGCCCCGCCCCGCCTGCCACCCCACTAAAGGCTCCCCGGATGAAGACCGTTCTCTTTTCCATTGGTCGCTCTGCCGCGCTAAACTCGCTCATTCGTACGGCGGCGGCTCGTAAGTTCGCCGAATTAAATTGGTGGAAACGGCACAGAGAGACGGCCGCCCCGCTCCTCATCCTCCGGCCGCGAGCAGACGACGCCGCCGCCGCCTCTGGCTGCCGATTAAATAATTTGCTCTAGTTTGACTTCCTTGGACCGGAAAACGAGCGGGTGCCCTGCCCGGGGCCGGGGCGGACGGGAGCGGCATCTGCCTTTGGCGCTGCGGCAGCGCCTTTACGCGCCAGGCACAGCCGCGAGAGAGAGAGAGAGAGAGAAAGGGGTGGGGGGGTCTGTGCAGCCACGGGCGCAGTGCCACCATCATCGACGTTTTAAAGCACTGTTCGCCTTTTTTCATTATTTTCAAAAAATAAAAGCACTACCCCCAACCCCCCAAAAAAGGAGAGAAAACCCGCTTTGGGTACAAGCCCAGCCGGTTGATAGCTCGCGCGTGGGGGGGCTGCGTCGCCCTTCCGGCCTGTGACAGACGAGGGGAAGCAGGGGGAGGTTCGCGCCCCGCCCCGCCCCGCCTCGCCCCGCCCCGCCCCGCCCCGCCCATCTACACGCAAGGGGGTGCGGGCCGCCCCCCGGCCCTGTCGAATACGCTGACATTAATCGTCTGCGCCCGGTTTGGGATAGTGGCGAAAGCAAAATCATGGCATGTCCAGGGGGGGCAGGTGGACCGTGCCTCAGGGCCCTGCCCGGCCCTGCCCGGCCCTGCCCGGCCCGGCGCGCAGGACTCACCTCGGGGACGGCACTTACGCGGCGCCTGGATGGGGCGGGGCGGGGCGGGGCGGGAGTGAGGCTCTTATCTAAAATCTGCCGCTGCTGCTGTGCTTCTTGTTGCTTCATGTTTTATTCGTGTCTCGCTCGATGCGGTTTCTGTGTACCTCCTGTACACCCTCCTGTAGGCCGGGCCCAGCCCAGCCGGGGGTAGCAGGGGGTGAGCAGGGGCGAGACCCACCCCTTCCGCCCCGCTCCCAGCCCCTCCCTGCACGTTACCCGCGTATCTTGTTACTCGCGGTTCGAGGCGGGGCGGGGCCTCGTACCGAGGAATCATCGGTTGTGCATTACACAGTGAGAAATGTTTGGATAGGGGTTGCGGGAAAAGTTTTCACGAGATATGTCGTAAAGTTACGGTATCAAATAGTAAAATCACTGAAGTGTAATAACACTTGTTGGCATTGACTTGTCATTCTTACGCGTTAACGAAGAGCCCTTTCGTAAATTTACAAAAGTGGTCTAAAATTCACAGCAGCATCTGTGAATCACAAATTACGTAAAATGTTGTAATTATAGGAAAATGATTTTTGCCGTGTATTTCTAAAGTAGCAAAATCATTACATTAACAACGCCCCGTCCTCTGCGGTACTTGCCCTCCCCTCTCAAACTGAACGCGTGTATAATCGGACCAGAGTGCATGCCGCGTGAAAGCCCTCCGCCCCGCCCCGCCCCGCCCCGCCCCGCCCCGCCCCGCCCCGCCACGCCCCGCCCGTTGTACGCACCTGAAGTTTCCGGCAAGTCCGCCCATGCGGCGCACGGGCTCTAGTGCGCCCAGGCCCGGGCTCCCCGGGTTCAAACACCGGACTTCGCTCTTTGGCTTTCTGCTGCTCATTATCCGGGTGGCTACGCGCGATTGTCTGTCTGAAAGCGGCTCAAAGCGGCTGAAAGCCCCGGCGGCGCGGCCCGGCCGCCCTGCTCCGCCCCGCCCCGCGCGCTGTCCGCCGCCGCGGCCCGCTTCGAGCCGCCCAAGGTATCAGCTGCGGTATGGATTTCAGCCGGCGGGCTTTCAGTCGCTGGCCTGGCTTTTAGCTGGCTTGGCTCTGCGCCCAGTGTGGTGACCGCCCTGCCGCGCCCCGCCCCGCCCCGCCCCGCCCCGCCCCGCCCCGCCCCGCCCCGCCCGACCTCCTCGACTCGCTCTTCAATCACAGACGGCCAGGCCAGGCCCGGCCCGGCCAGGGCGGGGCAGGGTGCTGTTAGGAGGTCGCCCTGAGAACGTCTCGACGGCAGACAGACCTCTTGACCCCGCCGGGCATCACCCCGCCAGCAGCGACCCTGGCGCCGCCCTGACCTGACCGCGAGGTGATGAATGTACCCCCGTGATAGTTGTACCCCCCTGTAAAGCAGGCTGCAGTTTCACTCCCCTTAGGCGGGGTGCAGTCATCACATGCTGGCTGCACCCCTCGAGACAGGGGGTGTAACTGTCACGTGATGGTCACACACACCCTTGGAGGGGGTGCAACCATCGCATCGGGCTGTCCCTCGGACTCGGACCAGTCATTTTTACCAGAGTGTGTAGCAGCAGGAGCAGAGGTTTGTCGGTCGCCGCCCCGCCCCGCCCCGCCCCGCCCCGCCCCGCCCCGCCCCGCCCCGCCCCGCCCCGCCCCGCCCCGCCCCGCCCCGCCCCGCCCCCGGCCAGGCCGTGAAGTCCGTATCGACTGAGGCGATCGCTGAGAGCGTTTAGCGCGGCGGGACAGGACGGGGCGAGACGGGGGCCTTCGGCCGACCTAAGCAGATGTGACCAGCGCGGCGCGGCGCAGGGCTGTGGGTGGCAACGAGGGGCGGCCACGCCCCGCCCCGCCCCGCCCCGCCCGGCCACGCCCCGCCACGCCCCGCCCCGCCCAATGACTTGGAATAAGCACTTCTTTCTGTCGAGGCGCGCGCGTAGGCTTCCTTTAGAGATGTGTTGAGGCGGAAGGACTCTCACGTCGTTTACAAGACGGTAAATGACTTTCTGATGACTTTCGTTTATTTTCTGTCTCCAGCCTCTAACTCTTTATTTTTTTCGTTGCTTTCCGCTGTGGTCGCAAATATTAGAAACCTGTAGCCGTGATGACGGCGGTGCAGAGAAGATTGCGGTATGCAATTTTTGAAGTGACATGCGTGTGCGTGCGTGTGCGTGCGAACACCTGGCGATGATTGACTGGAGCGTGCGCGTGCGCTGCGAGAGAAGGCCGGGCGGGGCGGGGCGGGGCGGGGCGGGGCGGGGCGGGGCGGGGCACGGCCGCGTGCAGCTGGAATGCTCTCAACCCCCACACCGGACTTGGCTCGGAGATGAAGCGCCATCCTTGTCATTCACCTTGAGCTGACCGACTGCTGGTCGCACCCGAGCGAGAGTTCGCTGGTCCCGGGCCCGGGTTCAAATACCACCGGAGTCTCGTCAGCTTTCGCTTTGTAGTCCCTTCGCATGGCGCCCGCCCTGCCCCCGAGGGGAATGCAAATGACCTGCCGGGCTCGACTGTGACTGCAACACGTGCTGCCGGCCAGCACCGCCCCGGCCCCGCCGTGTCCGGGGTTCAAATCGCTCCAGCTCGTTTTCTCTGCTCCCTGTATTTTATTTTTTATTATTTTTTTTACCGTTTTGTGCGTTATGTGCGTGAGCAAGGGAGAGGCCGCGAGTCATGTCGCAGCCGTGTGACCCTCTGTGCAGAGTCCTCTGGTGGGTGGACTGGCAATGCCCAGCACGGGACGTCCAGGTACCTCGTGGGGAGGACACTCTTGACAGAGACTCGCAGAGACTGTGCAGGAGCCTCCAGCTGTTTGCTGGACGCTCTGTTATCGGCCCCGTACTGCACCGCCTCGTCTTTGTTCCAGTCCGTGGGACGCCCCGCCCCGCCCCGCCCCGCCCCCGCCCCGCCACGCCCCGCCCCGGCCTGCGCAACGCACCGCGCTCTGCACGTCGGGGACAGGACGCGGGGCGGGGCGGGGCGGGGGATTTGCATAATTACGTTGCATCTAAATGTCACCGCCTTCTCTATTACGCTTTGCCAATGCGCTCGGCTCGGCTCTCCCAGATCACTTCCTGAACCTCTGGACGCGCCTCCAGGAGCAAACTGGAGGTTTATGTTGTGTAGGTTTTTAGTTTGTCGTCGTGCCGCTCTTCACAACGCTCACACCGAGCTGACACCCAGCCTACCCGCTGGACCTCCCGGGCCCCGGGCCCCGCGATATGAAAATATCCGCAGCGCAGGCTTTAATTTAGTTGTGAGCGGCGCGCGGCGACGTTAAGAATAATTTTGCATCTGGTTTGTCGGCGTCAAATATAAGAGAGAAAACTATTCCATGACAAAGTATCGCGGCGTTTCTTGTTTGCAGTGTGCGTTATTTCTTTGCTCGCTGCTTGTACACTCGGAGCAGCAAGTTGTTGCAGGCGCAGGTTTTTCTGTTCTCTCCTGGTGACCTGGCCTGGGCGTTGTTTGCTGCTGCATATGGATGACGGCACCGGGGCCTGGCCTGGGCCTGGCCTGGCCGGTGAGGGGCGTTTCGTTCATCTGGGGGGAGTGGTCCATGGGGAGGCTGGGGCCGGGCCGGGCCGGGCCGGGCCGGGCCGGACAGGACCGGGCTGGAGATTTGATGGCTTTGAGGGGAGCATTAGGTGCTTGCCGTGATGAAGCCTGGGCCAGGCGGGCGGGGTGGGGCGGGGCGGGGCGGGGCGGGAGGAAGGGCCGTGGCCGGCCGGGGTGAGGCTAGGGGCGGGGCGAGGCGAGTCCGGCCAGGGCCTTCAGGACGGCCAGAGGACCCTCGCCGCGCCACGGGCGCCAGCCCCAGTGCACTTGGGAGGAGGAAATATGGCCATTTGGGGGGCGCGGCGGGGCGCGGCGCGGCGGGTCCTAACCCACAAAAGGCCGGCAGCAGGCCACCCCGCCCTGCCTCGCCACGCCTCGCCTCGCCCTCGCCACGCCCCGATGTTCTTGTTATTGTGCGATGCTCTTGTGATTAGACTCGGCCTAGGCATTGCATCGGGGTGGAGCGGCCGAAGGTGTGCGCGGCCGAGATATATATATATATATATATATATATATATATATATATATATATATATATATATATATATATATATGTGTGTGTGTGTGTGTGTGTGTGTGTGTGTGTGTACGTACGTATGGGCGTGGTGTGGAACCATTCGTAAAGCCACTTGTTCCGGCCCACGCGCGGCGTAGTGGAGTAGAGTGTACGGAGTGTGGGCCCGCCACGCGCACGGAAGACCCCCCTCCCCCCACTCCGTCTCTCTCTCTCTCTCTCTCTCTCTCTCTCTCTCTCTCTCTCTCTCTCTCTCTCTCTCTCTCTCTCTCTCTCTCTCTCTCTCTGATGTGGTCTCCCGACGACTCGCATTGAAAGGGCTCCTGCCGACTCGCGGGGTTAGTACACTAACTGCCTACATAAATGCAACCTCCTTTTCCCGGGGCGACGATAGGGTTCAACCCTGCTAAACGTAATAATTTGACCCAAGTTTGTCTGAAGTCTAAAGTCTTTGCCTTGTGGGATCCTTTATCCTCACGGGACCACAGTGGTGGTTCCCGCCCCACCCCGCCCCACCCCACCCCACCCCACCCCGCCCCTCGCGGTGCGGACGTTGCCTCACGCGATGGCGATCCAATTCTTTTGGGATTTGGCAACTCTTTGAGTCGCGGGTTGTTTTGGGTGTGGCTAAACAACTTTTTAAAACGCGTCCATCACTTTTTCCCCGCGGTAGTTCCGCGGGGCGGGGCGGGGTGGGGCCCTCCCTATTCATTGTGCACGGTACGCGAGGTGGGGCCTGGCGGGGAGGCGAGATTTCATTAATTCCGTGTCTCACCAAAGCCGTGTCTTTGTGAGCTTGTGTGTGTTTGAGTCAGTTTTACGTGAAATTTAATATCGAAGCGGCGGAAGGCCGGCCACCCTGCCGGGCCGGTCCGGGCCTGCCTCCTCCGTCATTGTTTTAGACTCCCTGCCTGCGAATTTTTCATCATATTTAGCCCCCTGCGATGAGACGCGAAATAAATATATCTCTGGTCTGCCCGGCCCGCCCCGCCTCTCCGATCTCTCGCTCTCTTTTCCTCGCTTGCTCTCTTATTCGCTCGCACTTGGACTGTCACGCAATTGTTTGGCGACTGGAATGTAGAGCAGAGCGTTTGGCGAGCCCGAGACTTGGCTCGGCAGCGAGGGAGGGAGTGAGGAAGGGAGGGCGAGGGAGCGAGGTGAAATCTCTCTCTCCCTCCCAGTCCCAGCCGCTCAATATAGTGGAGACTATACTGGTGATGGACGCATCTCCTGCCCGCGGGCAGGGAGAATGGCCTCGTTCGAACACCGTTTATATTTGCCATACCTAGGCGCTCACTTACACAGTGCGTTAGCCGTTGACGGGGCGCGTGGCTTATGTCCAGCCCGCGGGGCGGGGCGGGGCGGGGCGGGGCGGGTGGGGCGGGGCGGGGCGGGGCGGGCGGGGCCCCTGCGGGGGCGCGCACCTATCGATTTATACGCCTTGTTTATTACAGCAATTCATATATTGTACCTATAAATAAGGTCCCGCTCGTCCCGCTGAGCCCCTCGGGGCCCCTGCGGGGGTCACGATTTGGGGGGCGGCCCCAACCCCCAGGCGGCTGCCGCACAGCCGAAAATGCTTTGGAAATTGATACTGCGATGACTTTCACGAAATTTTGTCTTCGCCCCGGCGGATTCTTTCCCCTCATCTCCGATGGCTCGAGCTTCTTATTGCTCGCTGTGTGGCTTCTGCCGCGGCGCTCGCGGGCCGTCCTGCCCCTCCCCCCCCCCTCCAATACATCTCATTGTGTCGCTGCGATCACCTCTTAGACGCTCTGGAGCCGTAGCCCACACGCCGCAGAGTCAAAGTAACATTGCTCAGCCGGTCGTGTCTGCGTGAAGGTTTTGGAACTGAATGTGAAAGGTGCGCTCCGCCTGAGAACCGCGAGACTCAGTCCCCAATGATGCTACCGTATATCGGGTATGTGTTTGAGGGAGTCGAAGTAGCGGTTCGCCTCTCAGAGAGAGAGAGAGAGAGGGCGAGGTCGCTGGTCCGCGGAGCCCGTGGCACTCTCTTTCTCCTCAGCCAGGCCGTTGCCCAACTTCCATCCTGTCCGAGCGAGCCAAGGCGAGTCTAGCCGCGGCGAGAGACGTGTCTCCGACCGGTGATTTACGAGAGAGAGAGAGAGAGGATGGGGGGGGGGGGGGGAGGGGGGGTTAAGCGCCCGTCGATGTGTGGATGGGCGGTGCCCGCGGGCGCGGCGCGGCGGTGCGGGGGCAGTGGTGGTGGTAGCGGCTAGCCGCGACCGAAGGTGCGATATCTTACACCATTTGCTTAATATATTAGGGCTTCTCGAGAAAACAGAAGAAAGAGAGAGAGGAAGAGAGATTCAAACCGCGGCGGTAGCATTCTTCTCTTTGAATTGGCCGTAGTTATCTCAAAGTTTTCTGTATTTCTTTGAATTTTTGATTATTTTTTTGGGCATTTTCCTGATGTCTTAAAAAGTTGCATGAGGTCCCAAATAGGGATGAAAATGCCCGGAAAGTTTCCGGAAAAATTGGAAAAAAACACTGTTTTTTTCGGGTTTTTTCTCGAGCCTCGGAAAAATTGGAAAGATTCATCCTGCAAAATAGGCAAAAAGCACGACTTTTCGCCTGAAAATAGGCAAAAATCATATCTTCATCACTATGTGAAGACGCTTCTCAGTGCACTCATACTATTTATATCCTGTTACGTTTCCTTCCCGTGCGTTTTTTGTGATTCCAGTTGGTTATCTAGAGTTGCTAGTGGAAGTAAAGACCTAATGAAATACGAAAGTAGTGGCTTTTATGTTCATATTCCACTACAGGACTTAAAAACAAATTTTTCCAATTTTTCCGGTATTTTTCCGTTTTTTTCCTATTTTTCCGGTTTTTTTCGGACACTTTAAAAGTTTCCGGAAAATTTCCATCTCTAGTCCCAAACTGTGAGGGCTGTTGGGTTGTTAACCTTCTCGGGCTTGGCCGTCGCTCTGGGTCACGTCCCCCCCCCCCCCCCCCTCATCTCTCTCTAGGTGCGAAGCCCTTGTGATTAGCTGAGGGCTGGCCCCGGCCGCTCGCTCGCACTGCTCGAGTTCATGATCGGCTTGTAGGAGGGGGGGGGGGGGGGCTTGTAATTGGCGGCGAAGCCTCACGCGGTGAGGGGAGGCGGGGGGATTATTGGCGCGCATTGTATCGCACACACACACACACACACAAAATGGAAAGCTTAGTGTGAGATAGTCCTACACTTTTTGGTGTAAAGGACCAAATGGTCGTACACACCATCGTCGTACACCTTTTGGTGTCGGAATAACGTGTCCTGCGATTTTCAGTGTGATGCGCGGTGTGCCCTTATTCACTTTTTGGCATACAGTACTTAGTGTCGAACATTCCTGCGTTTCTGCATGTTATAGACTCACTTTGCCATCGCACCAAAAAGTGTAGGACTGTCTCACGTTAAGGTTCCTCGAGCACACGCTCACACACACACACACGCGCGCGCGCGCGCGCGCAGACGGGCGCGTTCGGAGTGGGACTGTGTATCGGCAGGACGCGTACAAATGCGAGACGTCTCGGACGCGCCCGGCCCGGCTCAGTCGGTAGTCCGGTCTGCTGCTGCTGATGCGGAGCATGCCCGTCCCGTCGGCGCGGCGCGGCGCCCCGGGCGGCGCCCGTCAGAGCCCGCCCCGCCCCGCCCCGCCCCGCCCCAGCGTGTGTTTGCGCCCCGCCGCCCCCGGGTCCGCCCCCGGGCCCGCCCCCGGCTACACCAGCGCGCGGGGCAGCGGCCAGCAGGGGCGTCTCTCTCGCCGCCTTCCGGGCTGTGCACCGTCTGGGAGTTTGCACATGACACTTTGACGGCGCGGCGGCGCAGGGTGCCCATACGAGCGGGCTCTATGTATCCCTCTGTCCGTCTCTCTCTCTCTCTCTCTCTCTCTCTCTCTCTCTCTCTCTCTCTCTCTCTCTCTCTCTCTCTCTCTCTCTCTCTCTCTCTCTCTCTCTCGTACGCACGGTACTGCTGTGCGTACCGTATAACAGCGCGCGCAGCGCAGACGAATCTGATTAAAAACGGAACAGGCTGCTTCCAAATGCTAACTAGGGGTCGCGCCGCGGGGAGCGGTACGGCACGGTACGGTACGGTACGGGCCGCCGCGACACGTACGCCTGACTTGGTACGTGCCCGTGCGCGCCCTCTGGCTGTGCGTACGGGCCGGGCCGCGCTGGCTGGCTGACTGGCTGCGGTTTTCCCTCGGGGGTCGCCGCCGGATGGAGCCTGAATACACCGTAGGGCTTCGGCGGCGGCGTCCCGCGGGCGTCCCACTGGCGCCCCTGTCTGGTGCTCAGAGACAGAACAGAACACGAGTAAGTCGCTGATCTGATTTGATCTGAGCGCGGGGGAGGGGGGGGGGCGCTTCACCTCACCTCTCCTCGGCGTCAATACCCCCCGTTTCATGGGGCTCCGGGCCGTGACCGGGTATTGGCGACAGACTCCGTTTGGACCGTTCGTGTCTTTCAGCGATATGGCGGAGCGAGACGCGAGACAAGCTCTCCCCAATTAGAAGCAAGGCAGGGCAGAAGAGAGGAGAGGAGATCCATAGAAAAAGCTATTGTGGGGCCGAATCCTCTCTTCCTCCTCCACCCGTTCTCTCCTCTCGCCACTCCTTCGGCCCTTGTTCCTCCCGCCCTTTCTACTTTGTGCGTTTTCCCCTCAGGTACCCAACTCGCGACCTGACCTCACCTGGACCGAATTTCCCGCTTGGTTTGCGGACAGAGTTCCTTGTGTGCGGCCGAGACCGGGCGCGAGCCGGGCGGGGCGGGGCGGGGGCGGAGGGGCGCCTTACTCGGATCTGTATTTCATCTTGCGAATAATGGTTTCCCCGTGGGGCTTTGTGCGCGCGGCGCGGGCCGCCGGAACATGGCGGGAACATTATCTGATGGGCCACGTGGTTGGGAGCGGATCACAATGAGTCAGTGGCGTGTCCATCCCCAGGAGGGTCACTAGCCGCTCTGGAGGCGACACTTTGCACACCCACGATGGTGTGTGAGTTTCCAGCTCTGGCAAAAATCCTGTAACAAAGTACAGGAAAAGTGCGGGATCACTGTACTGCCCATAAGACTCCGTGTTAAAGAGTCCTTTTTGCCGTACTTTTTCTGGCCGTGATTCTCACACGTGTTCCTCAATTTCCTACGTGTACGAACTGGTATCCACTCTCCTACAAGTGCGTGCGACGTTCACACACTTACCCTGGGGTCGCGTGTAGCGGTAGGGGCCCCGCTCGGCTGCGTCCCACGCTCCCCGCGCCGCTTCTGCGTCATTTGTCTAACTGTTGTGTTACATTTATTAGCCCGTGTTCGCTCAACGCATCAGTCTTTTTTGGCGCTATTTTGTGACTGTGTATTTTTTGTCTGTTTCAGGTGAGTGTCTGACGGAGCGTTTCCCTCGCCCCCTGTGTAGCAGCGAGGTAGGACCGGCCCTTCGGCAACACTCTCAAAGCAGAATCGAGTCAACTTGCGTTTTCTTTTGAGAAATGAGGAGCAGCTGGGTCTGTTTGAAGCGTAGCTGCGGAGCTCAGCTCGGCATCTGAATATTGATCACGACTCCATCAGCGCTGACTCAGCTGTCTCGCGCTGCTTACACAGCCTTGCTGCGCGAGTGACACGGACTGTTCATTCAATCCGCTCGCGGAGAAGGACTCCGTTCAGATTTATTTTTTTCAAGGTGGTTTCTCCTCGCGGCTTTCTGCTGATGAATATTGTGTCATTTTTCAAACCGAACCGCAGCAAGCTAAAGTTGTGCCGAGTATTTCCCGCGTGCATGACCGCATTAAGGATGCCGCCCGCAGTATTTCCTGCGCAAGTCCTTGCCAGGCCGGCTGGCTCTCCTCTGGATCTCCTGGAGTTGTATCGTGGCGCTTGCTCGACGCGCGGTTAGCAGACGACGCTGCAGCGCCTCCTCCTCGCGAATAAGCAGCGATGACGTCGCCGCGGCCGTAATGGCACGACTGCGGTTTTGTTTCCTGCGCCGCTACCTCGTTGCGCAAAAGGTTGTATGCACCGCGCTGCACCCGGCGGGCCGCCGGGCCGGGCCGCTGATTTTGAAACCCTCCTGGATTCCGACCCAGGTTGGTTTGGATTTAGGCTAGATTAAAGCAGGTTAGGGGTGGGGTCGAAATCGAGAGGGGCTACAACATTAGCGACCGGGCCGGGTCGAGCGAGCTGCACCAACAGCAGCGCGAAGTTAATAGGAAAGAAGTTGGTTTAGCAAGCAGCGGGCCGCCGCGTGCATTAGGCGCTGTACGGGTTATTGTCGGAGCTGCCTGCGGTCCGGTCTGTTCAGCGCTGCGGAGGCCGAGCCGAGCCGAGCCGAGCCGAGCCGGGCCGAGCCGAGCCGGGCCGAGCCGGGCCGAGCCACCTGTGACTGCATGCCATGTTTGTGCCGGTGGGCGCGCGGCGCGGCGCGCTGCTGCGCGGGGCGGGGCGGGGCGGGGCGGGGCGGGGCGGCGCTGGGCCCGGGGGGGCCTCTCTTTGCCGCGATGTGGCGCGAGGCCAGAGGGACGACATGTGGGCAAAGTATAGGCAGAAGCGAGGAGGCTATGTCCTTTTGCGAGACGAGCGCGCTATGCTATGGGTGTCGGCAAGGGCAAAGAACGGGCAAAGTCTAGCGAGGGGGCAATAAAGTAGCGTAGGCGAAGGGGAGAGACTTGAACGCGCATTCGAACGCATGAAACACCTGGTACCGCCAGCCCGGCCGGCCCGGCCCGCCCCGTATCGAGGGGCAGTGAGCCTGTGCTTCTGTGTGTGCTCAGAGGGGCCGGGGCGTTTATCGGCGCTGTTTGCCTACTTACATGGGGCTTTAGGTCGGGGGCTCCGCGGCGGGGCGGGGCGGGGCGAGGCGGGGCGAGGCGTACGGGTGTCCCTACCCGGCCCGCCTGCAGCAGCACGCGCCGTGTAAAGGCGCCGATAACCTTTCCCTTCGGAGTCCCCTCCGACTCCTGCAGTACACCGCGCGAGTTCGTCCGCTCGGTAAAAAACAATGTCTGATTTTCATTTTGAGGAAATAGGAATAACTTTGAAGAACTGCCATAATTTGAGGGAACCTCAGATTTTGAAGGAACGTCCTTAGATTTTGAGGAAGTCTCCTCCAAGAATGTATCGGAATTTTACGCAAGTTTTAAGCAGACATCCTCAAAATCTGAGGAGTTTCCCTCAAATTATGGTAGCTCCTCAAAGTTTTCCCCTTTTCCCGAAATAAAAATCAGGCAATGTTTTTGCCGTGCGGCGACTGGCCTGACCTGACCTGACCTGCTCTGGCCTGGGCGCGCACGCGATACGAAGGCGTCCGCAGAGCTTTTTGCCCCGCGGCGCCGCTGCCTCGCACGCCACCGCCGCGCCCTGCTGCAGGCCGTGCAGGCCGTCAGGCAGTGCGAAACAAGCGGCTCACTCCGGACGCGTCCCGCGCTATAAGTGCCGGCGGCGCGGCGCGGCGGCGGGAGAGTTTCCGCGCATTGTTGTTGCCGCGCCCGAAAATGGAGGTCACCGTTTTCATGGGCAGTGTCAACCGGACCGGGCCGGTCGCTGCATCTCTCCTGGGTGCGGCGCGGCGTCGTTCACTTGGCAGTTCTATCTTCCCTCTTCCTGTTCCTCTTGATACTACTTCATACTTCTCCACGTT
The DNA here is from genome assembly GCA_033675135.1 of Frankliniella intonsa. Lineage (NCBI taxonomy): Eukaryota > Metazoa > Arthropoda > Insecta > Thysanoptera > Thripidae > Frankliniella > Frankliniella intonsa. The sequence continues at coordinate 7,478,357 of CM066247.1, read as the reverse complement.
CCTTTATTCACCTTCCTTTAATTCCGACTCCTCCTTCCTCCACTCTTCTTCTCTATTCCTCCTCTTCCTCGTCCTCCTCTCCCTCCCTCCCCCCTGTGCACTCTGCTCAGGCAGGAACAGAGGCAGCCTGTCGGATCGCTGAGCTTTCGCCATTTCCAATTGTTTTCGCCAGCACGACCGGGCGGGGCGGGGCCAGCAGCGCTGCTGCAGGCTGCGAGAGTCCTCTCTCTCCTCTCGTATCGTTTCGTGTGACAGTGTTTCCCACGGGGCGGGGCGGGGCGGGGGGCGGGGCGGGGCGGGCCCCAGACCAGACGGGCGTGGTGCGCGCGGGCCGGGCCGGGCCGGCTCGTGTTCGGAATGCGTTTCGCGCATTGTGTCGCCGAGATTAGAAGCGGGATTCCTAGACGCGGCGGCGGCGGCACGGCCGGCTCAAGAGGCACTTACGCCGTGCGATCATCTCTTTCGCACGTGGGGTGGGCGGGCGGGGCGGGGCGGGGCGGGGCGGGGCGGGGCGTGGCGTGGCGCGGCGGGGTGCGGCGTGGGGCGTGGCGGGGAGTCGCGGGCCACTGCCCCTGGCTGACGGCTCGGGACGGACGCTCGGACCTCGAGTGCTGCTGCAGCCTCCACTGCAAAGATAATACCGTACCGGTTTGCCCACGGTCCAGACCGTACAGTAAAAACCGTCAAGATTTGGACCGCACTTCCCTGTGCGGGAGTGGTGTTAGTTTGAACCTTGCAAATGTTACGGCACATCCTATGTGGATGGGAAAGTGATCGAAAATTACGGGCGATACTATGGATGTCCAATATCCAGGACGAACTGTTTTTCGTAGCGTTTCCTCTAACAGTGCCCAGTGCAGCTAACGCCCCCTGCTACTCCCGTTGCCAGAGAGACAAGTTTGATGCGCCCGCCACTTCTCGCTGTCAGAAGGGCTTTGCAGCATCGCAGGTCGGTGCGGTGCGAGCGCAGCGCCTCGAGAGTTTGTCGCGGCCCGCGCCCGCCCCGCCCCGCCCGCCTACTTTAGATTTTTTTTTCTGCCGCGCGGTCGAAATGAAGCCATGCGTCTCGTGCCGCGTCCCCGCGGGTGGCCTCCGCTCAGCTCAGCGCGGGGCGGGACCCTTACCGTGTGCAGCTCACCTCAGCTCACCCGCCTCACCTCACCCACCTCACCTCAGCTCACCCGCCTCACCTCACCTCACCCGCCTCACCCACCTCACCTCACCTCACCTCACCTCACCTCACCTCACCTCACCTCACCTCAGCCTCAGCACAGCTGATGCTCACGCGCCGCGGTAGGTGGCGCACACTCGTCATGTTTATTGATCCTGCTCGCCGTGCCAAGTGGAGCGAGCGAGCGAGAGAGAGAGAGAGTGAGAGAGAGTGAATGAGTGAGTGAGTTAGAGGGAGGAGGGAGAGAGGTCGCGAGCGAGTGACTGCCTGAGTGAGTGAGTGAATGAGTGGGTGGCTCGGTAGCGCGCTACGGTAATGCGATACTGCGCGCTCTCAGGAGCAGCCGTCTTCTCTCCCTCGTTCTCTCGCCCGCCTGCTCTCTCTCTCTCTTTCTCTCTCTCTCTTTCTCTCTCTCTTTCTCTCTCTCTCTCTCTCTCTCTCTCTCTCTCTCTCTCTCTCTCTCTCTCTCTCCCTCCCTCTCCTGCCTCCCTCCCCCCCCCTCCCTCCCTCAGTCGCAGAGCGCACTGCTCACATGGCCTGCTGCCGCGCAGACAATCTGGCTGCGGGGCGCTCTGCCCCGCTCTGCCCCGCTCTGCCCCGCTCTGCCCCGCTCTGCCCCGCTCTGCCCCGCTCTGCCCCGCTCTGCCCCGCTCTGCCCCGCTCTGCCCCGCTCTGCCCCGCTCTGCCCCGCGCTCTATTTCCGCCCCCTGATGGAGGGCACCCCGCCCTGGTGGGGCCGGCCGGCCGGACTGGCTGACCGTGCCGTGCCCATCCCCTAAGCGTTCCGACCTTCAAACTGTGCTCTTCATTCACTCGGACGCAAATATTTTTACAACAAGAAGAAAAAAGAATATCACTAGCAATTTTACAAGTAATTATTTCACTGTGAAAAATGCCTGTACATGTTACGGGGAAAATTTCGATTTTCGATATTAGAAAGTATGTAAAATTACAAAATCGGACTGTCGATTGTTATTGACTTGTCATTCTTAAACGAACACATGTTAGCTTCGAAATATTTTGTAAATTTACGATGATATTTTTTACAGTGTTGCTTAATGAAAACACTAACATCATTAAAAGAAATGTGTCCTGGAAGTGAGAACACCCTCCCGGTCGCGTGCATTCGAACATTCCCTGCGCAAAGCAACGCTAGACTCGAGCTTATCAAATCGTCTTTGATGTTCTCTCTCGGAGTGACCGACCGCGCGTCGCGAACCTTTTACTATGGCGGCGATGTCGTCGTCGTCGACTTCCCTCGCCTTCCCGCCCGCTGTTCCTCGCGGTCCCCCGCGGGGCGGGTGGTACGGTACTCTTTGTCCCCGTCTGCTGGGGGCATTATAAGGTCTCTCACGTGAACTGCGCCCCCCCTCCCCCAGCACCGTCTTCCTTGATGCCATTCTTTCCACTTTCTCGGCCGAGCCAAGCCGGGCGTGGCTTAGCCGGGGCTGCCATATAGGTGAAGAGCCCGGCGGGCAGGCGGGCAGGCGCGACAGCGGGGCACAGACGTCCCCTCTTTATTTTTACGTTTGCGCAGATGGATGTCCGCCGCGCCGCGCAGCCATCCGCGACCGTCTGCGCCATCTGCGCAAACCTAGAACTAGAGAGGCGGGCGGGGCGGGCGGGGCGGGGCCTTTCTCTCTATAGAGAGCAAGTATACTTGCCGATCTTGTTGGTCGGTCGCGTCCTCCTGTGATCGTCTCTCGGTGTATACCGACGGACACGACAGCACGAGGGCGGGGAGGGAGCGGCTGCATGCTGCGCCGAAAGAAGCCGGTGTGGTGGTGGGCGCGGCTGCGCGGCTGGTCCACCCGGGCGGGGCGGGGCGGGGCGGGGCGGGGCGGGGCACGGCGGGGCACGGCGACGACGTGGTCGGATCCGTTTCTCGTCGTAAAGGAAACCGATACACGGAGCAGAGCAGTCGGCGGTGACGACGCGGGCCGTCGGAGAAGGACAGCGGGGGTTTGGCGGAGGCGGTGGAGGGGGGGGGGGGTTTGTGTCAGGAAGGGGGAAGGAAGTTGGGAAGGGAACGAATTGAGACGCTGCTCGAGTCTCAGAGCAGCGGCAGCGCGGCGGCGGTGGCGGGCGGGTGTGGCGTTTACAGCCGTGCCACAATGCCGCCTTGTAAAATGTAGCGCTCAGCAGTCGATACTGGCGGCGCAAGTCGTTAACGGCGCCCGGCGCGGCAGACTGCGGGTCGCCCTACGGTGCCCCGCCACGCCCCGCCACGCCCCGCCCCGCCACGCCCCGCCCCGCCACGCCCCGCCCCGCCCCGCCACGCCCCGCCACGCCACGCCCTGCAACCGCGTGGACCATTGAAATATCGCAGTGAACTGTTTTGTCGTTATGATGATACGGTCCTCATTCGCTCTCCTTAGGGGTACTTTCTGGAGCAGGGTCGGGTAGGGCCGGAGCGGCTCGCGGGTAATTGGCTGGGCTGGGGAATGACAAGCCGGTGTGGGTCGGGCTGTTACCCGGCCCCGGGCCGCGGGTACCCGCGCAATTTGAAATAATAACAGCAGCAGGTCTGTTCGCCATTGTGTGGTGCGTACCGGTATGTGGTGAGCACGGCCGCGCCCTGGGGCGGGGCGGGGCGGGGCGGGGCGGGGCGGGGCGGGGCGCAAGCACCTCCGCATCACACCGAACCGCTGCTCGGCACGTCGTCGGCCCCAGCGCGCTGTTTCTCTCATTACTCCGGTGGCTCCGTAGCTGTCAGGCCCGTCCTAGTAGCTACCGCTCGTAGCTCTCCGCTCCCCGCTCCTAGCTCCCAGCTCCCCGCCCCTAGCTCCCCGCCCCCAGCTCCCCGCCCCCAGCTCCCGCCTCACTCCCTACCACTGCCTACACCGCTATTCTTGTGACGGCTCACTTCCGCGCGGTGTCGCTGCTGTGAACGCGATGGATTAAGCAAGTCGTAACGTTGGGTCCAGATGGCGGCAGCAGCTTTTTTGCAGGGGTTTATCGCCCGCCCGCCGCCGCGCCGCGCCGCTGCCCAGCTGGCCGCTGTCGGGATCAATCAAAGCTGTCTCTCATTCCATCCTGAGCCGGACTGGGCTGGGCTGGGCTGGCTGCGGTATAAGCAGCCGGCGACGTCCCTGGCTGAGGAGCCTCGCCTCGGGTGTCTGACCTGAGCGGGGCGGGCTGCCGGCGCCGCGGCGCCCGGCGGGGTGCGGCGGGGTGCGCGGGACGGCGCCGCCCTGCCTGCCTGTCGCTAATTAGACCGCCGGGGTTCCCAGCGCGGGCGTGGCGTGGCGTCGCGTAGCGTGGGAGACGTGACCCTGATAACACTTTTAGTCACAACTCTCTTCCCGTCACAAAGCCAGTCACCGTCCTTTCGGTGTCCCTTTTTTTCCCGTGAATTTCTTCCTCGCAGTACAAAGTCGGAAGAAGGCGGTTTAATTTTCGTGGTCTTTTTGGCTGAGTTGCTGCGTCGGCTGTTTCAGCGCGGCCGCGGCCAGCCGCTGACGCGGCGACGGGCTTCGTTTTTGAAAGCCTGAATGCTCTCCTTGTCGGGTCACATTTTTACGGGCGGAGGACGGAAGGGGTTTGAGTTGCTGAGCTCGCTCGCGGCGGTCAGTCGAAATCGAAAGCGCTTGCTCGGACTTGGCGAAACCACGTGGAGAGTGAGTGAGTGAGCCGTTGTTGAAATCCTAGCCGTGGACTTGCCCCGCCCCGCCCCGCCCCGCCCCGCCCCGCCCGCCTCGCATCTTCGCGACCCTCTGGTTGCTGCACTCCGTCGTGCCGTACCTGCCTCTCTCTCTCTCTCTCTCTCTCTCTCTCTCTCTCTCTCTCTCTCTCTCTCTCTCTCTCTCTCTCTCTCCCCTCTCTCTCTCTCTCTCTCTCTCTCTCTCTCCTCCCCGTCCCTTTCGCGTCGAGGAGCGCGCGCTACGGGGTCGTGGAGATCGGGTGACTTGAGACTAAAACGTAACAAACGATGTTCGTGAATGTCGAAGACGCTCACAGCGTCCCGCCTCTGGGGCCGCGTAGACCTGAGCCAGACTGGTTTGTGTTTCGACGACGCAATGATATTTTATGTTATTCTATAACTTCATTGGAAACAAATAGCTTGCGAATTTGTAGGTGTATGTGAAATTTAATTCGTATACACTTGTACCTTCAGGAGTGTGAAATTCCTAGGAAAGATTGACATCGATACGAATAGAAATTCCCGGTCTTACTAGTGTGCAACATTCACTAGTGCACTCGCTTTGGTTGTTGACGCCGCCTAGCCTCATGGCTCCAATTCCCCCGCGCGCATCACTCCGTCTGCGGTGAGGTGTTGTTCTGCCGCCGGCGCTGCTACACATGAGGCCGCGTCTCCGCGCGCCCACCGCGCCCCGCCCCGCCCCGCCCCGCCCCGCCCCGCCCCGCCTCGTTCTCGTGGGAACCCCGTGACCGCATAGCACGCCGTTTGCCTAATGAGGGAGGAGCACCTCGCGCCCGCCCGGCCCGGCCCCGCCCGCGCGCGGTAAAAATGAATCTGCAGCGTTGCCACCATCTGCAGCTGCTGCTACCTCTGCCGCCATCTGCCGCAGCTGCGCTGCAGGAAGGGAATGGCTTCGCCGAATCAAAGCATCTCGACGCGTCTGCGGCCGGGTCGTGTCAGGCGCGGCAATTAAGTCGGAGCGGGGCGGGGCGGGGCGGGGCGGGGCGGGGCTTGAACCCGTGCCAGTTAGCTGTGTCCGCACGTTGTACGTACCTCATGTGAGAAACTGCCGCTTCCCCGGTATTGTGATGTTATGTACGATGCAGACTCGTGTGCGAGCACTCAAGGCGAAGGCGGGCAGGGGGAGGGGGGGTAGGGAGTAGGGGGCCATAGTGGCGCTGCATGGTCCTGTGGCGCCGAGGGGAGAGAAGGGGAGGGGGAGAAAGAGGGAAGGGACAGCGCCGGCTGGAGAGAGACACATGGAGCGGCCCAGTACGGTGCGGGCGCGGCGTCGCCGTCCCTGGAGAACTCTGCCCCCGCCCCCCTCCTAACTCCCTGCAACAACTTGACGCGACATTCCAGGCTCCAGGCTGTGTTTGCGATAGGGCCGCGTGCCGTGTACGGCCGCTCCGCTACGGGCGGGGCGGGGCGGGGCGGGGCGGGTCAGCCTCGCGGGGCTCAATGGCCATTGTGTCGTTCGTCACGTGTCACGTGGGGCCCTGCTCTCCCTGCTGGCCCTGCTGGCTCTCCCTGCTGGCCCTGCTCTCCCTGCTGGCCCTGCTGGCCCTGCTGGCTCTCCCTGCTGGGCCTGCTGGCTCTCCCTGCTCTCCCTGCTGGCTCTCCCTCCTGGCCCTCCCTGCTGGCCCTGCTGGCCCTGCTGGCTCTCCCTGCCTGCTGGCTCTCCCTGCTCTCCCTGCTGGCTCTCCCTGCTGGCCCTGCTGGCCCTGCTGGCCCTCCCTGCTGGCCCTGCTGGCCCTGCTGGCTCTCCCTGCTGGGCCTGCTGCAGCCCTGCTGCACCTGCGAGAGGGGCACACCGCGGCGGGCAGACGGACGAGGCGGACAGGCGGACAGACATATCGCGCGCGGGCGGCTGTCAGTGTCGCCTGAAAAGTAGGCAAAAAGCCGTGTTGAACGGTCGGTACCAATGCCTGCCCTCTGCACAGCTATGAAGATGTTGCCTAGTAGGCAGCACTTGATCTCCGTGCGCGGGCAGCGCACCCACGGCCGGCCGGGGTGGTGGCAACCCTCTGCGCTGGGGGGGGGACGAGTCTTGACGGACGGACGGACGGGGCGGGCGGCCACTCTAGCGCCCCTTATCGGAGGGGCCTAAGTGCCGAAGGGCGTGCTGCTGCGGTGGGGCGGGGCGGGGCGGGGCTGTCCCCCCTCCTTTATGGACCGTATTTTAGCCCCGGCTGTACTGCTTTTATTGTGTCAGCCTGTTGCTCAGAACGGTTTTTATTGCGCGCCGGCGTGTCCAGGCGAGGGGGGCAGAGCGCAGAGCGAGGAGGGAAAGGGGAAGAGGTTTTTAACTTTAGTCGCCTCGCCTATAGAAAAACTTCCGGAAGCAGCAAGCAACAGTATACGGCGCCGGGGAGGGAAGGGAAAGGAAAGGAAAGGGCGGAATGGAAGCGCGGCTGACAAATAGCGAGCGGGCCAAGCCGCACACTGCACTGCGCTGCACTACACTACACTGTTAAAAATAGTTGTCACCTGATGACGTTCTTCTTTTTCAACACAAGTATTGGTTTTTAGTTATAAACACAGAAACCTCGATTTTACCCGTATTGACCTAGGCCTACAACCGAAGGAACTATTTTATAGCTGAACCAGAAAATGCGCAAAATCCGTCATAAGAGAACGGACAGCGCGTACACGATATCTTTGCTTTTTTCTTTCCCGTCCAAGTATGTATTTTTTCCCATGGCGCCGCTGTCGGGCGCCGTGTGGACGGTCGTGCTGGCGAGCCGAGCCGGCCCGGCCCGGCGGCGCAGAGCAGCGCAGCGCGGTGTCTTTGCCGTCCGCTGACTGTACTATGTAGTGTGCCGCGGAGGAGGCGCGGGCGGGGCGGGGCGGGGCGGGGCGTGGCGTGGCGGGGCGGGGCGGGGCGTGGCGTGGCGGGGCGGGGCGGGGCGGGGCGCACGGCTGTGCACGACGGTCGGTAATGCAACATGGCGCGCATTGTGTGACGGCCGTGACGTGACGTCACGTGACGCCACCAGCCGTTGCGTCGCTCTATGCGCGAGCGTATTCACTCGGTGGTCCTTCCCTGCGCGTCCTCCCACACACACACACACACCTTAGGCAAGTACAGTGTGTAGTCGGTCGGAGCTGAACGCAAATAAATGCTGCGAAGAGCACCCCCGGTATTATTTGTCAAATGACAAAATTATATCGTAGCTTGTGGAAGCATTTGCCATATAGCCCCAAAAGTGGTTTGAAACTGAACACGGTACGCGGTACATGTCCGCACCGCTGCGCTATACAAAGTCGCCGCGCCGCGCCGCGCGTGGACCGCTTTGGGTCCCTTGATTGTAATTACATGCACGACAGGTTATTGCGGGAGCCGCGCTTAGCGCCCCGCCCCGTGCCGTGCACTCACAGCGGGGGGCGCCGGCGCCCGCCCGGCGGATTGGTGTTCATATTTGTAGCTCGGCCCCGCCCCGCCCCGCCCCGCCCCGCCCCGCCCCGCCGCGCGCGCTCACTTGCTCAGTGCGGCTGTGCGTTGCGTACTGAATAGGAGTGATGGGCTGCGGCGATAGGCCTGGCCTGGCCTGTGGCGTCAACCCTTTTAGCCCCACCGGCGGAGCGCGGGGCGGGGCGGGGCGGGGCGGGGCGGCCGCAGGCATCGCGGCGCTCTATAGCTACCCTGCAAAACAAAATGTAATGTTTGTCCGTTCCCGTTAGCGCCTCGGCTCACACGCTCATCGCGCCTTTGGGGCGGCCAGGCCTGGGCGCGGTGGCGTGGCGCTGTGCCGCCCCGCCCCGCCCCGCCCCGCCCCGCCCCGCCCCGCCCCGCCCCGCCCCGCGGAGTATAATTAGACCTTTCACACACGAGACAGTGTAGGGCCGGCCAGCTGGGCAGCGGCGTAGCAGGGGCGGAGCAGCACACTATCTGCCCTACCCTAGAGGAGATTAAAAAACTCTAAATTTTACTTAGCAAATCGTCTTTATTGTTTTTATTTATTTTATGAAATAGGCAGGGGGGGATTTTTATTTTATTTTAAATTCTGAATTTTAAAGTATAGGAATTTAAAAACTGTTTCCCTCTTTGCCATTCCCCTCTCTCTCTCTCTCTCTGTCTCTCTCTCTCTCTCTCTCTCTCGCTCTCTCTCTCTCTCTCTCTCTCTCGTCCTGCTCCTCCTCCTACTCTTCCATCACCTCATTCCATTCCCATCCCCTCGCGTCCCCTTTCGCCGCGGACCAAAGCCGTGACGAATTGTTGGGTGCGGTTGAGGTGCGATGCGCCCGCTTGGCGGTGTCACATAGGTAAGTGTGGCCCGGGCGACCTGCCAGGTGACGCGTGGCCGCCCCGCCCCGCCCCGCCGCCCCGCGCCGCCCCGCGCCGCTACAAGCAGGGCCTCAACATTGTCTGTGTTGAGGGGTCGGGGGCCGCATGAGGTCCGCAAGGCGAGTCGAGGCGGTCTGTCACTCGGTAGGCACGCTGTACCGCCGTGCTCGGGCGCATGAGGGTTGCCTACCCACTGGGCCCGCGCTCAAAACCGACAGAGCAGACGCATACGCGTACGCGCCCAGCCGGGGTAAAAATTAACCAAGCGAGGTGCCCGACTGACGTCACTGCCGCGCTGACGAGTAGCATCGCCTGCAATTATTTTCCTCATAGGAGCATGTAGCGCGTCAGGGGCGGGCAGTGTGCGTGCGCGCGCGCGTGCGCCTAGTATTTCGCGTGCCTTCAAGTGCGATCCGTTAGTCACGAGCTCTTTGCCATTCTGGTTCGCGCTCGAGTGAGTGTGTGTGTGTGCGCGTGCGCGCCGGTGCAGCGCGTTGTACGGGGGCGTGGTGGCGCGGCGTAGCGTAGCGCCGTTCATTCATAAACATGACGCGATCGTCTTTCCTATTCCCTGTATGCACTGCCGTTACACCTGGACTCGGCCGGCCGTTGGTTCTCTCTCTCTCTCCCTCTCCCCCTCTCTCCCTCTCTCCCTCTCTCTCCCTCTCTCTCCCTCTCCCTGTCTCCCTCTCTCTCCGAGGTGACAGCCCGCGCTCCCCGACCTAAGCCAACCTGCCCTTCTGGCCCGCCGTGCGCCGTGCACGCGCGCTCCTCCCGAGTCCTCATCAATATCAAATAATGATATTCGTGCGCATTGAGATGCGGAGGCGTGGCGGGGCGGGGCGTGGCGGGGCGCGGCGCGGCGGGGCGGGGCGCGGCGGAGCGGGGCGGGGCGCGGCATGGCTTGCTGCTGCTGATGCTGTTGCCGTCTTGACACAACCATGAATTCCGTTTGAGAGTCCGCGGGGCCTCAGGAGCGTCGCGGCGCTGCGCTGCGTCGTCCTCTTTCTCCCCGGGCGCCTCGGGCCGGGCCCCGGGGGGTCGGGCGCCTCCAGCGTCGGGGAGGAACGCTGAGGAAGTGCGTCGCACGCGTCGCACGGGAGGAGGAAGTAATGGCGTCTTCATGCCCGACAGTAGGAGCAGGGATGGCTACAAATATTATTACTTTTTAATTTTATTTTTGTTGGTAGCGATACGAATGAAGGCTGCGGGGCTGAACCTCTCTCTCTCTCTCTCTCTCTCTCTCTCTCTCTCTCTCTCTCTCTCTCTCTCTCTCTCTCTCTCTCTCTCTCTCTCTCACTGATGCAGGCCGATCCAATTAAATCTGCATTGAATAATCAAGTCGTTGATGCCATCCTTGTCGCTCCCGCGGGCGGGCAGGACCGTGGGAACACTGGCCGCGCCCCGCGGCACGTCCCGGCCCGGCCTAACCCGACCCGACCCGACCCGACCTGGCGTGGCGTGGCGTGGCGTGACCTGACCCCATCGCCACTCTTGCTTTCCCTTCAATTTTTCGGACATGGAAAACTATACGCCTGTCTGCATGCAGCCCCACTTTACTTTTTTTTTCCATTTTCGCAGCGCAGCAATCCGCGGGGTGCATAATTAATACCGAAATACTTCCGCACCCCCTAAAAAAATCGTTTTTTTTTTTTTTAAACAGCATTGGGAAATATTTACCTTGCTTGCAATGCGGCTTCCTTTGTTTTAACAGATTAAACTTCGATGATTTAAAGAGGCGTCTTTGAAATATGATAGACAATTTACGTTTTGAATTGCAAAATTGTCCAACATTATCAACATTTATTTTTATTTTTTTCCCTTTGCCTGAGATGACTACTTGTCTACGTGGTTTCGCGTTTGCTTTTGACCCAACGTGGCACTGCACCACACAGCTGCATCTTTCTCACCCTCTTCACGTGAGCCCCGCCCCCGCGCAGGTGGAGGCAAAGAGTTGGCGGCGCGCGTAAACTTTTTCATACCACGCTGCGCCGCGCCACGCCACGCCACTCCGCGCGTGCTGTCTCGTCATGTGCTGTGTGCGGCGCGGCGCTCTCGGACCGGGTCATTCGCAGTCGAGGGCCGTTTTGGGGGCCGTTTTAAGGGCAATTTAAGTCCATTTTGCGGGCAATTTTGAGCGGAATGCCCTGCAGGGCTGGGGCCGTGCACGCGGTGCAGGTGCTCGGCGCTGCGCTGTATACGCTCCGCACAGAGGATCACAGAGCGGCGTAAACTTTTAGTTTAGCCGAGGTCCTCCCCGGTGCAGCTCGACCAGAGGACGCAGGCCTGCACCGCGAGTATTGTGGCGGCAATGCGCTCCCAGGCGGCACGCCCTACACACAGGAAACGTTTCCCTTGAATCAGCGGGGGAAAATGACATATTCCATTGGATTCTTTGTTTCGAATGGTTTTGTGAAATACCTTCGGAGAACTGTAACATATTTTTAAAAGCAAAGGGAGCAAAATTTAGTTTGGAGTACAGGGAGCTCATGTATGAATGGCAGAACGGCAAAGTCAATATAGGATTCCACGAATTCTGGGTGCACGCCGCGTGCGTTTATGAAACGAATTATTTTTTCGCGTCGTCTGCTGTTGTTTGCTCCTCTCTATTTACCGCACGAACTCATGTAGAATTCGATGCACACTCGTGCCTGGCGTGGCGGGGCGGGGCGGGGTGTGGTGGGGCAGGGGCGGGGGCGGGGTGGGGTGGGGCGGGGTGTGGTGGGGCAGGGGCGGGGGCGGGGCGGGGGCGCCTCGCCTCTACTGCTGCTGCTATGGGAATGAGGTACCTCGCGGGTATCTCGCCGGCACGAAGCTAACGGTGCCAAGTGCCTGCTGCCGTCTGGGAGCATCCTCACGGGGCCGGGCCGGGAAAGAACAACGGGGAGAGATGGACGCTAAATGCGCGCCAACTATGTGCGCGGGGCGGGGCGGGGACGGCACGGGACGTCCTCTAGAACCAGTTTGGTGGCCGGCCGTTGTCTTGCAGCGCCCCGCCCCAGCCCGTGTTTCCCATGGCACCGCTGCTGGCCGGCGGCGAGGCGCGCGCCGCACGCTGTCGCCCCGCCCCGCCTCGCCCCGCCCCGCCCCGCCCCGCCCCGCCCTAGGGACCGACAATTAGCGAGCGGTGCGTGCTCGGGCGCCGCTCACCTGATCGGACACGCGCCGCGCCACCATTGTACGGGTAGGCCTTTGAGGGCGCCGCGCTGTACCGACGCCGCGGACCGTCCGCGCCCGCCCGCCTTTCTGAAGAAAAGCCAAAGCACTTTTCTCCCAGAAGCGCGCGTGTGTGTGTGTGTCGTGCGTGAAAACTGGAGCGCATTATTGATGTGAAGAGTTTTGTTCGCCGCGGTGGGCTTGGCGGCTGCGTTGGCTTGTTATATTGTGGCTGTGTAGGCGGGAGTGGTCCTGACTCATGCCACTCGTTAGCGTCTCTGTGTGAGTCAGGTCGTGCGTGTGTGTGTGTGTCAGTGAGAGAGTTAAGCGACTGCAATGGGCTGCCGGGGTTTAGCAATACGTAATATACACCCCCGTTGTTGGCGCCGTGGTGGTGCGGGGCGCGCGGGGCGCAGCTCCTATTGGAACACACATCAGCGGTGAGCCTAGGGCTACCATCTGCTGTGGCGGGGCGGGGCGGGGCGGGGCGGGGCGGGGCTGGCGAGGTTCACCTCCTTGCCTGTGAGCGACTGCGGTGAGGGGGAGGGGCGCGTGGAGGGGCTGGGGGATGAGCGGTGCGCCGGATCTACCGTGCGACATGTGCAAGTACATCACCGTGGCGGAGTACAGGTGGCTCTGGTCTGGAGCTTGGCGTACAACCGCCGCCCCGCCCCGCCCCGCCCCGCCATACCCGCCCCGCACCACTGCAAAGATTGCTGGAGGTGACCTGGAGTAAAGCTGCTGGAGCCTGGCGTAGACTTGCCGGAGGAGCTGCTGGAGCCTGACGTAGACCTGTCGGAGGAGCTGCTGGAGCCTGACGTAGACCTGTCGGAGGAGCTGCTGGAGCCTGGCGTAGACCTGTCGGAGGAGCTGCTGGAGCCTGACGTAGACCTGTCGGAGGAGCTGCAGGCCCGGGTGGGCTTCTTGCTCCCCAGACCTTTGCTCCCGGCCCCGTCCAGGCCAGCCTCGAAGGGCAGGCCAAGTGACCCTTTCCCCCTTATTCATCCTTTCAGCCACGGCCCGGCCGGCCGGCCGGCGCCCGGATGGGCCTCCCCTTGCTCGCCCGCACCCTTGACTTGTCGTGCGGAAAACTGATGGACAGCTGCCGAGGATGGGGCGGTGACGCGACGGAGGCGGCGCTGAGGGGGAGCGGGGGAAAAAGCCGAAAAGAAAAGTGTAGTTTTATCCCTTCTTTTTTTTTTTCACTACCTCGCTCCGAATGTCTTCCTTACCCCTCTGTCGGTACAAATGTGTACATTGCGTTTACTTAAAAGATACATGGCATGTTAAATAATGTGTTCATACCATGTGCGCATTAATAAATGTATACCTAACCTTCTATACGGGTATAGAATACGTGTACGTGACGTGTTCTCTTTAAGTTGGCATGTGTACACTGTTTAAAGTGTACGGTGTACTCATTTGTATTGACGGAACAGTCGTCCTGCGCCCCCCAGAGAGGCCCCGGCCCACAGGCGTCGCGGCGCCGGCTGCTAGCGCCCCCTGGCGGCGGCGCGCCGCACTGCAGCCGGAGCCGCGGTGCGGTGCGCCCCACGCCCGCGGCGCCGCGGCGCTGCGCCCCTGGCATAGCAGAGTAAACTCATTTGCCATATGACGGTGACTGGACTGGAGAGCAGGGCCGCCGGTGTGACTGGGGCGGGGTGGGGTGGTCAGCTGCAGGGGCGCCGACGCTTCGCCGACGCTTCGCCGCCGCCACGCCACGCCACGCCGCGCCACGTTACGCCCTTTGTGCTCGCTCCGCTATTGGCTGGCTTAGGGGTAATCTGGCGCGTGCTGCTCGTGTAAGCCCCCCGGGGCCCCCACCTGCCGAGGCGCCCCGCCCCGCCCCACCCTGCCCCACCCCACCCCGCCCCGCCCCGCCCTCCAGAACATCTCCCCCAAGGCCCTGCTCTCCGAGGGCGCCGTGTCTCGGAGGGGCTGTGCTGTGCACTCGTTGGCCTTCCCTTGTTGTACTTTGCAGGCCGCATACGTGCGCGCCTTGTCGAAAACGTCGCGCGCGCCGCAAACTAAAGTGGTAGTAAGTGACTTGCGCCTCTCTCTCCCTCTCTCTCTCTCTCTTTCTCTCTCTCTCTCTCTCTCTCTCTCTCTCTCTCTCTCTCTCTCTCTCTCTCTCATACACAAGCGGCGCTGTCGGACAGGGGAAGAGAAAGAGAAAGGAGAGACAAAAAGAGGCACAACACACGGCAAATAACTGGCGGACACGCAAGTTTGTAACTCATACAGTATTCACAAGGGTCGGTGCGCCCCGCCCCGCTCCGCCCCGCCACGCCCCGCCACGCGCCATACCCCGCCATCGTAGCTCGCCCAACTAAAATAATGTCGAATGTTTGGCACTTGTGAGGTGCCTCTGGCGGAGCGGCTCGTGCGTGTGTGTGTGCGCGCGCACGCGCGTGCGTGTGTGTTTGCGTGTGTCGCATATACTTCTTGCCCTTGTAGAACGGTCAACAAAAACGTATATTACCAACAGGGGCTGGTGGCAAACAGACGCGCAGCCTCCCCCCCCCCCCCCACCTCCGGCCGTCCTTACCCGTCATGCACTTTAGAAAGTTGGCGTCGCGAATTTGCTGCAAAATTTGGCGCGGAAGTTTGTCCTGAAGTATTTGCAAGTAAAGCGGTTCCAGCCAGCGTCATGATTTAAATAGTAATAGAAATTGCGATTAGCGTCCCGCGCCGCCGCGCCGCACCTTCCCCTGTTTCCTTCTTCGGACTTTCCTTCTCCTTTTTTTCCTTCTTTCCCTACCCTCTCTGTTTTTTGGGCGCTATTCCCCTCACGGAGCTCCCTCCTTTTAACGTCCAAAGAGTGGCGGGCTCCACTCTATATGTTTCTTCATGAATATTCACCCGGCTGGAGTGATTTCTGCGTCCTTTGCTATCTCGCTTGTCGGCCGTTCTCTCTGTCTCTTTCTCTCCCTCTCCCTCTCTCTCTCTCTCTCCCTCTCTCTCTCCCTCCCTCCCTCTCTCTCTCCCTCCCTCCCTCCCTCCCTCTCCCTTCCTCGAGACCCTGCAGGGCGAGGTGCCTGCTGCGGTGCCGTGCGCCCGCCTCCCTCAAGCCCGCCGCCCCTTCGGAATGCCAGTTATATCCGCCTAATTGAAGGCGTACGATTGAAAAAGTTCGCTGAAACTTGCGAATGGATTGTCCTTGAGTCGTGATTTGAGTCCAGTAATTGGCTCAAGGTGAGCCCCCACTATGCCTGTCACTGGTTGCCCCCGTTTTATTTTATTTTTTTCCCGCCGCGGTCCTCCCGGCCCGGCGCGGCCCCGGGGCGGGGCGGGGCGGTGAGGGCCCGGGTCCCCTATCCTTAATCACCGCTCCTGCCCGGCTGATCCAAAGCTGTTGATTAGTTTTGGTCTCTGGTGGTCGCCACGGGGTGTACTGTCTCTGTAAGCTGGGGGCGGGGCGGGGCGCGGGGTGAGGCATGGGGGCTTATGAAACCTTTGGCCGGAGCCCTTCCAGTCAGCCGTCATGGGAGCACCTTATCCCCTCTGGTCATCGGGGGATTATTTGCCTAAGCCTTTGCGGGCGGGGTGGGGCGGTGATGTGGTGCGTGCGGTGCGGCTACCGCCGCGTTATCCCCGCCGCTACTGAAAAGTACGTCCATGTCGTGCCGTGTGCCACTTCAAGGAATCAGTACAGGGTTTTACAGAGATTCTCTTGTTTTTTTTTTCCCCGTGAGCAATACACGCGGGTGGCTGCGCTATTTTCTTGAGTTGTATATAATTGCGGCGGGGTCCGGCGATGGTCGCGGTGCGGCGGCGGTCTAATGGGAAAAGGAATAAAATATATACAAGAGAGTGAGTAAGAGAGAGAGTGGGTGGTTAAGAGGTTCGGGGCGCCTCGAGACAGCCGCAGGGAAGATTGTCAGAGGGTTGCGAGGCTAGGGCCGGGGCGGGGCGGGGCCGGGCGGGGCGGGTGTTGCGCCGTGACAGCCGCGAAGGCTTTAATGTTTGCCTTGACTGCTTCACTAAAAGCAAGCGGGTCTCAAAGCCTCCCCCCCCTCCTCTCCTCGGCCCCTCCTCCATTTTGTGCTTAAAAAAAATAAAAATAAAAAAAATGATAATCGGACGTTGTCTGTCTGTGGTGAGAGCCATCCTGGGGAAGCGATGGAGGTGGTAGTAGCGGCGGATGAATTGATCGCAAATACCTCTTGGTGTGCGTGCGCGCGCGCGCGTGAGTGAGTGCGAGCGAGACAGTGAGAGCGAGTACGTGTGTGTCAATACGACCCAGACCTCCTCCCCCTGCGGCGCGGGGCGGGGCGGGCCGTGCTGTGCGTACCCCCGCCCCGCCCCGAGCCAGTACTGTACCGCCCCGTGCTCCTCCGCCCGCCCCGCCCCGCCCCGCCCCGCCCCGCCCCGCCCTTGTCCCTCTTCCCCTTCAGGGTATAATTATCGTAGGATATTTGGACTGAGCCAACTGTGGCAGTATCCATCTTTGATCTCCCGTCATCGCTCGGCCCGGCCCCGGCCCCGGCCGGCCGGGTCGGCACCGCTGAGTGAGCAAATAATCCACGTCATAGAGAGCGAGGTCGCGACGGATAAAGCGAATAAAGATTTTTTGTTTCCTCTAATTATGGCAGACCGGCCCGCGGCGGCGGAGCGGCGCCCCCCAAAGCGTTCGCTAATGAGCAGCCGATGTTCTGTTCGATTTGGGTGGGGCGGGGCGGGGCGGGGCGGGGCCTGGCACTCATCTCGGGCATAAGGCGGTGGATAATAGAGAGAGAGAGACAGACAGACAGAGAGAGAGACGGGGATGAACAGGAGAGGCATGAGGGGATGAGAGCGAGGGAGGAAACAGTGGCATATCTGACCCAACTTTTTTTTTCTCTCCCGCGTTGTTTCGCTCGCGCTGCTTCGGAAACCCCCTCTGGAGCCGCCCCCGGCGTGCGCGCCAGCCCGTGGAGCCCGTGGCTACGCCGCTGGCGGGGACTCGAGTGTGTGACGTCAGCAGGCCACACAGGAGGCCCTTATTTCGTGTGTCGGAGCGCCGCCGTGCATCTTGTAGGGGGAAAGGGGAGGCAGGCCAGGCAGGGCAGGCAGGCCGCTCTGCGGGCGGGGCGGGGCGGGGAATCTGTTTCGCCCTTCACTTTGTGGCGTGCGCCCCATTAAAATAATCCGCGTGTCTGGAAGTGCCGCGCGCGCGCTGGGCGCACAGACGAGACGCTCCGGGCCGGCGGGGCGGGGCGGGGGGGGGCGGGGCGGGGTGGGGCGGGGCGCGTGGGGCGCTCCCCGCCCTGGTTGTGGGGAAGTGAGTGCCGTTTGCAACGAATGCAGATTGAATGTGGCCTTCTCGTCGCCTTGCCCGAACCTCTCTTTCTACTCTCTCTCTCTCTCTCTCTCTCTCTCTCTCTCTCTCTCTCTCTCTCTCTCTCTCTCTCTCTCTCTCTCGCCGCGGGAAAGGCGTGAGATAGATGCCGTTTGTGCGCTCCGCGCCCGCGACGAGACGACTTACGGCCTCTTTTATGGAAAGGTGCGGAGATTTCGATGGGAGTAATTTGCATGCGGAGTGAGACGGGCGGAGTGAGGCGGCGGCGACAGCAGCTGGAGCCAGCGAGCGCCACGCCACGTGCAGCGGCTGTGTGCAACGGCTTTTTACTTTTTTCGATAGTCAAAGAGCTTGTCTTTTGTGCTTTTCCCGTGTTGGTCGTACCGGGCGTTTCAGAGAACACGTAGCAATGTTGCGGGTCTGCCTACCCAAGGGGCACCACGGCGCCTTGCGGCTGGAGCGGGTAGGCAATCCCGCAGACTGTTGCGTGCTGCACCCGGTACGCGCGTAACGGAGAGCGCCCCTGGTGCCGGGACGATAGGCAACCCGGTGGGCGCGCGCGCGGCGCGGCTGCCTACCCCGCCGGCGCTCTGGCTGGCTGGAGGTTCCGCGCGGAGCGAGACACGCGAGACGACTTGCAACGCGACCTGTCTGGGGCGCCTCCACCGTGACGCCTCGAATGCGGGTCAGACGCGCACGTGCTGGCCACGTGCAGCCCACGTGCTGCAGTAGCGCAGGTGGCGGCACGGTGCGTAATTAGCCTCGCATGTGCGACGAAATGTGTGGGGGAGGGAATCCCGTAAGAGCGCACTGGAAATCTAAGTGTACCTGGTGTTTCAGAGAACACGTAAAAGGTGGTGGGTTTGCCTACAGGCACCCGCTCTCCTCGTGCCCTCCTCCTACCTACAACACAAGTGAACAATTTGTATAGAAAGTTTGTGCTAAACATTGACCCGGCTGCAAATGAGGCAGGTGGTGTAGGTGCAGCGCAGACGTGACAGGCTGACCATCATCAGATTAGTTGAGTGTCCGATATTTCCGCGAGGATTCGCAATTAAGTGTTGCGGAGTGTAGGCCGTCGGCGCGGGTACTCGTGGCAGCGGCAGCGGGCTCTGCGGCGGGCTGGCCTGCCGGCCCGGCCCGGGCCAAGCGGACTGGACAAGCACAACAGAAATTGGTCTAATTTTGGTCGAGCTTGAGATGGGCTCAACCGGGCGGGACCCTCGTCCCCCTCTGCCTCGCCTCGCCTAGGGCCAGGGCCGGCCGGCCGGCAGGCGGGCGGGCAGGGCGGACCGGACATCTCTCCCTTCGCACTGCCGTAATGGCTCTGGATTGTTCTCTTATTCATTACTTCCCCGGTACCCTCACTAGCGCGCGTGCAAGGAATGCATGGCTTGGAAATGCCGATGGTTTCTTGTGTCCCCCCCCCCTCCCCCTCGGCTTTTCTCTCTTCTTTCCTCCGGCCGCGTCGCTCGCTGCTCGCGGACTTATCAGCGTCAGTGCCCGCCCCGGCGCCACATGTGCTAGCGTCTCATTTCCACTGCAATCAGCAGGCGCCGCATGGGGCTCTCGAGGGAGGGAGGGAGATAGGGAACTGCAATTGCAATTTGTTTCCGCCGTGCTGCGCCCCGCTCACTGTCTTGTGTTCGCTGCTTGCAGGTAAGCGGAGCTGCCAGCGCCTGCGCCTGTCTCTTGACCTTACTCTTGCTGTCGCTGTGAGTCTTACCATGAAGAGACCTGCGGTGAAGGACGAGATCTACGACATCAATGGACAGGTAAACACAAACACGAACACAAAAGGCCATAAACGTGTGCATCCTGCGTCTATTGTAGCTTAAAAGTTTTGCTAAATTTGTAATTTAACAAAATTCATGCGCCCCATTTTGGGGGAAAAATTATTGGTTGTGAGTGAAAAATTTGTGTCGCGGAGATTTTACATCAGTCGACAGATAGTGGGGGTGTATTTATGCCAAGCTAATTAAAGTGTCCCCCGATGAATTGTGCAGTGAAATGCACAGAACGATGCACACGTTAGGCGTTAGGATTCTCGATAGGTTTTTCCTATACTTTCAAGCAATTGAAAGAGACCTCAAAGGTGACTGTTCTGATATCAACTTGTTGCTACTGTTGCTTCTGTGTATGATCTGTGACTTGTAACCCAAAATCTTCAAAAATGTTTCCACTTTGCCAACTTTGCCTATGATTCTTTTACCATGATATAGGGTATTTTATCCAGGGTCTACACCTAACAGAAGACGATATATACACAACTTGGCGTGTAAACTATCTTTATTTTCTTGCTTTGACTAATTTTCATTTCCATTTCTTTTGCTTTTGAGTTTATTTTTTTTTTTCGTTTTGTGACTGTGACGTCCGTTTGCCATGGTTTTAAGAAAGCTGCCGTTTCTTTTTATGAGCTGCGTGGTTTTTTAAGTGACTATTGTGAAGCCACAAAATTTTAACAGTCCTTCAAAACTCTTACCTTATACTGTTCCGACATCTGAAAAGACAAGGTAAGAACTGCGACAGTGATTTTAATTTTTTTCACCAGCGGAAACCTTTCCAAACATTGTTGGTAAGTTGTCTGAAACAAATGCCGGAGCGGAGACAGAAGGACAGTGGACTAGTCCGCGTCTCCCCCAGGCTTGGACTTCATTACGCTCGCTAAGACTTCGTGGTATTGCTGCTTGATCCAGGCTTTCAGCCGCCCCTCCCCGCCCCGCCCCGCCCCGCCCCGCCCCGCCCCGCCCCGCCCCGCCCCGCCCCGCCCCGGCTGGCTGTGGTACGTGCGCTTCGCTCGTCCCCAACTCACCTGTATTTTCTTGGATGCGCGAAGGAAAGCCAGGAGGACGGGGCGGGCCCCCTCTTTTTGATGTGGTCACCCTGAGGTGAGCCCTCAATCGGGAGATGGACTCGGAGAAGAGCCCTTTCATCGCGTTCCCTCCCCTCCCCTCCCCGCCACGGGAGAGTGAACACAAGGAGGGAGGGTCGCGGGGATCTGGTTGTCGCCCTCCTGCTCGAAGATCCTCTCCCCGAATTCTCCCCCCCCGGCAAGACTAGCTTATATTATCTGCAAACGGGCTGCCGTCGGGCGGGCTGGGGGCCGGGCTGGCCTGGGTCGGGCCGGGCGCGGGCGGGCGGCGGGCGGGCCTTTGTTCACCCGTACCTGTTGCGGCGCCAGCGCTGCTAGAACTTCTGCTCACGTTTGATTTAGTTGCGTGAGAGGGATCATTCGAGTTGAGATGAGGGTCGTTTGCTCCGCTCTTCGCACAAGCAGCAGCAGCAGCCGCCCCCGCCTCTCTCCTCTCCTCTCCTCTCCCCGCGTTTCCCTTGCAGGCAGGCAGGCTGGCGGGCAGGCGCCCTTTGCGCCTCTCCGTTTGCTGTTTGCGGAATCCAAATCCACTCGGCCTGCAAGGAAGGGATGAGTTTGTGTCGCTCTGACTTAGCCGCCCCCCTCGGCCTGCCCATGCTTCGCCTCGAGGCCAACTTTGATCTCTTTAGTGGATGATCCGGTGGTAGAGGCATGCAGGCAGGCGGGCCGTGCCGGCTGGCCGAGTTGAACCACTTTGCACTCTCTCTCTCGTCTCCCTTTAACCCCTCTCTCTCTCTCTCTCTCTCTCTCTCTCTCTCTCTCCCTCTCCCTCTCTCTCTCTCTCTCTCTCTCTCTCTCTCTCTCTCTCGCCGTCTCTCTTACCCCCCGTCACCCACCCCTACCCCCGCTCCGTTGACCCTTGCTCGCCCAACTGCGTGGAATCCGCCATTCCTCCGATCCGATTGCTGCAAATGTTACACTCTCCTTGCGTTTGCTTCTGTTTCTTTAAGGGGAGCACAGCCCAGCGATCGAGACGCATTATTTCTTCAGACGAGGAAGGGGAGGTGGGGGAGGGGGGGGGGCAGATCGGTCAGACACAGACCGGCGCTCGCCTCGCGCACCACTTACCTCTCCTCCTGTCTCCCAACGTCCGGCAAAAGCCCCGCAAAAAAAAAGGGCAACGCAGCATTTTTTTTGTTTTGTTTTTTTTTGCCTAAGTAATTACTGACGTCGCGACGCACGTCAGGCGCCGGCATCTCGTCAGGTTGGGGGCGGCGGCGCGGGGGCGGCGCGGGTGTGGGTGGAGGGGTTCGTTGAGGTTACTTTGCGCCGCTTTTGTGGGAGCGAGGGGGCCCTGGCCTACAGGTGCACCTCATCTTACACGTTCTCAAAGTCCACCCCACCCCGCCTCGCCCCGCCTCGCCCCGCCCCGCCCCGCCTCGCCGTGTCTTGTTGAGAAGATAAGCCGCTGAGTTTTATTTTCAACTTTAATAAGGCGATAACGCGACACTTTTGTGACCCGCCGCGCTCCTGATGAAAAGTGTGTTGAGAAAAGCGAACGAGGTGAGGTGAGGCCAGGTTCACTGGTTATAATGGCCGGACGGGACGGCCCGCCCCCGCGGCCCAGGCTCAGGCCCAGGCTCAGGCGGGCCCGCCAGCGGCGCCGGCCCGGCCTGTCTACCTCTCTATTCTTTTCCTCGCGGGTCGCCGGGCCGGGACGTCTTATCGCTGCTGACTGCGGACAGCCGCGGGCTGTGTTTTAACGATATCGAAATATCGAGATGTCGCGTCCTTGTCGAGCTCTGGTATCGACACAAGCCAGTGCGTGCGTGTAGGGAGGGTGGGGTCCGCCCCTCCGCCTCTCCCTCTCCCTCGCTCTCTCCCTCTCCCTCCCTCGCTCTCTCCCTCTCCCTCCCTCGCTCTCTCCCTCTCCCTCCCTCGCTCTCTCCCTCTCCCTCCCTCGCTCTCTCCCTCTCTCTCCCTCGCTCTCTCCCTCTCCCTCCCTCCCTCCCACTCTCTCGCTCTCTCCTCCCTCCCTCCCTCTCTCTCTCTCTCTCTCTCTCTCTCTCTCTCTCTCTCTCTCTCTCTCTCTCTCTCTCTCTCTCTTTCCTCACCCGGGATGCAGCCCGCGCGACCCAACTTGGCCGCCAAGTTCCTCCTCTCGGCGTCCGCCTCCCCCCAGCCAGCAGGCCTAAGTCAGCGAACAAGGTTGCCATTTAATCACTTGTTCATAATTAACCGTTATCCTCTTCCATTAATGTGTTTTACATCGTTAATTATCGGTTTAGCATGCCAAGTGAGGTAGCAGGAGCGGGAGGCAGGCGGTAGTAGTGGTATTCGCAGGACGGCGGCCTCCCTCCGTCCGCCCCTCGCCACCTTAATTTTTCCACAAACCTTTCTTTCTCTCTCGCGTTTTTCTTCTTTTTTCCTCGTTCGTAATTTATTTCAGCCTCACCGCACTGTACTCACCTCACAGTCGAGAGGGGATGTAAACTCGTTTCCTTTCTCTCTATAAGATGCTCCTCGATTCAATTAATCTCTCCCCCCCCCCACTCCCCCACCTGTTACTGCGGCTGAATAAATGAGGCTGGAAAGTAATGTTTGCCGGCTGGACCAGTAAGCTAGGCCTGCGCGCCAATGGGGCATTGACTGTTACCGTCCGGCGTGGCGGGGCGTGGCGGGGCAGCGGGTGGCGGGGCGTGCCGGGGCGGCGGGTGGCTCGCTTCCCGAGCGCTGCGTTCGTACCTCCGGGGCTCCCGCTGCTGCCGCCGCCGCCGCCGCTATGGACTTTAAAAACTCGTTACATTGTTAGCACAGTGCAAAAAATAAGTGAGGGGAGGAAAAAGCAGGCTAACAAGAAAATAAAGGGCCTTAGCGTCGTCGTCGTCGTGCGCGCCTTCGGGGCTGCTGCCGCCGCTCCACGCACCACGCCCCGCCCCGCCCCGCCACGCCTGCCAGGCCACCCCGGTCGGGGCGGGGCGGGGCGGGACCCCGGCGCCGGGGTGTCACTGGGGGAGGAGACCAGGCGACCTGCTCTCTCCCGCTCTCGCTCCTCGCAAATTGGAGGGTCGATGTAACTTTGGCGTTGATATCATTTCATGGGTCATTTTATGACCTTGCCGTGTCTCGGCCGGCGGGGCGTGGCGGGGCGTGGCGGGGCGAGGGGTCGCAGCAGGGTAGGGCCTTGCCGGGCCGGGCTCGGTCATGTTTGCGTTATCATTTGCCCCGCCCGGAAGGCAGGCAACCGGTCTCTGCCGCTGACATGTCGAGCCCCCCCCCCCCCTCTCCTCCCGCCTCCCTGTGCTCCTTGCGTCACTCTGTGTCGCTGGCTGCGGACCTCTCGAGGGAAAGGAAAATGGGGAGAAAAATAAAAGGGTGTACTCGCTGCGGGGCGGCGGGGCGGGGCGGGGCGGGGCGGGGCCTTCCCATTATTTTATCCCCTAGGTTCCTCCCGTGCTCTGCCTTGGCTGCCTCCATGTTGCTCAGGTAATCCCCGGAGAACAGCAATTACTAGCGGTCTTCCGCGCGCTCGCGCTCACGCGCGCAGGAGCAGGAGAGGCGAGGGAAGCAGGGATGTCAGAATATAAATGTATATACAAGTAGAGACAGAAGGAATCGCGTGCCCTTCTGCGTAATAAACGTTTGGGCGTTTGTCTCGCCGGCCCGGCCCGGCCCGGCGCGTCGACACCTGGTCAGGCGGTGATGACTGCATTGCGTGCCGCGGGGCCAGCCCGGCCGCCGTCAAGTCCGCTGTCGTTATGCCAGTGGACGGTAGTGCCCCCGCCACGCCCCGCCACACCCCGCCACGCCCCGCCTCACCGTGCCTCACCCCGCCGCACCACGCCCCGCCACGCCCCGCCCCGCGCCTCTTTCCGGTTCGATAATTTCTCATCGCACGCTCTTTTGAAACAACGAGGGGACGCCTGCTGGCCGAATCGGCGCGCCCAAGTGGCCTCGTGGGGGCGGGGGCGCCCTCCCTCCACCCCGCACCGGTGGATAAAGTGCCCCTCCCGCGCCTCGCCGGTGTCCATGGCGATTGCGTTATTTCGAGTCCGTGTCATTCATCGCGGCGTATTATCCCCACCCGTAGCTACTGCCACGGTACAAACGATCATTACACGTTTTTAAAATCAAGAACAAGAACTTGTTCATCAAGAGAATGCAATTTCCAGTCGTCATTTGGAGATTTGCACCAATGTGAAACACGATTTTCGTTAAATACACATTTAATGATTCGGTCCTATAAGCCTCACAGAGAGTCGAGTCATAGACGCTGTAGCAGTGTGGTGTGAATGCAATGGACGCCATTCAGGACCCGTGTTTAGTCAGCCATTAATTTTAGAAAAAAAGTAGAGTCAATCGAGAGTTGTGTTCAAAGCGCTGGCGCGCGGTAGCGCTGCGTTTATGTATTGGACTGTGCAGCGTGACGGTGGCCGACGTTCATTTACTTACACATCTATTCTGATTACCGTTGATAAATAATCCCTCCCCAATGCCCCGCTCGCTCCGCGCTGGCCATGACGGTACTCGCCCCCGCCCCGCCCCTCCGCCATACGGGAGGCCTTTGTGAGTGTGGCGCGAGCGGGGCGGGGCGGGGCGGGTGACACTCAAAGCAAGGGTCGATAAAAATCGCATCGCATACTCCCCCTCCCCCGCGCTCTCTGTCCCGCGCTTTTATTCGCACTTCCGTTTTTGCGTTGACGCTGGCCCCCGTGTATCCACACCCGGCCCGCTGTAATTTGAGTGGATTGACGCTTACATTTGCTTTGAGGTGCGCTACCTGGTGCTGGGGGGCTCAACCCTAGCGCCACGCCCCGCCACACCCCGCCCCACCGCTGGCCTGCACAATGAGGTATTACGTATCAGCGCTATCAGCTCCCGCTGCTATTTCGTTTGAGTTTTGCCGCGTCGCGCTGTGCAGTGCCGCTGCACGATTACACGGCCAGACCTAAAGCCATATCGTCACCAGTCTTTTTCTCCTTTTTTTTTTTTTTGCTTGCGCCCACGCGTGTCCGTCATGTGCGTCCTGCTTGCGGTCGAAGCGGGGCCGGCTGGGCTGGCCTCGGCAGCGTATGGTGTAGCTTCTTTTAAAAGTCGTTTCCCGTGTGCGCGCTGCGATATTGTAAGGCCTGCAGGCTGCAGCAGCAGCACCGCCGCCTCGTAAGCCTATCCTTCCCGCCGCGCCGCGCCGCGCAGCTCCGCCCCAATACCTGAGAGCCGGCAAAGTTTTTACACCGCCGCCTGCTACAAATTAAGGGGAAGCCTCGTGATAAACATTACGGTAACATCAGGAGCAAGCGAGCGAAGGGGGAATGGGGGGAAGGGGGAGGGGATTTTGCCGCCAGGGGCGCCGCTGCGGTGCGCGCGGCCGTGGCGGGGGGTAGCGCACGCACTCAGCGGGGGTGAGAGCGTGGAGGGAGCGAGAAAGAGAGGGAGAGAGAGAGAGAGAGAGAGAGAGAGAGAGAGATTTGTGGTTTTCATAATTCTAATTGTAACGAAACGAAAATGGTCTCGACGGATATATGGGGTGGAAAAAGGCCCCGCATGCTCCCCGTATTGTCACAGCGTGGATGAGCCTAAACGAAATAATACCGGAATCGGATTTCCTGTCCGTTTTGCGACAAGACTCGCCTCCATGCCCCTCTCTTTCACACAGACACACTCACACACACACGCACACGAGGACTTGTTCCCCACTGCGCACCCCTCCTTCATTGTTCCTGGAACACACTTTTGCGCGCCGCTGCTGGCCTAGTTGTTGTCCGCCGGGCGGGTTGCCGTACTGCCCGGGGCGTGATTATAATGAGTGGAGCGCCCGGCTGGACGTCCAGCTGCCACGGCTGCTCAAGGCGGGGCGGGGCGGGGCGGGGTGGGGCGAGGCGGGGTGGGGCGGGGGTGGGGCGGGGGCTGATTGAAGGGGCCTGGCCTGAGGTGGTCAAGGCGGTGGTCCCTGCGGGCGCGACACTGTCTAGTTTCGGGAACACAAGTACCACTGACTCAGACACAGACAAAATTTAAATTTTGCAAATACCAAAATGCTGTCTCGTTTTCAATAATTCAATAAATGAAACCATATACTCTGTTTGCCTTGATAATTCTTTTGATTGGCTGGCAGTATGTGTAGACGGTGCACGGTAAAACTGGCGTCTCGGGTTTCCCAAAAGGCGTCTTGAAAACCAAGATCAACATTTTTGTTGGACACATTCTGCTGGCCAACAAAAATGTTGAACACTTTTGACCCCAATGAAAAACATGGGCTTTTTAACCAAGCATCTTAAAGTGTTCAACATCGTGTTCAACACTTGTAAGTGTGTGAACACTTTTGATTACAGTGGGGAGAGGGTAGCGCCAGAGGACGCCGACGAGGACAAGGACTAGGAGGAGATGGCAAACTCGTGCGGGTGGTTGTGGTTGGGTGGGTCCTCCCTGCCCTGCCCCTGCGGCCCGCAGTAGATACCTACATCGATTGCCTCCTGGCCCGGCCCGGCCCGGCCCGCCCCGCTTGCGAATCCCTTAATTTCCTCCCGACAAACTTTTGGCCGGGACGCGCTGCTTAATTAAACGACTCGAGATATGACCATTAAAATGGCTGTCTTAATTAACGACAAGTTATCTTGTTTGACGCGCGCTGCGCTGCCGCTGTGTTGTCGGGGCCGGGAGATGACGCCCCGTGTTAGCAAGGGCCCTGTCTGGGGGAACAGGCGGTTTCAACTCCCTGCCTCTGACACACACACACACACACGTGATGACGACTAACAGCGGGAGGCACAGGAGCACACCACTATTTCTGCATGCATAATCGTCCTTTAACGTTTGTCAGATTGGCTGTCACGGCGTCGCTGGCGTTAACTTGATGTTTCTTTTGTTTTGTTTTTTGCACTTGGTTAACGTAACGCCTGACGTTAGCAGGATCCTGTAACGCTGTAAACGTCGTTAACGTTAAAATTAGCGCCAATAACATTCGGGCAAGTGGTGGACAGTACTGCAAAAAAGAAATGAAAAATTATTGAAAGAAAGCACTCCTTTTTCTGGCCAACACATTTACTTCACAAAAACAAACCCAGCATACGGGGCGAGGGCCTCCCTGGCTAGTATTTCAAACGTTAACAACCCTGCTGGCGGTAGGCCTCGGCGTGGGGAGCACTGTGACACCTTCCTTATCAGGGCGCTATCACCGTTAATCGATATAGGCCTGCCACCCCCTCTGTCCCTGTCCTCCCCTCTCTCTCGCTCGCTCTCTCTTCCTCTCCCTCTCTTTCTCTCTCTCCTCACGCCCCCGCACGCACCCCGCCCCGGCCCCGGCTCGGCAGAACGGTTGGCGTCCGGCTCCGCCCCGCCCCGCCCCGCCCCGCCCCGCCCCGCCCCGCCCCGCCCTGGCCTCATGCATGAACCGGGACAAGGGACCTTTCTTACGTTCCGAGGATACATATTTTTTCCTTCCCTTCTCCCCTCACCCCGTCGCCTCCCTCTCCCTTCCCCCTCTTTTTCCTTCCACCTAGCGCCCTTTATTATGAAAGTTTATCGCTGTTCTGAAAGACACATTCATCACTTGGCAAGTTTTCCGACCCGTTGCGCGAGAGCGGTACGTGGTGGCTGCCGCTTAAAGTGTGTTTCATAATTGCGAGGTGCGTTGTCAATGCCGCTGTGGCTGGTGTTGCGGATGAGGTACACGAGCGCAGTGTGTGTGTGTGTGTGTAGCGAGCCCCTGCCAAGGACCTGCTTCCCCCGGAATCATTTCTCATTCCGACGACAGGCAGGTGTTAAAATTGCATTACGTCAGTGGCGCGTTATCGATAATTAAGTTATACTGCGGTGTGTCCCTCCCGCCCCTTCTCTCAGAGTAACTGGATCGTTTGGGTTTTAAATCCCAGCCGTCAATCATGGATGGTAATTCCCCGATAGGAGGCGGGCGGGAAGGTATTGGAGGAGCGGAGCGGAGGGGAGGGGAGGAGGGAGGCAGGCGGCTGCTTGTGGAGTTTGACAGCTCTTCCCCCCCAAGCACTAGGTTGCTACGGTAATCAAATTAAAGCATGGCATCGTGGCTGGCGCTAAACAGATTACGGGCGACGCCTACTTGGTTATTTATTTTCCCCCTTTTTTTTCGGATCGTAGTCTCGGGGCTCCCTGCTCCCCTCCGGGCGGGCGAGGCCAGGGCCAGGACCAGTACCCCTGCCGTGTGTCCCTGTCACGTGACCGTCCTCTCTCTCCCTCTCTCTCTCTCTCCGTCTCTCCCTTTCTCCGTCTCTCCCTCTCTCCCTCTCTCCCTCTCCCAGGCCCAGGTGAGCAATCTGGAGGATAGTCTGGTGGTTTTTAAATTTAAGAGCGCTGCAGGCCGGTGCCGCGCTTGATGCGCTCTAAACGCTACTTGCGCCTGGGCGGGCGCGCGCGACCAGACGAGACGAGACGACCGTCGGAAAAAATGTCGCCCAAGTTGGCGGAAAGTTTGCGAGCTTGTTTGCAGTCCGTCTGTCTGCGGCCGACCGTCACGGTTATTGTCGCGGTGCTTTAGGCCCATGCGGACTGTCTGCGCGAATCTCTTTCCGCGCGAGCAGGGAGGGGCGGAAAAGTTGTTCGAGAGCAGTGAGAGGGAGAGAGAGAGAGAGTGTGTCTCTGGGATTAGTAGTGTTTGTTGGGCCGTCCACTATCTGGAGCAGGTGTCACTGGGGGTGGGGCGGGGTAGCGCGGGAGCAGGAGGGGTTGGATTTGCAGCGCTCGTTGGGTGTGTTTGTCCAGGTTGGGGCGGGGCGGGGCGGGGCGGGGCGGGGCGTGCTGGTGTGGCGCCTCGCCTCGCCGAGGTGAGAAGGTCTTTGTGCGTCGCCCATATTGATGAGTTGTTTGGCCGGGGAGATTAGTGCGGGCGACGCCCCGGTTACACTGCTACGCGCGTGCACCGCTGCTCTAGCGCCCTGCGAGCATCAGCGCTGTGAAAAACATCTTTGTAGATTTACGATAAATTTCGTAAATTACAATTTACGAAATACGTCGTAAATTTACGACGCACCATTTTTTGCTCGTCATTGAATTTCAAGCCGATACATAGTGCTTGTAGTTTACAATTCAAATTTTACAGCGGCACTACGGCTATTTTTCGCAGTGATAGCGAAATTTGTTGTTTTATTTAAGGACGTTCATGACGCGTTGAACTTATGTGTGTTTTCCGAGTTGTTAGCAGGGAGTGCGCCGCCTCTTCGCGTGGAGCCGCTGCCTCTGCTCGGGGCCGGGCCGGGGCGGGCGCGCACCGCCGGGGCCCCATGCAGACGGGAGGGAAGTGCTTAATGAGTGTTCTCCTGCTTGCAGGTAGGTGGAGCCAGCCATGCTGAGCTGCGCCAGCGCCGCACTAGCGCCCATGTTACCCTCGGGGTTCGACCTCCTCGCCGCGCCTTACCCGCCCCTCAAGGTAAGTCGGACCACCGGGACCAACCATCAACCGAACCCAGCGCGGCGGGACCAGTGTAGCGTGAAAGTCGTAGCCCAATATTTACCCGCTGGGAACGACGTTTAAGTTTGAAGCGCCGCGGCCGCGGGACATATCTGCTGGGCGGGGCGGGGCGGGGCGGGGCGGGGCGGGGCGGGGTGTTCCCTCCCCCTCGCGGCCGAGGCGTCGCCTCTCGGGAGGAATATCGATGAGAGAGCGGCCGGGCCCAAGGATGCGGCGCGCGCGTGCTGGCGTGGTCACGCAACAAGTCGGTGACATTTGTCAGCAGGGCGTGGGGGCGTCACACCCCGCCCGCCCCGCCACGCCCCGCCCGCCCCGCCCCGCCCGGCCCGCCCCGCCCGCCCCGCCACGCCCGCGCTACCCCTTGCCGAGGCACACGCGCCCCCTCCGACATGTGTGTGCCAACCGGCTGTGCAAACTTTACGATAGACACCGTCGGCGACGCTGTCTGTAGTGTTGCTGCGACGGAAATCAGAGAGAGAGAGAGAGAGAGAGAGAGAGAGAGAGAGAGAGAGAGAGAGAGGATGGGGAGGCATGGCGCGATACTAGACAGAAAAGATAGGGAGAGCGCGTGCAGGTTCTTCCTTGTATCTATAGGTTGTATGATGGCAGGGTCAAGGCGAGGGCGAGAGGAAGGAAAAGCCGTCTCTCTCTCTCCTCTCTCTCGTCTCTCTTTCTCTGTGAGTGTGTGTGCGTCGCGGCCGCCCGTATTTGTTCTTGCCGTCAAGTGCTGGCCGTCGAGAGCGGCGCGTGTAAATGCGATATGTTTACTTTTCTTTAAGGTGGGGGGGGGGGGGGGGCGAGAGTGGCGAGTAGCATATATGGCCAGGCCCCCCGGCCCCAGCCGCTTCCCGTGTCCGCCGGCGGGTGGGTAGGCAGGCCCGCGCTGCTGGCGTGCGCGGCGGGCTGGCCTACCCGCCGGGCGCCCTCGCTCGCTCGCTCCGCGCGGCACTAATCAACTCATCTGTCGCCCTCAATGAATCTCATCTCACTCATCGACTCGGCTTGAGAAGTGCAACTCCGCACGAGGCCCGCCGCCGTGAGGCGTTGCTGTGGTGAGCGCATGCCCCCCCCCCCCCCACCTCCTCTGCGGTACGCGCCCAAACGGAACGGCTCTGAACGCCGTGAATCATGGCGGTCGCCCGCGATGCGCTAAGTGCAAGAAGAAGCATGGCTCATCTGTTGCCGGCTGCGCGGCGCCGCGCGGGGGGTCCCGTCCTGCGTCCCGCTGCGCCCCGCCCCGCTCCGCCCCGCCGCGCCCCGTCCCGTCCCGCCCCGCCCCGCCCCGCCCCGCCGCGCCCCTTGGGGTCTCCTGCTGGGTGTCCTGCTCGGTCCACTCGGCGTGGATCAACAGATACTCGGCCTCGCGCCAACGCCGCTGTCCGCCACCAGCAGGCGTCGTCCGGTCGCCTCCTCCTCCTCCTCCTCCTCCTCCTCCTCCTCCTCCTCCTCCTCCTCCTCCTCCTCCTCCTCCTCCTCCTCCTCCGCCTCCTCCTCCCCCGCCTCATCCTCGGTTTCGCACCGACGTATGAGGATTATTTACCGGAGCCTTTGAGTTCCCTCCGCTCCTGGTCTTGCGGGGGGCGGGCGGTGTGTGCGACAGTCTCCGCGCTGCCTGGGCTTCGCCCCGCCCCGCCCCGCCCCACCCCACCCCACCCCACCCCGCCCCCTCCTCCTCGGATTAGTTTGATCTATCGCCTCGGCGGCAGTGTAATTAGTTATTCCTCCTTGTTGTGTGTCACGGCGGCGGCGAGTGTTAGACACCGCGTGTGTGTGTGTGGGCGCGCGCGCGTGCCTTGGCGCGGCGCGGCGGGGCCCTCCCCTCTAAAATCTGTCTGCCTTTGTGTTTGCGGTTGTATGTGTTGAGTTCATCGAAAGCTGTCAAGCCTCTGACTAGTTTTGCGAGGATTGAATTCAGCAGGGGCGGTCTAAATACAGAATCTGCGGCTCTGTAGTACACGGCGGGGTCTTGGTATTGTTCTTGTGGGGCTGCCTCATCTCTGTCTGTCGGTCTCTCTCTCTCTCTCTCTCTCTCTCTCTCTCTCTCTCTCTCTCTCTCTCTCTCTCTCTCTCTCTCTCTCTCTCTCTCTCTCTCTCTCTCTCCCCCTCCATCCCTCCCTCTCTTCCCCTCTTCCTCTCCCAGTCTCTCCCAGTTTCTCTCTGTTCCTCTCTCCCCTTTCTCCCTTCCTCTCCTCGTTTCTCCCCCCCCCCTTTTTTTTTGCACAAGCGACTTACACACAGCGAATGGTGCGTTGCCTAGTTCGCCCCTCCCGCCCCGCCCCTCCCTCTCTGACTCAGCTATTCTTTGTGCCGAGGCCGGTCTTGTTATATCCGAGCGGTGGCTAAGCGCCCTACTCGTCCTGCCCCGCCCCGCCCCGCCCCGCCCCGCCGTACAAAAGCAACCTCGATGAAATATTCACCGCTGTGACTCAGTCCGCTGAACAGCTCAATACTTTGCTTTCGGGAGTAACGCGCGCTCTCCTCCCCGTTCTCTTTAGATTTCCTCTGTTCCTCCCTATTCTCCTCGTCCTCTCTCTCCCTCTCCTCTCTTCCTCTCTCTCTCTCTCTTACTGCCTATCTCTCTCCTCTGCTACTTAAAACCGTCCGGTGTGAGTTTGCTCAGTGCTCTCGCCGTGCTGCCTGACCCCGCCCCGCCCCGCCCCGCCTCGCCCCGCCCCGCCGCGCCCTCACGGCACGCGCCCGCGCGGCGCCGGTCCGCTCGCCAGCATGCTGCGGCGCCCGATGGGTTGCCTAGCTTGAGGCGCATGGCGCTCCACCTGCCGCACCCGCTCATCGCGCCGCGAAACAGCGCGCTCCCGCTTCCGGTTCAGAAAAATTGAATTTCCCGCGTCGATGCCTATCGTGTGGTGTGGGCCGGGCGGGGCGGTCACTGAGGCCGAGGCATCGTCGCCACGCGACCTAACCCGCGGCCACCGCGAGTAAATTATATGCAAAGTTTCGTTGTGGACGTGTTGTAAGGGAAGTGGGAGTGGAGGGGGTGTTTATTGTTGTGTTAGTGTGTTGTGTGTGTGTTTGCTGTGTGTATGTGTGTGTGTGTGCACGTCCCGGGGGTAGCACTACCACCACCACCCGGCCACACACACACACACACGCACATTCACACGGCCCATCCAAACGGCCCTCCCAATATGTTTCACGGGGAATTTTTATGGCCCATAAACATCCCCCCTACCCCTCCCCGACTCACCTCCACCTTCTATCTACTCTTTTTTTTATTTTTTGCTATTCGCCTCTGGTATTTTCTGTTTAAAAGTCTGGAAACTATCCCTAATTGAAACTGCCGCTGATGCGGTGCGCGCCAGCTCGTCGGGCGCGGCCGCACTGAGGCTGGGCAGCACCGTGCGGCACATGTCGCTGCTTATTTACGACCCTGGCCATTTTATTTTACCTCCCTTTTCTTCTTACCGTCATCTTCTCCCTTTTGATCGGCGTACTCCCTGCTTTCTTCTCCTTTTCGGCCACAGTGTCCGTCTCGCACCGCGGCAGTCGCGCGCGCGCCCTGCTGAATAAGAGATGATATCGAGGTGTTTCTCGAAGGTGCGGGCGCGGCGGGGCGGGGCGGGGCGGGGCGCTGGCCGCCCCCAAGTGGACGCTCCCCGGAGACTTTGGGGCGGTCTGGACGGCCGGAGGTTGGCGGGGTGGGGCGGGGCGGGGTAGGACCGCCGAGCGGACTCAGGCGCCCGCCCGCACTTTCCCGGAAGACTTCCCTCCGGAGGCAAGTCTTGGGCGGTAAGTTGTCTCGCCGAGTTCACCGCGCTGTCCGTGCGCCCCCGGCCCGGGCCCGTCCGTCTGCCTGCTCTTCTGAAACTCGCCGCACCACGCCGGCCCGGCAGTCAGTGGGCCCCCCGGCCCCCGGCCTGCCTGCACCGGCTAAATGTCAAACGCGTTGACCCAACCGTAAAGAATGAGGTGGTGTGTCATAGTGGGACCTCTTGGAGGGAGAAGGAGATTGAGCGAGAGTGGGAGGAAGCAGGAGAGAGAGAGGGGGAGAGAGAGAGAGAGAAAGAGAGAGGGGGGGGGGAGAGGGGGGGGGCGAAATAGGAGAGAGCCCAATGACCTTGCTGCTTGGCGCTGCTGGTCGTAGGGCAATGAATGCAGCTGGCAACGCCGGGTCTCCCGCCTGCGCCCGCCCCACCTCGCCCTGCCCCGCCCGGCCCCACTGGAGGAGCGCATCGCCTGTACTGGTCCTGGAGCCTCGCCTGGAGCGCACTGCCGAGTCGGGCCGGGCCTGGCAGGGCCGAGCCGGGCCACATTCCAGGAGGATGGCGACGCCAGAGGCGGGGCGGGGCGGGGCGGGGCGGGGCGGGGGGCGGCGGTAGAGCAGCTGGCGGCCGTTGAGGACGGATCAACAAGTTCTGAAAGGAGTTGCGCCGCGAGTTTCCGCCATAGTGCCTGTGAGGCGGTGTAAGGCGACAAAGTCATCACATCTGTCCAATAAATCCGCCGCGATTAGTGTAAGTCGGACGCGCTGAATGGCTCATGGCTCCGCGCGGGACCACCGCCGCGCCGCGCCGCCAGGGCCAGGGATAGTCTTTTCACCAACTTTGGTGTG
Source organism: Frankliniella intonsa (assembly GCA_033675135.1). NCBI lineage: Eukaryota > Metazoa > Arthropoda > Insecta > Thysanoptera > Thripidae > Frankliniella > Frankliniella intonsa. Next base: position 7,443,997 of record CM066247.1, on the reverse strand, counting down.
ACGCTGACAGTCGTGGTCCCCCCCCCCCCTCCACCCCACCGGCCTGCCTGCCTGCACATAAGGGTGTTCCTCCTGCGGAGGACGCCACGCCGCAGCAGGAGACGACGTCGCCTGAGTGTGTGTGTGTGTCAGGGGCGCGAGCAGCGCCTGCAGGACTTGCAGGACTTGCAGGCCCCGACCCGCAGGTGTGTTGCAGTGCAGCCCGGCCCCGCCGCCCCGCCCCGCCCCGCCCCACGGGGTCCCTGGCCGCCGCGCGCCGCCCGAGGGGCCGTGGGGGCCGCGGTGCGTGGCGGGGCGGGGCGGGGCGTGCGGGCGGGCGGGCCGGGCCGGGCGATGCGCGCGCAGGTGGTGGGGGAAGTGGTCGTCCTCGGCGCTCGGCTCCGCGCTGCGCCCCGCCCCGCCCCGCCACGCCACACCGCGCTCTGCCTCGCCGCCCAGCCCAGGCCGCCCGCCCGGCCCCTGACTCCTCACTATCCTGGTGGCTTCGGTCCGGAACGGAACGCCAAGTCTTGCCCTGTGCGCTGCGCCCCTTGCCAAGCCTTCCCTGTCGTCTGCCGCGCGCCCTCCCCTCCCCGTGTGTATGTGTGTGTGTTTGTGAGTGTTTTCGTGTGTCAGTGTTAGTGCGTAGCTTAGTATGTGCGCCGTGGCTAGGTCTACCCGCACCAAGGAATGCGTGTCGACAATCATCAGTAAACTGTACATATAGTGCGAGTGTGATGTGCTGAACTATCTTCCTCCGGCCGTCCTTCCCTTTCCCTTTTCTTCTACTCTTCCTCTTCACCTCCGCGTCGTGCTCTTCCTCCTCCTCTCCCCTGTGCCTGTGCTCTTCCTCGCCTGTCGCGCACGACTCACCGGCCGAGCCTTCGTCTTCACGGTCTCCGTGAAGTGCCACCTCCAGCCATCATTACCGCTCCGGTCGACACCACGTATTTTCAATCTTACCAACTCGTCCCCCCTTGCTACCACCCGCCCCCCGCACAAGAGCTGCAGCCGTACCAGCCGCCGCAGCCCCACCAGCAGCACGCCCTCCAGCACCTGCAGCAGCACCTGCAGCAGCACCACCACTCGTGCGCGACGCCCTGCCCCTGCTGCTGCCAGTGCGCCGTGGAGCCGGACGCGACGGCGGCCCCCACCTTCCCGCAAGTGCCTTACCTGGCGTACGCCGCCGCCGCCGCCCCCGTGGCCGCCCCTCAGCTGGGCCACCCCATCAGCCTGCGCTACTCGCAGCCGCCCCGCTACATCCCGGCCGCCGCGCCCGCGCCCGCCCCGCTGCACCTGCACAAGCGCCACCCCGAGGAGGTCGACGCCGTCCAGGACATCGAAATGGTGAGTATGGCCGGGGCTCTGACTGTCGACGCGGAGGTCCCTCTCCCACCCGACCCGACCCGACCCGACCTGCGGGCCCCTGGCCTCGGGACGTAACCAAGGCCTTTGCAGTGAGCGTTCCAGTGCGCTGGCCTTGGCTGCTGGAGGCCTGGAGGCCTGGAGGACTCCGGCAGGAGGCATGTGTACCTGTGTACTCGGCGCGGCGCGGCTCGCCTCGCGGCCAGTCAGGCAGGCAGCCGGGACGGAGCGGGGTAACGACCTCACCGGAACACCAAGCCGGTCCCGGCGCGGCTGCGGCGCGCCTCCGGCCCCTGGCGAGCCGCGCCCGCCCCGCCCGGCCCCGCCCCGCCCCGCCTCGCCCCGCCTCGCCCCGCCCCGCCTCTTAGGCCCCCAGCCGTCCGCGCCACCGAGCCCAGCGTCTCGGTGCACGCCGCGGCCGGGCCGGCCGGCCGGGCACGCCGACTGCACTGCCGGACCGGAAACAAAGGCCCCAGCCCAGGCTGAGCGCCCAGGCCCCGGGCCCGGTCTCAAAGCGCCTGCCTGCCTGCCTGTCCTGTCGCGGGTTGCCATTTTTCTCTGCGCGGCGTGAGCCCCCGCCCGCCCCGCCCCGCCCCACCGCGTCACGACTGGAGGCTGTCGCTGTCCGGCCGCTGCCCGATGTGTTCCGGAGCATTAGCGCGCTGGCCCCGCTGAGGCGCTGCCGCCCCGCCGACGTCCCACGGACGCCCCACGGACGCCCCACGGACGCCCCACCGACGCCCCACTGACGCCCCACCGACGCCCCACCGACGCCCCACCGACGCCCCACCGACGCCCTCCTCCGCGTGGCGCTGTGTCGAGGTGACGAGGGTCCCTCCCTCCCGGCTGGCGGCCTCCTCGAGTCGCACAATTCCCCAGGCGCCAACTTGTGCGCCCTGACATGGACGGCAGGCCGCGCTGTGTTGAGCTCCCCCGGGGCCACCCCGCCCCGCCCCGCCCGCACCACCACGCCCCGCCCCGCCCCGCCTCGACCCCGGAACACCTTTACCTCCACCGCTCGGTCTTCCACAGCGTGTGTCTGCGGGTGTAACGCGCGTCGCGGCGCTGGCGCACGCTAGTCGCGTAGACGCCGGCGTCGTTTTGCGCCTAAGTTGGGTAGGATAGAAAAGAAACACGACCTGGGTGCCGCACAAGAAGGCTCCGGTCCCGCAGAGCTCTGGGGCTGGTGCAGGCGCCCTGCCGTGCGATGGCGTGGCGCGGCGCGGCGTCGAATCACGGCGTCGTGGCGGCGTAACGACGCCGACGCCGCCGAGCTCACCGGGAACCACGGGCGTCGCAAACTAACGACTGCCGTGGAGGAGGAGGCGGCGGGGGCGGGGGCCGAGGCCGAGCCGAGCCGCAGGGCTCAGGCACATCCACCCTTTTGTGCGAAGCGGTGTAGTGAGGTTAATTCAGTCGAGCTCCACCGGGGCCGTCGGGGGTTACCTGTCTGTCCCGAGGCTGTGCCACTAATGCAGGCCAGGGTGCTGGCCGAGGCCGTGCCGAGGCCGGGGGTTTCCTGTCTGTCCCGAGGCTGTGGCGCTAATGCAGGCCAGGGTGCTGGCCGAGGCCGCGCAGGCCCGCGGGGCCGGGCCAGGAGGACCCCGGGATGATTCAGCTCCCTGTTTGGGGATTGATCACAAAGGCAGGTGTAACACATGGGTGTGGCGGGGAGGAGCGGGGCGGGCGGGCGGGGCAGGGCGGGGCGCCCCCCCGCTCGGGAGTCCTGAGGGATGAGGCGCAGTCCAGGAGAGACTTGATAAATGACCCCGCCCGGTGGCCCCGCCTCGCCCCGCCCCGCCCCGCCCCGCCCCGCGCAGCGCACCTCCGCGTCGGGGCGCGGTTTTCAGGGGGCCCACTGCTGCCCCTCCTGGCCTCGCGCCGCCTGACGCCGCCGCGCCTGGGCCGCGCGCCGTGGCATTCAGCGGGAGAGAGAGAGTGAGAGAGCGGGGGGAAGGTAGGGGGAGGAAGATGGCTGGGAGAGGGAGGAGAAGGGCGGATGAAAGTAAAAAAGTTGAAGCGGGAAATTATTGAAATGAGCGGTGGCATAGAGCGCGGGCGGGGCGGGGCAGGGCGGGGCGGGGCGGCCGAGTCTTTCAGCCTGATGGTGCCTCCGCGCCCTTTAGAATAATTGACACCTAAATAATGGCGACTTTTGATGGTGTTGTAATAAATAAAGGGTGCGAGCAGAAGAATAGGGGGGATGCATTGGGAAGGGCGCGGGCGGGAGAGAAAGCCGCCTTTTAAACCACTTTAATCACGCGGGGAAATCAGTCGAGCCGCGCCCGCCCTCCGCTCCGCGCCCCCAGCAGGCCGTGAGGGTGGGGACCTTCTTGACCGAGCTGAGGTCCAGGTGGCCGCGCCGCGCCGTGATTGCGCGCGGGCGAGCAGACCGCAGACAGGCGCGGCCGAAGGTCCTGTCCAAGGACGCTCGGCGCCTCCTCCGGGGACCTCGTGGTGTGTGTGTGTGTGCGTGTTGTGACCGTGAGGAGGGGGGCCTCGGCGCAGGCACGGCCCCCAGCCCAGCGCGGCGCGGCAGCGTGCCTCCGAGGCATTGGCGTGCTACCTATGGGTCTGTGCCCTGCTCTCCCCCTGCCCCCTCCTGGTTCCGCCCCTGCCCTGCCGCGCCACACCAGCGGTTCCAGTTTGCCGGGCGGCTCGTTTATCATTCGCGGAGGTGTGGGAACGTTAATACACGTCGCGCCCGCACCGGCCCGGCCCGGCGGCGCGCGCCTCGCTCTGTGTGTGTGTGTGCGAGCGTGTGTTTGGGGAAGTGATGTGGTCGTGCAGGGGGCAGCCTTTTCCTGCTCACGGCACCCTTGCGGCGCGGCGGGGCGGGGAGGTCGATGGTGGTGGAGGGGGAGGGTCGACGCCGGCCGCAGAGGCACTGCGCCGCGGGGAGCAGCCGAGCAGCTGAGCACGGGCGCCCCGACCTGTGCATATATGCACGTGTGTGTGTGTGTGTGTGAGGGCGCGTCGTATGCGGAAAGGGCTGACTGAAAGTCGCGTCCCTTTCCCTTCCGGCTCCGGTGCGGTAGGCTCGGCGACTGTGTGTAAGGGGAGGGGGGCGGGGGGCGAGCAGAAGGGACTATGGAGGGGGCGCCCCCTACTGCTACCCTCCGTGGCTAATCCAATCAATGGGGCAGGTAATCCTGGCCGGGGAGACGGGGAACACGCCATTTATTGGGTCGCGGTAAAGTGAATTTGGAGGCCCTGCCGGCCGGCCGGCGGGCACCGCCGCCCCGTCTCTGCAGGCAGGCCTGTGTCTGTGGCACAGCCCGGCCTGTGAGCGGTATAGGTTCGATTCCTGCCTCCGCCGCCGTTGACCTTTTTTTTCTTTTTCATTTCGATCCCGTCCACCTCCTCCTTTTTTTTTCCTGTCCCCTCGTCATCCAGAAAGCTCCCTGCGCCGCGCCGCGTCCCAATGCGACAGGTGGCCCCTCCTCCCCCCTCCCTCCCTCGCCCCGATCCCATTGATGGCTGGCGGCTTGTGGTCTGAGAGGGGCGGGGAGGGGGAGGGGGCAGAGGTGGCGTGACCATTGGGGCGTGTCATCCCCTCAGGCCCGGGCTGGGCGGCCGACGGCCGAGGCTCCTCGCAGTCCCCCCCGCCCCCCGCGACAGGACAGGCAGACAGGCGGCGCTATGGCCACCCCGCGCTAACGAAGGGCATTGCCTACCGCAGTCACGGCGGCCCTCGCACCGTCACGGCACCCACCGTCACGGCTCGGCCCGGCCGGCCCGCCAGCACACTATTCGCGACGCGTCCCGCGCGATAGGCCAGGCCAGGCCAGGGCGGCGCCATTAATGCCTCCCATAAAGGCGGCGGCGCGGCCGCGACAAAAGTACTTCTGCCGCCGCCAAAGTAGGCAATTAGCGTGACAGCCGCGGGGCGGGGCGGGGCGAGCGGGAGTGCGGCGGACGGGGCCCCTCACCAAAAGCCAGGTGCCGCCGGGCGCCACCCGTTCGCCGCCCTCCCCCCTCCAATAAGTCCTTGCGGAAAAGTTGTACTTCAATTCACCGCAAATACATTACTTCAACATCAGTTCTACAAAGCGTAGTTTAATAACGATGTATTTTTCACTGTAAGTAGGCAACCCATTCTACTGCAGCCATTCTACTGAGCGAGGGCAAGAGGGGTGAAGGGTCCGCTTAGCTGAAGAAAAATTAGTTGCCTGCTTATAGAAAAAACGGCGTAAATGGGCCACCCTGCACATCGTCTTCCTTTTTTTTCTGGGGTTGACGGTAGGGGTCAGGGGTCGGGAGGTTCGGCCGTGGGTTCGGCCCCTTGGCGAGAAGGGCTGTGCCTGCCTGGGACCAGAAAGGCCCCTCTGACCGGTGGTGGGGCGGGGCGGGGCGGGGCGGGGCGGGGCGGGGCGGCCATGTGCCGGCCGGGCCGGCGGGGGGCTTTCTCTCAAATTGATTACGAGGGCCGCCAAATGTTGACAGCCCGGCCCGGCCGCCCATGCCCACCGGAGCGGGCGGCCGGAGCGGAGCGGAGCGGCCGGGCGACGGACGGACACACGGACTGACGGACGAGGAAGTCTTTTCAAACAGGGCATGAATCAGTCGTCCAAGTCGAGTCGCCCTCTGTCGCCGGGACGGGCCGGGCCGGGCTGGCCACTCGACCTCTACCCTTCCATGTTCTTGGCCAGTTTTCTTGCTCCCCTGACTATGCCTCCGACGACGACGCGCAACTTTTTTGGGGGGAGAATAAGAGCGGCACAACAAGCAACTATATGACATTGAAAACGCCGGGGCGGGGCGGGGCGGGGCGGGGCGGGCCGCCTGGAAAATGCACCGCGCTGTAATCTATTTCGGGCCGGCCAAAAGTTGGGCGTCGCGCGCCCCGCCCACCCTATTGCCTGACTCGTGCGGAGGGCGGGGCGGGGCGGGGCGGGGCGGGGTGGGGCGGCCTCGACCGGGCGGGCTGCTGCCTGGCGGGGCGCCCGCCCCCGCCCCTGTAGATATGGGCAGCAGCAGACATCAATAATGTTCAGCAATAACCGCAACAGGTTTTCCGCCCGCTGCTGTACGAGGGGGCCCGGCCGGGCCGCTGCCGCTCTTGTCCGTCGATGGCGGTATTCTGTCGCGACACATTTTTACCCCGTTTGTCCGGGGGAGTGGCGTGGCGTGGCGTTGTCCCGCGCGGGCCTGCCCGCCCGCCCGCCTCTGCGCAGTCGATTTGCTATTCCATTTCCATTCTGTCCGGGCTTGGCGTGGCGGGGAGCGGGGCCGTGTGACACTCTGTCACGCGTGACTGTGGCGGGGCGTGGCGCGGCGTGGCGCCGTGCTCGTCCTCTCTCTCCTGCAGAAGCGGGCGGAGCAACAGGTGCCGTCGTTGAGCGCGCGGCGCGAGTGTGACATGCCTATGGAGTGGTAGGCGTGGCGCGGAACAGCCGCCCGGCCCGGCCACCGCAACCCTTCCGGACGAGAGGCTGCCGCCGTGCCCGTGCCATGCCGCGCCCGCCCCCGGCCCGCCCCTTTCGCACTTTGTAACAGGACTTGTTGTTGGCGGGCCGGGGCGGGGGCCACCCGCTGCGCCCCTACTACGCCCCCGCCGACGGGCGTTTGGCTGCCCGCCAGAGGTTACCCTCTACTACCCACCCTCCTCGCCCCTCGCAGTGGCTACTCCCGCCCTGCCGTGCCGTGCTGTGCCCCGGTGTACTTCCCCCGTAAGTTTCCTTTCCTCATTTATATTTCCTTCCTCCCCTGCTTTTCTTTCTATTTTTCCCCTCGCTCCGGCCCGGCCCGGGGCGTGGCCGCGAGGTGTGAGCGCCGGCGCGGCCCGGCGCGGCCCGGCACTCCCGAGGTGAGGTGTGCGTGGTGTGCGTGTGCAAAGTGATTCCCCCCCGCCCCGCCCCGGGCAGGGCAGGGCTGGCGCAGGGCGGCGCGGCCGTTACGCAACTTTTTAAGCATCCTTTTCGGCGCTTATTAAAGCCCCCCGCTGACCTTCGCGCGGCAGGGCGCGGCGCCTCGGGGGTGCCTCCTGCTGCTGCCCCTTCGCTGCCCCCTTTCCCACGTCAGTTTTTTTTTTTTTTTTTTTTTCTGGCCCTTCCTACGCCTCTTTTCGTCCCTTAACAATTCCGAAGTAATTATAAAAAAAGTGGGAAGAAAAGTAGAGGAAGAAAAATATGAGCGCGTTGCTCGCGTGGTGCGTGTAGCGCCAGCGCCACTTGGTTCGGGTGACTGGCGGGCCTGGTACTGTGCAGGTGGAGTGTGGAAGCTCTGCAGCCGGCCGGCCGGTGCGGCGCGGCGCGGGGAGTCGGGTCCTCCAGGAGCGGCAGCGCCGGCAACCGACGCGACCGGACGATTCCTTTGCTGGACGCGAGGAAGGAAAGGGAAATAGGTGCGGGAGAGGAGGAGGAGGAGGAGGAGGAGGAGGAGGTGGAGGAGGAGGAGGAGGAGGAGGAGGAGGAGGAGGAGGAGGAGGAGGAGGAGGAGGCGGCCGGAGCGGCTCGCCATGGCTCGGCGGTAATGTCGACGTAATGTTGCTGCTGTTGCGGGGCCCGGGAGGGGGGGGGGGGCTGGACTGGGGACGGACGGACGGTCTCCAGAGAGCTCCGGCCGAGCCCACCGCTGCCGCCGTGGTCGTGGCGTCTCTCTCGCTCCGCCAGCAGGTGGCGTGCGGAGCGAGAGAGACGGGCGCGCGAGCTCGCGGATTTTTTGGCGTGCCGCGAAGGAGCGCCAGCGTGTCGTTGACCTGGGCGGCGCGCGATTTTTCCACCAGCGCGGCGGTGGCGTCGGCGCCCGGGCTGCGGGCGCGCCGACCTCTGCGCGTACACGGCCGCGAGGAGGTCCTGGAGGCACACTGCTGCGCGGCCTTGGGGACGGAAGGGTCCGCGGCCGCGGTCGGCCCGGGAGAGGCACGCCGCGAGGAGGCTCGACCATTATCTTTATTTGTTTTTGACGGTGGCCCCTGGACGTGGAGTGAATCCATGACGCGGTGACGTCATGGCCGGCCCGGTCGGTGCGGCTCGATGGCGCCCATTGAGGTCCGGGGGCCGTCCCTAAGGCGACTCAGTTTGCTTTCCACTTTACACTAAACCCAGACTGTGTAACCAAGTGGAATGCCGCAATTATTTCTGCCGATTTCAGTTTATTTTTTTCCGGTTTCCTCCACCACTTTATCTGTTTGAGCGGTCCGGTCCGGGGCCCGGGCTGGCAGCACGGTGCTTGGCCCGGCTGGGTATTTAAACTGACCGCTGGGCCCGGCCCCGCGGCTCTCCGCCCCGCCTCTAAACTCCCCGACCCAACCGGAGCGGCGCCATGACCCTCGCCTTACAGGCAGGAGGGGCCGATGAGGCTCGGCCCGGGCCGAACGTGTGTTCCATAAAGTCCAACACGGATTTTATTTGGTCCTTCACTCCTCCTCGCGCTGCTGGGCCTCTGCCCTGCCCCTCTGCCGGCCCGGCCCCGGCCTCGCCCCCGACTCGTCAATGAAAGGCGAGCGGCCGGAGCGGAGATCGAAAGTGCAGCGTCTTCCCATCGCCGGTGGATCTGATGGGCGGGGCGGGGCGGGGCGGGGCGGGCGTGGCGGGGCGGGGCGCGGTGCCGGGGCGCGGCCAGTGGCCACAGTCAAGCCTGGGGCCGCCGGGTCCTGGACCCCTGAGGGGGCACGGCGGGCGCGGCGGGGCGGGGCGGGGCGGGGCGGGGCGGGGCGGGGCGGGGCGGCCAGAGCCCCCGGGACCGGGAGGAGCAGGATGACCATGCTGCCGGTGCGGCGTTGCCGCGCCTCACCACGTTGCCAAGGTATCAGGAGGGGCGGGGCGGGGCGGGGCGGGGCGGGGTGGGGAGCAGCGCCGGCGGTCGTGATGGGAAAGGAAGGGTAACTACGCGGCGCGGTGCTCTTTCCAAGCTTGCGTTCCAAGTGCCGTCCGTAGCCACTTCCCTGCCCGCCCCGCCCCACCCCGCCCCGCCCCGCCCCGGGCCGCCACGCCCGGCCGGCCAGCACTTCTGATGATTTCCTCGGAATGGCGCTGCGGCTCTCTGACCGGCTGGCCGGGCCGGCCGGGTCGAGCGGGCGAGTCGAGGCGAGGCGCGCCGCCCGATGGCCGCGATGCCGCGCTGGCCTCCTCCATGGTGATTCCGATCGGGGCGGGGCGGGGCGGGGCGGGGCGCGGCGGGGAGCTTACCGAGGCCCGGGACTGCCGCTGGGAGCGCCTCCTCTCCTCCCCGTCTCCACTTGGCCCGCCCCGCACGGGTTGCGTTGGCGGCGGCGGCGGCCCGGCCGGCTGGGTTTTAACTTTTTCCCGATTTTGCCCTTTGATGTGAGTGGAGGGGAGGCCTGGTTCGGGGCCCTTTACTTCTCCTGCGTGACCGGCGTGCGCGAGCCCCGTGTGCGGCTGGAGGCTCTTTTGTGTGTCGGTGCGGTGAACGGCTTGCTTGACCTCGATTGATTAAGGGCGGCTGCGTCTGGTGTGCGGCTCAGCCGTGTGTGTGGGTGTCGGCACTTATTGACGAATCGCCCCCCCCTGTCGATGCTGGTGACGCTGCGCTAAAGCGCTTCATTGACGAGTTGAACCCGCTCAGCTCAGTCTGCGCTGCGCCGAGGGGTAGGTCAGGGAGCAGCGCGTGCTCTGCCGCTCCAGCGCTAATGAGGCGCCATATCTCCCTCATTTCCTCACTCGCGCTCTACCCCCTTCTCTCTCTCTCTCTCTCTCTCTCTCTCTCTCTCTCTCTCTCTCTCTCTCTCTCCCCCTCTCTCTCACGCTCTCACGCGCACTCCCCTCCTCCGTGTGTAACGACACGAGGGATTATCATTGCAAAGGAAGCCGTTAGTTACTTCCCCCGGCGCTGCGCGGCGCTCCTATTTGCAGATGCGTGCGGCCCCGCCCCACCCCGCCTCACCCCGCCTCACCCCGCCTCACCCCGCCCCTCCCCGCCCCACCCGGGCGATGACGGGACAGAAGCCCTGCAGAAGCCCTCCGCCGTGTCGACTTTCGGCGTAAGGACGGGGGGCTAGACGTTATAAACGTCCGCGGGGCGGGGCGGGGCGGGTCCAGGTATCGCAGCGAGGTGTACTCCGGTCCGGTGCTCCCGCGGGCTGCCGCTCCGCGCTGCCGATCCCCTTCTCCCCTCCCCTCCCCAACCCTTCTGTCTCTATTCTACTCCTGACGTCGGCTTCTTTCCTGCCCTAGAGTTATACGGCCGCGCGCCCTTTTTCCCTAGTCAAATCGTAAAATTGAAGTCTCTCTCTCTCGCTCTCTCTCTCGCTCTCTCTCTCTCGCTCTCTCTCTCTCGCTCTCTCTCTCTCTCTCTCTCTCTCTCTCGCTCCTCGCTCCCTTCCTCTCTCTCTTTTTTTCCTCCTCCCTCAAAATTTAAGGACGTCGTCTCGTGGAGTTATTTTTGCCGGAGTCGGTAAGCCCCCCCCCCCACATACCCTCCTGTGCCTGGCCGGTTTAGGGCCCTAGCGGCGGCCCCTACAGCTGATGCAGCGTCCAAGGTCGCTCAAGGCCTGCCTGCGGTTCGGGTTTTTCTACACTGCCACAATTTTTCTGGCCGACCGAAGGGGTCAGGCATCCCAGCGGCCAACGCCTTGCGCCTAGGTCCGCCTCCCGCGTGCATTTACGCCCCGCCACGCCCCGCCACGCCCCGCCGGTCTAAATCCCGCCGCGCTGCGCCGCGTGTCTGTCCACTCTCATTCCAAACGACTTGGCGCATGAATATACAAATGGGCGAGTGAATCACAATGGAGCGCCCCGCCCCGCCCCGCGCCAGCTTGTCTGACCCTTGTCGCTGCCCCTGGCGCCGGGCGGGGTGGGGCGGGGCGGGGCACCCCCTTGTGTGTGGCGCTGACGCGGGGCGAGGCGGGGCGGGTCAAGCTCGGGGTCAGTCGGCCTGGCGCCGCGCCCAGCCCAGCCCGCCGCACTGTCAAAGTGAATCACTGGATCTTGGAGGGTTTCTGTGATCCATTACGAGCTACGGTCATAAAGGGCGGTCATCAGTGTTTGAGGAATCTGTTACTCAAAAGCTGTGGAAGTTGTTGAAAGGTTTCACACTTTGACCAGGATACCTCGATAAATTCAGACTTGCTTTCCTATAGGCGATCCCCACGTGATTTTCGTTTAGTAATAGTACCGATTACTAGTGCTCTTTCATTGGTGTACACATGTTCATTGATTGACTGAGCGTGCTCTAAAGGCCTCCCGGCCGCACAGGGCGGGCTGACCCGGCGGACGCGCGCGTGGAGTTGGTTGCCTACGAGCCCGGGCGGCTGGCGGGCGAGGGCACGCGAGCGGCTGCTAACGGTCTAGACGGAACTACGCGTATTTTCCGCGTCCGTCTGCTTTTTTTTCTCCCTTTATGTTGTGTGTTTTCCCTCCCGGAAAGTGTACATTTGCTGTACGCGGCAGTGAACCTTACAGACTGGCCGTATGAATGAATGAATGAATGAATGTATGTATGAATGAATATGGTCCGCAAGTTGAGTCTGTGGGGCCGCGGCCCGCCCTTCACGCTCCCCCACACGAAACACACACACACACACACACACACACACACACACACATGCGCGCGCGGTGCGCCGGCGCGCCAAAATCGTTTTAAAGTTTAATCCATCGGGGGCTTGATCAGTGGTGTGGTCAGCCGTAACCCTGGGGCCGCGCCGAGCCGGGCGCAGACGTCCTGAATACTTAAGCCGCCGTCAGCACCATGCCATAGGAGGGAGCGGTCGGGGCGAAGCGGCCCGCCAGCCCCCCCCCCTCCCCCGCCCCTCTCTCCCTCTCTCCCTCTCTCCCTCTCTCCCTCTAACTCTCTCTCTGGCCTTTCGACCCGCTAGCCTGCTGGCTGGCCCTACATTCACATAACCTCTAGTCTTCCCCTACGGGTGGTATACTATTCCATTTCTCCTAAAACACAGCCCCCCACCCCCCTCCCCTCGGGCGGAGCCGGGCGCTGGCGGAGGGCGGAAGCCGCGCGCCGCGCGGCTCGGACTTCCCATCGGCGGGGTAGCGACGACAGTGTATTTTCATCGACCGTGTTGCCAAACCTAACTTGGCCCTGAATAATAAAAAGGCCTGCAATGAATCTTTTCGTTGGGCTCGCGCGGCGTGGCGTCGAGGGCGGTCGCGGTGGTGATGGCGGCGGTGGTGGCGGTGCTGGTGCTGGCGGTGCAGCGCGCTGCGGTGCGAGGTGGAAAAGAGAGGAAGAGCGCGACCCGGGCCGTGCAGGAAACGCGCCGGGGGTGGGGCGGATCGGACTGTCTGCCCTGCCCTGCCCTGCCCTTCCCAGCCCTGCCATGCCCGGCGGGCCCTCAGGGTGCAGTGAGACGCCCTCCGGAGGTGAGCCCTCCTGCCCCGGCGCCCTAGCGAGCAGGCCGAAAGGGCAAAGGGCGAAACAGAGAGAGGGAGAGAGAGAGAGAGGGAGTGGAACAAGTGCCGCATACATCACGCAAACAAATGGGGGTTGGACCCGTCGCTGATCAATGTGGTCTCGGGGCGCGGAGCGGAGCGGGGACGAGTCGAGCCGGGGTGCGGGGTAAGGGCTGGGCTGGGCGGGGCAGGTGTTGGGGGCGGCGGGCGCGGAGCCGAGCCGGGCCGGGCCCCGGGCCCACTGCTTTGGATGGGGGTGTAACGAGTGGCGGGTGCAGAGCGGCAGAGGTGTGGCTGAGCAGGATCTCGATGGGGTTTGTCGGGGGGCGGCCGCGGGGGCGGAACCTCTCCTGAGGGCGCTCCGCCTCGCCCCACCCCGCCCCGCCTCGCCCCGCCCCACCCCGCCCCGCTCCGTCCCGCCCCGCGATGGAAGGGAGCTGATGCGGATCGCGATTTCTGGTCGGGCCGTTAGCGGCTCGGGCGCGCAGCATCGACGAATGTTTACCTGTGCGCTGAGCTGAGGTGGGATAACACCCCGGCCCGCCCGCGCCCGCCTGCCCGGCACAGCGGCGAGAAAATGAGTTACAAACTCATTTCCCGGGGCCTGGGCGGGAGAGAGCGACAACCGTATGAACTGTGCTTGTCTTGTTCATCCCTTCCTCCCGCCCACCCGCCCGCGCCCTCCCCCGCGCTCCGTGGTGTCACACCCCCAGCCGTCTCTCTCTCCCTCTCTCTCTCCCTCTCTCTCACCCTCCCTTTCCCTCTCACTGCTCTCCCTCCCACCACCGGGAGAGCGGCCGCGCTAGCAGCAGGGGGACAGGGAAAAGACGAGCGCCCGCCCCGCCCCGCCCCTACCCTCCCGGCGCCGGCGGCGGGGCGGCTCCTGCCGGCGGGGGGTGCATAAGAAAATTGAAATATAAAAGGTAAAAGTGGCGGGGTGTGTTCTCCCTCCCCCGCCCGCGCCCGTCCCGTCACTGCCAGTGAGAGCGGGATGGGATGGGGCGGGGAGGGCTGGGGTTGACATCGCGGATACGTACTCGACGACGCCCTCCTCCGCCTCGAGTGTTTTTTGAGCCGTCTTCTCTACTGCAGCGGTGTGTTGTAAAGTCCTTGCATTCCCGACCAGTTCCCCCCCTCTCCCCCTCCTCCGAGGTTGTCCGCCCGCGCCCGCCCGCTCACCCCACGCGCGCCGCGCCGGCGCCGGCGCCTTGATCCTCCATCAGTTTTACTCCCCACGTTTATCTTGTATAAAAATATCGCAAGCGAAATTGGGTTTTGGTGGGGCGGGTGATGAGGGTGGACGCGCAGGGCCCGGGGGCGGAGCGGAGCGGGCTGCGTCGGGGACACAAGTAGCAGTGTGTAAGTGCGCCTTAAGTTTTGTTTGAGTTGGCAGACGTGCCCAGGGCGTTCCAAGGCCCGGCCTGCTTCAGGCGGGGTCCCGGGGCGGGGCGGGGCGGGGCCAGGTAGGCTCGACAGGTGTGGCCCGCCGGCCCGGCCACGCAGCAGCAAGACCCCTTTGCCGTGTAATTTACTGATTGTCCTGGCGGTGCCCCTGGAGTCGGGTGGGGGCTGGGGTCGCCCCGCCCCGCCCTCGTCCCCGCGCGCTCGGCAGCCGCGGTGCGCAAAGGTAGACTCTTTCTGCGCGCACGCTCGCCTCTGTGTGTATTTAAGGACAGCCCCCGCGCGCAAGGCCTGCCTGCTCCTCTCCCTGCCTCCCCCGGGGAGTGCCCCTCCGTCTAGCCCGCGCTTGTTGCGGTACGGCCCCCGTATATCGAGCCGATGGTGCAGTACCCCCCCCCCCCCTCCACCACCTCTGCAGCGGTAGGAATAACAATTGATTGATGGCTGTCCTGGGCACGAGATTGAGTCCTTCCCTCTGGATGTGTGCCTGGTGCTGCTGCTGTTCTGGTCTGACGTCATCATTGGACGCGCGCAATGAGCGCCTGGATGATTTGTTATTTCTAAATTTAAATGGTGTCTCTCTCTACCTTAGGATGATCAGGAGTCATGTACATCTGAATGATCGTGGCGTGGTCCAATAGTGAAAGCCAGCAGGCGATGTATCGGTAACGGCCGAAGACTAATCGTGTTGTGTTTTTGTGTTGCAGGTGAGCGTGATGTCACTGGCGTGTCGCGTGTCGTGTCCTCCGGCCTGGTGAGTTGAGCGGCCGCGTCACGGGCAATCTGTCACCCGTCAGTCCGTCGGCGTCCCCGTCGCGGTCGGCTCATTCACGCAGTGACCAGTGACCTGACCTCGCGTCTTATTGTCTGACTCCCCCCGCCCCCACCACCTCCTAATACTTTCCTTGTCGAATGTTATCAATTCCTTGTGGTATTGTATATTTTCCCTGTTAAATTTTGGTATTTCTCTGCTGTCAAATGTGTTTTTTTTTCTCTGTCAAATTTTCATGACAATTTTGGTTAAAAAGGAATCGGGGAGAATTGAAAAACATAGCAATTCCTTAAAAAAGAAAAGAAATGTGTTACATCGGTCTATTTTTCGCCGTTTTGTAGCTTTGGCCGGTGGGGCTGGGGGGCTGTTGCGCTCGGCCTGGCAATGCGGATCGATTTTGGCGAGCGTTGGCAGACGCATTGGTTTTTGTGAAGCGTTTTATCCGCGCGTCTGTCACCCCCGTCCCGTCCCGTCCCGTCCCGCGCCGCGCCGCATATCAGCGCCGGGCTGGCCGTCCTGCCCCCATGCCGTGCGCCGCCTATTGTGTCGCGTTATTCCTTTTTGCCTCCTCCTTTTCACTCTACTTTGCCCGCGCCGCTGGCTCCCTGTCACTCTTATCTAGCTGCCTACCCCTCCCCCCCTTCTCTCTCTCTCTCTCTCTCTCCCACATCTCTCCCCCGCTCCATGGCGGTTGATCGGAAGTAGGCATCAAAGGGGTCGACACGATTATTTCGAGTTTGGTTCGTATAATGTTGGCTGCGAGCCAGCCGCGCCGCGCCGCGCAGGGCCGGCAGGGCAGCCGGGCCCAGGCCGTAGCCAATTAATCCATCTGTTGATGTTGCTTGTTGTTCGTTTAGCGGCGGCCCGCTGTGGCCCGCTGTGGCCCGCTGTGGCCCGCTGTGGCCCGCTGTGGCCCGCCCCGCGGCACGGGCCACGGGCCCCTCGCCTCGCCTGCCTGCAATACACCTACCTCATGTTTCACATGAGAGCACAAAAAGAAGGCCGGTCTAAATGAATGAAATCTCAACCGGCAAGCCCAGCGGCGCAGCACAGGCAGCACGGCGGGATGTGATTTGAACTCCCCGCTGCGTTACCCCCCCCCCCTCTCTCTCTCTCTCTCTCTCTCTCTCTCTCTCTCTCTCTCTCTCTCTCTCTCTCTCTCTCTCTCTCTCTCTCCACGTGCGCTCGTGTGTGTGTGTGTGTGGGCACGCCCTTGTCTCCGCCTCCCCCTCCCGCCCCCTGCGACACGCCCCGTTAGATTGAAGTGCTTTGCTTCGATAAGGTGCTATGACGGCGCCGAGTTAGCAAACAGGCCGTTCTACGCTACGGTTGCAGCGAGAGCCAATAAAAGCGGCACTTTATGCCCTTCGCGGCGGTACGGTCCCCTCTCACCCCCCTGCGGCCTGGCCCCGCGCCGTAAAGTGGCGCCGAGGAGGAGGAGGAGGAGGAGGAGGAGGAGGAGGAGGAGGAGGAGGAGGAGGAGGAGGAGGAGGAGGAGGAGGAGGAACAGCGGGGACGGGAACAAGGTCCTCTTTTCCGTATCGCGGTCGTGCGGCGCGAAAAATGATTGTCTTTCATTATCTTTTCCTTGGGCAGCGCGGTGGGGTGGGGCGGGGCGGCGCGGGGCGGCGCGGCGCCGAGGTATTCCAGTCTGTTGTTCTTGTATTAATTTGCGGAGTGGATTTCCATGGCATTACGCCCCTCAACCCCCTTGCTCCCGGGGCGGGGCGGGGCGGGGCGGGGCGTACGGCGCGGCGCTCATCTCTCGAGTCCGCCCCCACCCCGCCCCGCCCCGCCCCACCCCGTCTGCTGATCATGTTCACCCCGCCCCGCCCCGGCTCCTTGAGATATAACTTTTTGGGCGGAAACATTGCGCAAATATTTATTTGCAACAGCAGAGATGAAAAGAGGCGGCACTGTGCTTGGTTGGCGAGGTGGTTTTCATTTCCGTAATACCCTGCACACCTGATATTACCTTTGGTATTACCTTTGGAACACAGAGTACGATATGATATTCTCCTGTGTGATGAACCCCCTCGCGGATTGGTTTCGGTGCCGCGGTGCTGTCGTCGCCTGCTGCTGCGGTGATTTGAGGACAGCAGCCCGCCCTGCCCCGCCCCGCCCCGCCCCGCCCTCCCGTGTGCCAGCAGCTCTTAGTGAATTCAGCAGATGTCTATCTCGGCGCATAACTGCCGCCTTGTACAAACTAATTTGGCGCGCCGAGTTTCCTCCGCGCTCCGCCCCGCCCCGCCCCGCCCCGCCCCGCCCGTGTTCTGACAAGGGAACGAAGGGTTGCTTGGTTGGTTGGTTGTGGCCCCCCCGGGGGCCCCCCGCCCCGCCCCGGCCCGCCCGCGGCCACCGCGCCGTGGCGGCAGAGGCGTGCGCCGCGGTACGCGCCCCGCCGCACCCCGCACGTCGTGGTGTTCCTCACCGTGCGATGTGCGCAGGGGTGGGGCGGGAGCGCTTCTGCCAGGAGCAGCGCTCTGTCAGACTGTCTTTTCCAAGAGAGCGGGGCGGGGGCGTTCGGGAGCGGCGGTACCTGGGCGGGGTGGAGCCTAGCCGGGCGGGGCGGGGCGGGGCACGGACTGTCAGACGCTGCTCCTGATCGGGCTTGAGCTGCTGGCGGGGCGGGGCGCCTTCCTTGGGACCAGCAGCCCCCGCAAGCTGTACAAGCAAGCCAAGTTGCCTCATGTGGCGAGGTGCGCCCGTGAAGTCCGTGAAAGCGCCCTCGGCAGCTTGGCCTCGGCCTGGCCGTGGCCCCCCTGCTTCTTGTTCCGGGGCGGGGCGGGGCGGGGCGGGGCAGGGCGGAGGCACAGGGCAGGCTACCCGCCGCCGGAACAAAGGGCGCTGGCTGGTCCGTCCTCCCCGCCCGGCCCGCCCTCCGCTGCACATGACTGTTTCTCTAAGGAGCAGCTTGTAGGTGTACCCCGCCCCGCCCCGCCCCGCCCCGCCCCGCCCCGCCTTGTGTGTTTGCTCTTTATTCCTCTCGCGGTGCCCTGCTACTGCTGCTGCGGGGTCCTTGCCCGCCCCGTGCTGCCTGTTTCCAGCTACCTGATCCTGTGTACGAAACAGGAATAGTATTTGGGAAATTAAAAAAAATAAAAATAAATAATTTAAAGGATTATGAGGGAACACGCGCTTACAAAATTGATTTCCTTTAATTTTTTAAAAATATAATTACTGGAGGGCCGAAAATCTGCGGTGGCTCGTGGGTGTATTTAACCGAAACATTTAACATTTCCTCCCTCCGAGACGTGGAGTAGTAGTGCGTCGTTCTGATAAAGTTTGGCTGAGTGAGACAGTTTGGGGCGGGCCGGGCCGGGCCGGGCCGGGCCCCATCTCTCCTGCACCCTCCGGGGGCGGCAGGCGCCACTGACGGAGCCGCCCGCCCCGCCCCGCCCCGCCCCGCCCCGCCTGACGCGCGCGGTGAGGTGAGGTGAGGTGCGCGAGGGGGAGCTTGGGGGAGCCTAGCGCAGCTCGCCCGCCCCGCCCCGCCCCGCCCGTTAGTTACGTTAATGTACCGCAACCTTGAATGAGTCTCCCGCCCCCGCCGCGCCCCCGCACAAACTGCTCTGACTGGATATCGCACGCGCCCATCTAAATCCAGTGCGTGCGTGCGTGGCGCCCCCGCCCCGCCCCCTTTCTCTCTTTGCCTTTCTCTTTACTCCGTGCTCGCACCCCTCTCGCTCACCTCAAACAGCACCCCTTCTTTCTCTCTCTCTGTCTCTGTCTCTGTCCCACCCTCTCGCGACACCTATCTCCTCCGTGCCGTATCACGTGTCCCGGCTGCTTGTCGGTGGGGACTGAACGCGTAGCGGCCGAAACTTTGTGTGGCAGTTAAAGCTTAAATTTACGAGCGATGATGTACAATATTTGGATGCGGTCCGCTGCGCCGCGCGCCCCCGCTGTTTCCGCTTCCTGCTCGGCTACCTCTGCGCCGGGCCGGGCTCGCTTCCCCTGGGAGGTAGGCCGCCCCACATGCACGTCATGTTCCGCCTCGCCCTGCTCTGCCCCGGCTCTGCGGTCCTGAGCCCTCGGCGTGCGTATGTCACGCGCTAAACGCTCATGCGCCACATCCGGCTTAAAGGTCAATGCGCGCCTAAAAACAACACATTCCACTCGTACAAAAAAAAATAAAAAATAAATATATACAAAAAAAAAGTTTTAAAAAATGAATGTGCTGGCATTTTGACATCCAGCTCATGCACGCGGGGCTGCCGCTGCGTGTCATGACAGGAGGTGAAAGTTTTTATTTTCTGTTTCCTTTAATATTTTTTCGCAAAAAAAAAAAAAAAAAATATAGGAATTAGAACAGAAATCACAGTGGTGATAATCATTTTTCGGGACCCTTTCCACCACAGGCTGTCCTTTCGTGCGGTAAAATCGAAATGATGATACTGTAATTATTTCTCGGCGGGTTTGGGTCATGTCCTTGCCCATGTTTTCAGCCCCGAGGCCCGTGGCGTGCGCCCGTGCGCCATACCGACCGGCGGATCGATGCTCGCCACCCCTTTAACCCCTTTTGCAACAACGACTGTATCAGGCCGCCTGCTCCCCCGCCCCGCCCCTTTTCGCTCCGCTCCCGGCTCGGCTGGACAAATTGTCTCCTCTTGATGGTCCGTCCGTTCGGCTCGTATTGCTGCTGGAATAATTAATTGCGCGGGTTTTATGTCACTGTGTGTGTGAGTCCGCACGCTCGCCCGTGTTTACTCTGGAAAATGAAAAAGGTGTTTCAGACGCGGTATTTACATTTTTGTTTTGTTTGTGGAGGTGGGTTTCTTTCTGTATTTGCTATCGTTATACCTGCCGCGGGGTCCCGTGGTCTCGCAGTGCCAGCCACAAGGTCGTGTTTCGATTAGCCAAAGTTTTCAGATGCCACCTGGGTGTCTCCACGATGTGGCCGCGCGGGGCGGGGCGGGTATTGCATGCAGGTCGTTAAGTAGATCTCCCTCCGCATTGGTGTGTATATATCGTCTTTGATGGAGTGGAGCAGGGAGTGCGGGGGGAGGAGATTACAGGCGCCGCTAGCAGGGCGCCGCGACGCGACAGACGAGGTCCCTCCCGCCCCGCCCCGCCCCGCACCCCGGCCTGCGCGCCCCGCCCCGCCAGCGAGGTCTGCAGGCACAATCTCCTTAATTAAGGACGGGTGGGTGGGTGGGAGCGGGCAAAGCTCTGTGTCTCTTTTGTAACGCTTTGAAA
This sequence comes from Frankliniella intonsa, assembly GCA_033675135.1. Taxonomy (NCBI): domain Eukaryota; kingdom Metazoa; phylum Arthropoda; class Insecta; order Thysanoptera; family Thripidae; genus Frankliniella; species Frankliniella intonsa. The sequence goes on along the minus strand of CM066247.1, from coordinate 7,423,972 downwards.
AGCAGGTGAATTTCTTCCCCCTTTTGGCAACACAGTCCGCCGTAGCTGCTGCTGGCTTGTTCGTCCGGGCTGGCAGCCTGAACGGGGCGGGGTGGGGCGGGCGGGGGGCGGCAAGGTGCTGCAGCCGCCGTCAAGGAAGCCCTCCTCCTGACCAGGGAGCTGCCGGGCGCTCTATTTGTGCCTGGAGCAAGGCGCGGCGGGGCGCGGCGCAGCTGGCTGGCTGGACTGCAAGACGGGCTCTGCTTTAGGGGATGAAGGAATTCACATCGGAAAATCTTGAGCAGTCTACGCGGTATTACACGGGTATTAGCTACACACAAGATTTGATCACGGCCGAAGTTGATATATGAACCTTGGACCTATAGGTCCAAGTCCATCGAATTTTTAGAGGCCAAAGTCCATCGAAGTTGAACAAAGTTAAACAAAGTTGAACAAAATTGAACAAAATTGGAGAAAATTGAACAGAGTTGAAGAAAGCTGAAAAAAGTTGTCCGAAGCTGAAGCCTCTTTCCCCTCGGCTGGCGAGGGCTGGCGCCGTGGGCAGCAGCAGCGGGTCCCTCGGCTTGCCGCTCGCTCCGTCGCTTGTCGCGCGCAGCTGCTCGTGCACTGATAGTTCCCAGTGCGGTCCGGTCCGGTCCGCCAGGGCGGGGGCGGGACGTTCACCTGTACTGCACGCGCCAGGGGGAGGGGACCTTGGCGACCACACTTGGCGGGCATGTGGCTGGGGAAGGGTAGTGTAGGGCAGGAGTTGTATAGGGGCAGTCAGCGCGCTGCTCCCGTCAAAGCGGCCTCAAAGGGTTTTACGTGGAATCCTCGGTGCACTGGAGCCGCGCAGCGTGCCCCGCCCCGCCCCGCCCCGCCCCGCCCCGCCCCGCCCCGCCCTGCCCCGCCCTCTACTGCAGCCCGCGCGACACGACTTCCTCATTGGAAAGTCCTCTCCGCCGTTGATCAGACTCCCGACTCTGCTGCTTTGCGCCGCGCTTCATCAGACTTTTCAGGTGCTCTCTACTCTTTCTCTTTCTCTTGCTCCATCTCTCTTTCTGTCCCCCTCTCGCTCTCTAGTTTTGCTTTGGAAATTATGTCTTCTTGGTAGGGGCGGCGCGGGCTTTAGTCGCGGAGTTGGACAAGGGGACTGGGAGGCGTATCTGTTTTTGCCGGCCTTGTTGCTGCGCGCGAAACTTTGTCATCAGTGCGTCGGTTCATGGTGCATGTGCATGAGCACTTTGTGCGAGTTTTTATCGGAATGGGAGGAGGGGGGGGGGTTGCAGGGTGCGCTGCTGCTGCCTACGTAGGGCCCGCCAGGCTCCCCAGGCCTGCGCGCAGCCAGCGGCAGCCAGCGGCAGCCAGCGGCAGCCAGCCCACCTGACCCGTCCCGTCCCGATACAGGCGGGGGGAGCACTCTCAGAATTAGGCCCCGTCTCGGCGGGTGTGCGGGGTCCTGAGCGCTGGGCTAGGAGGCCCCATCAGGGGGGCCCTTGCCTCGCCCTTCCCTCCCGTCCCGGGCCGGGCCGGTCCTCGCGGCGGGCGCTGCGCGGAGGGAAGGGACCACAAAGTTGCCTACTCTATCGGGATGTGCGCCCTTCAGCTTCACCCTCGCTCCGCTGCATTAAAGTGCCGCGCCCCCACCCATCCAGCACGGACCATGATTTGTCCCGAAACTTTCTGCCCTTTGTATGAGAGAAAGGCCTATACATCTGACTTTTCCGGTTTTTGAAAAAAATCGATCCTATTTTTTCTTTTTTCTTTTTCGCTTGTTTAGTTTTGCGAAAGGACCTTTGTGTGCAGCGCATTCGACAAATTTTATGATGTTGCCTTTGTAGGCGGGGCAGGGCGCACGACGGGGACCGGGCGGGCGCCGCTCTCTCCCCCCCCCCCCCCCCGCCACCCCTCTCATCTCATCCTACGGCTCTCCCTCCGCCTTCCATATGAATTATAAATTGCTTTGTTGGGTGGCCGGGCCGGGCTGGGCTGGGCGGTAGTGCTCTACAACCCACCCCCTATTGTCCCCCATCCCCCTTCTTCCTCTCTGTCTCTCCCTCTCTCTCTCTCTCTCTTTCTCGCCCCCACCCCCTTCCTGTGCCCCTCCTCCCCGCCTCACCTCCGCACACCTTGTCGCGCACTTCGCTCATGTCCACCATTGGGTTGGAAAAGCATATTTATTTTTATTTTTTGTTTTTTGTCGCCCCGCAAAGGCACGAAAAAGTGGCGATTCGTTTCTGCGGGAGCGCGTTGGCCGGGTGAGTGTGTCTGTGACGGTGAGCCCAGCTCACCCACGGCTGCAGCGCTGCCTATGCACTCTGAATGCAGCAGCGAGTGCAGTGGCCACAAAAGCACCGCAGCCGGGCCGGGCCGGGGCCGGGGCCGCGGCCGCCAGAGAAGCTTGCGTTTTATTTTCCCTCCGGCTTGGCTCGCCGGCTGGCCTGCCTGCCCCGCCCCGCCCCGCCCCGCCAGCCAGCGTGGCCAGGGGAGAAAAGGCTTTGCTGCGCAAAGGCAATCTTTACTAGGATGTGAGACCGCAGCGCAGCGGGGCGAAAAAAAAAAAGTGCGAAAAGCTCTGAAAGTTAAGCCGCTCGTCGTCGCGCACTCCTTTACCTCCGAGAAACGACGCGCCTTCCGCGTTGTTTCCGTGAATATTGTCGTTCAACTCCTTGGCAGTGTATCCCGCGGCTGCGACTCCCTCAGCGTTTCATTTTAAGATTTCTCAACGCTTTTTTTTTCTGTTTTCTGAGACTGCGGTTCAAGAGAAATAACAATTTATATTTTTTTTCACTTCGTCGTTCTTTTCTTCCCCGCGTGCCCAAGGGCATGTTTTATTCCCTCCCTTCAACAAACGCAAGGAAAACGAGTGCATATATCGTTGTCGGCAGGGAGCAGGCCCAGGGCGGCGGGGCGGGGCGGGGCGGGGCGGGGGAGGGGTGATGATTTGGCGGGACGCAGTGTGCTTTTAATCACCAGTCTATTTTCACAGGCCGGCCGCTTTCCTTTCGCATGCATGACGTCACGGCCCGGCCCGGCCCGCGCACGGAAATGTGTGTGAAATATTGAGGCCCGCGCCGCGTGTGGCAACACTTCAGTATTAAAGTCGGACGTAGTAGAGTCTCTTGAATGTCGGACCAGGTGGGGTCCAGGCCAGGCTCGGCGTGTGTGTGTGTGTGTTGTTGTTGGCGGCGGGGCGGTGAGGGGAGAGCTGGCCAAGGCACTCCCCCTATGCAGTGCGTGTGAGTGCGCGCGTGTGTGTGTGTGTGTGTGTGTGTGTGTGTGGTGGAGGGGGGAGGGGGCGCTTGATACATTGCTGCCCCGGTGCCCCGCGGCTTTGATGGCGGGAGGGGAGGGGAGGGGGGCGTCCAGCTAGCGTCCAGTGGCGGGGTGCGGCGGGGCGCGGCGGGGTGCGGCGGGGTGCGGCGGGGTGCGGCGGGGTGCGGCGGGGTGCGGCGGGGCGTGCAGGTGGTGATGGATAGGCCCGGCTGCGGCCGGACCTCTCGGCTTCTATACAACTCCCCTCTGTATCGGCGCTGCGCGGCGCTGCGCTGTGGTCCGCCATGCCATGCGCTGGAGCTGCGCCTGCGCGCGCGCGCCCAGCCGCGGCTAGCCGGGCCGGGGCCGAGGCCGGGGGGAACCACATCCAAACCGCGCCGGCGACCTCCGCACCAGGGTGAGCGCCCGTCGACGAGAGAGAGAGAGTTACACGCGTCTCTGAGGCGTGATGACCAGGGCTGCAATAACCGGAAAAACAAAACCGGGCGCAAGAAATAATAGAGCAGGAAGGGAATTAACAGACGGTCCCTCACGAGAACTTTTTTGATTTGACGCGTTATTGTTGGCGATGCTCGGCGGGCCGGGCCGGGCCGGGCGGGGCGCTCTGCAGCGACGCGTGGTCTCAAAGAGCGTTTGTTCCTGCCCCCCCGCGGGGGCTGTGCTGTGTGTTCATTGATACTCCCCCCATCCCCACCCCAACCCCAGGGCTGTGGGCGGGTCCGGGGTCCGGCCCGCTGGCCCGCCGGCAGGCCGCCCCGCCCGCTGCGCGCTTTACCTAAGCAAATTGGCCTAATTGTGTTGACGGCGCCAATTTGGATGCGTTTAGCCCCGGCGTTTTAAATAACGGTGCGAAACAGTCTCTCTAATGGGTGGGCAGTCATTTGTCGCACCGGCCGCGGCGGCGACTCGGGAGGCTGGGTGGCGCGCAGGAGGCCGCAGGTATGACGCAGGTATGACGCGTTATTGTGTAGAACACTCGTGACGAGCTCCTCACCGCCCCACCCCACCCCACCCCGCCCCGCCCGCCGAGCCTGTTAAGTTATTCATTACCCCTCGCGTTTCATTTCATTTGGTCCAGCGCCCCGCCCTACACCGCTGCGCCCCCTCGTAATTCGGATGTGGCGAAATGTCGGTCCAATCTAGTTTGCCCTGCTGGTGGGGCGGGGCGGGGCGGGCCACTTGTTTGCTTTACTACGGTAACTGGTCACTGGTCGGCACTCATAACTCGTTGGCGCGCTCGATACTGCTCTGCGTATCTCTCCCGCTGTCGCTGAGCTGTGACCGCGCGGCTGAGTGCAGGGGGCTGGGCTCAGCATTGTTCTGCTGCTGGATCTACTTCCGTCCTCTCGCCTTTTTTTATAGATAAAATAAATAAATATTTGTTTTACTTTTACACTGCTTGAGCCGTTCTTTTACGTCTGTGTTCATCGAAATACTATATTACAAGTCCAGAAAATGTAAATCTTGATCGCCAGAGAGGAGAGGCCGCAATGCTGCTGAGCAGATTTTCTGCTTTGCTTCCCCTCGCCTGACCGGGGCACATGTGTGTGTGTGTGGCGGGGGAGGGGGGCAGGTTTGGCTTGCACTCTCTGCGACCGGCGTCTACTGTTCGCCGGGGCGTGGCGGGGCGGGGCGGGGCGCTGCCCGCGGCGGCGTGGTGGGGTGGGGCGGGGCGGGGGAGGGGAGCGGTGTCCTTGGCTGGGGTCGCTGAGCCAAAGCCTGCACACCGGAGCCACAGCGGGGCAGGGCGGGGCGGGGCGGGGAAGCCGCTGTTGGATTACCAGACGAGTCCATGCTACGGAGCGGGGGAAAGGCGGGGAGGGGCAGGGCGGGGCGCGGTGAGGTCTGGTCTGGTCTCCTGTCGGGCCTCAGGATGTGGGGAATGAGGTGGGGGTGGAGCCGGAGTTAAGCGGGGTGGGGGGGGGGTCGAATCTTGTAATAAGGTTGGCAGTGCGGTTGTTTGCAGCGGCACTGGGCCTGTTGCAAGGCAGACTTGTTGCCTAGCGTTATTATAGGATTGCCCCCCGCCTCGCCGCCCCGCCCCGCCCCGCCCCGCCGGCCGCCTCCTTGTAAGGCCCGCGAGCCTCAGCCAATGCCTGACTGCTTCAGACTGAAATACAGTCGGGAGGGAGGCGTGTTTCGCGGTACCGTGACTCGTATATCTCTTTTTGGCGGTCGGGGCAGCGGGCACGGAAGACGTTAAGCCCCCCGCCCCTCTTCCCCATACCACATGAGGCGGTGACACTACCCCCCGCGCCCTGCGCGCGTGCGTGTGTGTGTGAGCGAGCGCGCGCCCGTTTGTTTGTGCTTCGCGTCTAACGCACACGGTTTGTTTATTTTGTTGCAGGTAAGCTGGTGCGCGCTGCGCCGGGTGAGCAGCCGCCGCGCCGCGCCCTGCGCTGCTGGCCGCGTAACGTAACGCTGAACGCAACGCTTAACGCGCTAGGTAACGCTTAAAGCATCGCTAAACGTAACGCTTAGCGTAACGCTCAACGTAACGCTTAACGTTAAGCTAACCGTAACGCTAACCATAACGTTTAACGCAACGCTTAACGTAATGTGACGTTGCTCTTAACGTAATGTGACGTTGCTCTTAACGTAACATGACGCCACTTTTAACGCAGATACGCCTGTGCTCCGCACTATGTACTCCCTGCGCCTGGGGCCCAGCCGGGCCCTGGGCGCCGCGTGGCCCTCTAGTTTTCATCGTCTCTCGTGTGTACAGCCAGCGCCGGTCGCGCTCGACTGAAAACCAAACCGACTGTAAATGGTTATCCTGCGGTCTGGTGCAGCCTGCGCGGTGGGCCTGGGGCGGGGCGGGGGCGGGGTGGGGGCGTGGCGGGGGCGTTCTGGTTGATGCTGCAGCCGCAGGGCCGGCCCGCTGGCCTGCTGCACCTCACCCCCGCCCCGCCCCGCCCGGCTCTCTGCGGTCTATTTCTGGGCGCGTCGAACAAACAGCCTGTACACAAGTGAGCGGGGCGCTGCACTCCCTGCACACCCCGGGGTGAATGGGGTGCGGGGGCGGCGCGGGGGCGGCGCGGGGGCGGCGCCCATAGATTTTTGAATGAATAACCGCGGGAGGCATGGCGGCCTGCGGCGGTCTGTGCCGCCCCGCCCCGCCCCGCCCCACTCCCATACATACAGGTGCTGTCCGCTTCTCTCATGGCTGATGGTCCGCGTACGCTTTAATTATACTCTATCGATCTGCGCCTCCACCCGCCGCCGGTGGGGCGTGGCGGGGCGGGGTGGGGCGCGGTAGGGTGGGGCGCGGTGGTGCCGGACCCCGCCCGGCCGCGCCGAGGCCCAGGTGAGTGAGGTTTTAATTGCTCCCGCAAGAACCGTACTGTTGCGGTGCGCGCATGGCTGGGAGTGCTGGGTGTGTACGCGCTACTGTGTATCGCCCCGCCCCGCCCCGCCCCGCCCCGCCCCGCCCCGCCCGTGCGCACCATACAACGACTGACTGACGGGATGCAAATGTGTTGTAGGAAGACGTTGGCCGCCTCGCCTCGCCGCCCCATGCCAAGTCTCGGCCTCGGGCTGGGAGATGCCAGCGGCTTTGGACCGCAGACCGCATCAGGCTGCCCTCCCCGGGTCGGTCGTGCTGGCCGGGTTTTTGTTGACGCCCCGGATTTGGGCGGGGCGGGGTGCTCTGTTGGTCAACCAGTGCAGCGGGCGCGGTGGGGCGGGGCGGGGCGGGGCAGGGCAGCGTCATGTTGTGCGAACTTGACCAAACTCCCGCCCCGCCCCCTCTCCCTCTGATGGGTTTAGCTACCCCCTGCTACTCCCGCCCTGTCCCGAGTAACGATAGTCAACCTCGTCTATCCGCGAGTAGAATCCGGCCAGGCCGGGTCGGACCCCGCGGCCGCCGCAAAAATAATGCCGCACTTGCCTCCGTTTATTTTTTGCACGGCCTACTTGTAACAGCTGAGAAAAGAGGGAAAAAAAGGAAAAAGGAAAGGTCGTCTTCTCGGTGTTAGAAGTGCGGAGGGCAGGAGGCCGTCCATGGCGCGCCCCGCCCCGCCCCGCCCTGCGCGGCCGGTGCGGCCGAGGACACAGAGGTGGCTGTCATCATAACCCTTTAGCCCTTTCGGGGCTCCTTTTCACGTCCTTTGAGGAGATCCTTTCAGGGCCGCCCGCCCCGCCCCGCCCCGCCCCGCTCAGCCTCCGCAGGGCCGCGGCACCATCTCATTCTCAAGTGCTACTTTCCCTGCTGTGTTATCCGCTTTGGGCCCAAAGCCCATTATGAGGGACATAATACGCGGAGGCGGGCGGGGCGGGGCGGGGCGGCACGGGGCAGGGGGCGCCTCTAGTCCTAGTTGCAGCCGCAACCAGTTTGCTCTGTTTACTTGATGAACGCGCGAGAGCGTGGGCTGGGCGGGGCGGGGCGGGGGATGTTTGAGGGCGCGGCCACGGGAGGGAGAGAGGGCGGGCGGAAGCACCACCTGCCCTTGAGTGTACGCCAGCCCTCGCGTCATACCAAATGATCGCCGTCGTCACAGCCCAGTCTAGAGCCGCGCCTTCCTTGTCTCAACTGCCTTTGATGTGAGATTAGGAGGACCATGTGACGGATGGCGCAGCAGCGGTGGCGGCGGCACTCACCCCCGCCCCGCCACGCCACGCCACGCCGCGCCACGCCACTCGACTTGCAAAACACTTTTCCCGCGCAAGCTGTCGCTCCCGCCTTCCATCTCAGTTAATTTGTTTGGTCGGTACGGTACGTGTGCCGCATGCCGTACGTGCCCCTCCCGCCGGAGAGCTCGACTAGTGCCCCGCCCGCCCCGCCCCACCCCGCCCCGCCCCGCAGCTCTCCCGCCTGCGGAGCTGAGGGAAACGCGAGGCCGGGCCGGCGGGGGGCGCGGCGTTGCGGTGCGGAGCAGCCGAAAAAGCCTCGGCAGGCGCCGCTGCCATCCTGCAAGCCCTTGTGCGCTGCGTAACCCCACACCTGGGCGGGGCGAGGTGGGGCGAGGTGGGGCGGGGCGGTGTCCCCAGTGGGGTACGGTGCGTACGCGGGCAGGGGGGCGGGGCGGCTCCTCGGGGGGCTGAAGTACGCGGTGAAGGGCGTGCGCCCTCGCCCTCTGCCCCGCCCCGCCCTATTGTAGCGACGCTCGAGCATGTAGCCGCACGCAGTTTTCTTTTTCTTTTCGATGTCGCGCCCTACTGAAAGGCGGCCCGGCCCGCCTGCCCCGAGCCCTTCTTCTCCTTCATCATCTAGGCCGCGCGCCTACCGGGCCGGGCCTGGCGTCCCTGGAGTGGCGGGGTGGGGCGGGGCGGGGCGGGGCGCGCGTGAGTGAGTGAGTGACAGGTGCCGTTCTCATGTTGCCTGCTGGAGCACGGGGTGCGCCCCGCCCCGCCTCGCCCCACCTGCAGGCGCCCCGCGCTGCGCTGTCAATCTCCTCCAGGCGGCTGTGTGTGTATGGAGTGAATGAGCCTAGAGCTGCACCCTGTGGCGTGGCGTGGCGTGGCGGGGCGTGGCGGGGCGAGGCGTGGCGTGGCGGGGCGTGGCGGGGCGAGGCGTGGCGTGGCGGGGCGTGGCAGGTGCTGTCGCCCCGGCGCGCCCTGCTGACACTCAGCTGTGCCTGTACCCGACGTGACGTATCCATGGACACCCCTGTCTTGCAGAAGCTTTTTCACCTTTTTTCCCCATCAGTTATTTTCTTTAATAACCAGCAGTACGCTTGCGAGAAGTTGGGCCCTTATGTTTTTCCCGCTGGTGGTTGTGTCGGAAGTGAGCGCCAGCGCGCGCCCCCGCTGGCTGTTAACTCGCTGGTTATCGGGCCGTGCCGTGTTGCCTCGCTGCCCGGCTCGCCGCGCTTTACCCCGCAGCAGGCCCTGTTGCTGTGTCCTCGCGTGCCCCGCCCCGCCCCGCCCCGCCCCGCCCCACCCCACCCCGCTCCCGGACAGGACAGGCCACCGCTATGATATGTTTCCGCTACCCACGGCATCCCCCCTCACTCCTCACCCCCACCCCTTACCCCTCACTGCCCCCAACCCCTCACTGCCCCACCCCTCGGCAGGCTCGTCCGCGACCCTGGCCGCCCGGGCCGGCGAGTCGGTCTTGCTCGCTACTCCGTAGTAAGGGCAGATGGGTTCCCAGAGTGTGCCTTGGTACCCATTTCTTTTTTTTTTTTTCTTTTTTTTCGAGGGGTTAGGCTGGGGAAGCGTCGTTTGCGAAATATTTAACGAGACCCGCGGCGCACGCGGGGCCCCCGGGCCCGGGCAGGGGGCAGGGGGTCCAGCAGCCAGGCAGCTGCGCGGCCGGGCCGGAGCGCGCCTCCAGGTGCTTCGTCTCTCTCTCTCTCTCTCTCTCTCTCTCTCTCTCTCTCTCTCTCTCTCTCTCTCTCTCTCTCTCTCTCCCTCTCTCTCTCTCCTCTTTCCCTCTCTCTTATCTCCCTCCCTCTACCTCCCACCATCCCGCGGGACGATAGGGTTGGGCTGGGGCGGAGGGGCTATTAGTGGCTGAAATACAAAGAGGCCGGGCCACGTCAGGGCGGGCCGAGCCGGGCCGGGTTGTTCTCTCCCCCACGTTTCTCTCCCCCCTCCCCCCCCCCCTCTCTTTCTCTCTCTCTCTCTCTTTCTCTCTCACACACACCTCATATCTTCAGTAGGTCCTTCTTTTCCCTCCCCTCCGCTGGGCGGGCCACCTTAGGGGAGGGTGAATAGACGAGAGAGAGCGCGGGGTGGCCCCGGGGGCGGAGGGGCGGCGGGGGCGGCGCTAGAAGGGCGCGCGCATTACGTGAGAGCGAGGCGTTAAATTTTGTTTTCACGGTATAAGCCATCAGGGCGGGGCCGCTGCCGGGGGAGCGGGAGCGGGTTGTATGTGTGTGTGTGCGCGCGCGCGCTCCCGCCGAGCTAATTTTATTTCGTCCGACAATGTGCCTTCATTAAAATTTTATTCGATTAGATTTGTGTGTGTTTTTTTTTCCACTCTGGTCTGCGACTGCGACTGCGACTGTGTGTGTGTTTGGGGGGAGGGGGTGTAGTGAGAGAGCCTGTCCGTTGTACCGGCCCTTGGGGGAAGCGAACAGAGAGAAAGCGAGGAAGAGAGAGAGAGAGAGAGAGAGAGAGAGAGAGAGAGAGAGAGAGAGAGAGAGAGAGAGAGAGAGAGAGAGAGAGAGAGAGAGAGAGAGAGAGAGAGAGAGAGAGAGAGAGAGAGCTCCCTCTGCTGTGTGTTATAGCGCCAAATTAGCCAAGGGGCTGGCCATCTACCCATCCATCCAGCCGGCCGCGGCCACAAATCATTGCCCGCGCGCGGCGCGCCGCCGCCCCTGCCTCGGCCTCGGCCCCGTGGACATTATGCGGCCGAGGCCGGGGGCCGTATAGTGGCTACGAGTACACCTCATTAGCCGCACCGCGCGCTCCTTCCAGCGGCCGAGGCAAACGAGCCCGTCAACCACCTGAGGAGCGAGAGGGAGGGAGGGAGGGAGGGAGGGCGGTACAGACAGAGGGAGAGAGAGGGAGAATGAGAGAAGGAATGAGCCTGGGCCGGGCTGGACTGGGGGATGGCCAGCCCCGCGCAGGCCGCCGCCACCACCTGGCTGCCGTTGCGTTGCGCCTCGGCCCCGCCCCGCCCCGCCGTCGCCGGCCTCGGCCCCGACCGCACAGCGCAGTCCTAGCCCCGCGGGCCGTGGCCGAGGCCGGGGCCGGGGCCGGCCAGCGAGCCGCAGCATTCCACTTTTGCCGCCCCGCCCCGCCCCGCCCCGCCCCGCCCCGCTCCTCCCGAACGGTCGCCGCCGGATGCCAGTGTCCATCCCCGGGAATGCCATGCGATGCGGATGAGGAGGGCGGTGGAGCGGAGGCGCGTGCCAATGCCCGGCTCGGCCCCATCCCGCACACCCGCCCCGCCCCGCCCCGCCCCGCCCCGCCCCGCCCCGCCCCACCCCGATCGCCTGGGGAAAAAAAGTTCCGGTACGGAACGGGAAAATGCAGATGCCTGGCGCTGGCACTGTACGCGTGTGTTTTGTATGGAGTTGGTGCTGGTTGTTATAGGCGGATTAATGGAAAGGAGGGCTCGGCTCGGCTTGGCGTTCGGTTTTCCAGAGCTTAGTTAAATTTTAGATGCACGAGTTACGAACGCGACCAGTGTGCCCCTGCCAAACTCGCTGCTCACTGTCTGAAATTACAAGCCAGCTGATACTTTAAAATAAGTTATGCTGAAAGGTATGAAATGTCACATGATATTTTCGGGTTGCTTTAGTTTAATGTGTTATCTGGTGAAAAGTGGCCGTCCAGCGTCCAGCTATAGGCATAGTTTTGGTCGGATTCTGTTTGAGGCCGGGCGGGGTGGGGCGGGGCGGGGCGGGGAGGGGCGTGGTAGTGATGACGGCAGAACAGTCCGGGGGCGGCGTGCGGTGCGTCCCGAAATCCCAACGCCATCTGCGGTCTGCGGAGAGGGGGAGGGGGGGGTGCCGGACAGACAGATGGGGCCAACAGCGAAGGAGATGGGACCTGTGGGGCGGGGCGGAGAGGGGGGAGGGAACTACATTATGAACTATGGTGGGAATGTTACACTTGGCAAGCCGCAATTGACACGCGCGTGGCGTGGCGTGGCGGGGCGGGGCGGGGCGGGGCAAGTGCTTACCCCAGCCCCCGCTGCTGCACCCCCTCGTGGACCCCGCGCGCCGCGGTATGCGCAGTATGCCGCGTGCTGCTGTGGGATGTAACATCTGAAAGGGGCGGGAGTGAGTGGCACACCCCCACCCCACCCCCGCCACGCCACGCCACGCCACGCCACGCCACGCCAGAGCGCCGCTGCTTGATTTCATATCGCCGGCGCGAGACAAAAGAGCCCCCGGCAGCGGCTTTTCACGTCGCGCGCCCTTTTAGTCGCACGAGAGCGACAGTTTTATCTCCTCTCTCGCACGCACTTGTCGTCTTCTCTCTCTCTCTCTCTCTCTCTCTCTCTCTCTCTCTCTCTCTCTCTCTCTCTCTCTCTCTCTCTCTCTCTCTCTCTCTCTCTCCTCTCTCTCTATTTTTTATTTTTTTTTATGATGGGTCCGAGCAGGTGTGCGCTTGGGGCGCGCTGCTGCTGGCGTGGCCTTATTACTCGCGAGTGCGCCGCGCCACGCCACGCCACGCCCGCCTCTCGGCTTGCTGCGCATTGAAGGGTTTATGCGCGCTCTGTACATAAAGTGATATCTGGTCGTTTCGGCCGCGCGTCCTACCGCCGCCCGCCGCGCTCCCGCCGAGATATGCCTGCCCGCCTGCCTGCTGCGTGCATACATGCTTGCACGCCTGCGCGCACGGCGTGGCGAGGCGTGGCGTGCGGCCCGTTTCAGCCCCCCCCCCCCCCTCCTCTACCCCACTGCAACCCTCAGGGCCGTAAAATTTATGCGCGGGTGTCGGCAGGTTGTCGGAGGTACGGAGGGCCCGGCCCGGCCCCGGCCCCGGCCTGCTGGTGCCGCTGCTCCTGGCCGCTGTCATGAGCGTTGTCGTTGTCGTGTCATGCATGCGAAGTGGGGCCGCGGCGTCTGATGAGCGGCGGACAGGACGGCTAGCGAGGGTGACTCACGCGGGACTTTAAGTTGAGGGAAGTGGTGGTGGTGCACTGCCGCCGCGGGGCTCCCCATCCCCATCAAGGGTGTGTGCGAGTGCTGTCTCTGTCTCGCTCTCTCTCGCTCTCTCTCGCTCTCTGGCGCTCTCTCTCGCTCTCTGGCTCTTCTCAATCCCTGGCGGACAGCTGGACAGCAGCGATTGCCCGGGGCATAGCTTCGATAAGAAGGTGATGGATGAGCTGGGCCTGTCCTGGCCGGGCTCTGCCCCGGGGACAGCCGGCCTGTCTGTCCTCCGCTGTCCAGTCTGGTGCGGCGGCTGGCCGCCACCTCCGCCGCCCTGGACCCGCCCCCGGGGACAGGCCGTCAGCCTGGGCCTCAGGCTATAGGGCTGCTGATGCCGAGTGATCGCCGAGATTGCCGTCAATTTCGGAAGTAACTCGCACGGGGCGAGTGCTTATCTATCAGTGCCTGGTCGACACAGAGAGACAGACAGACGGACAGACAGACGCTACAGGGGGCGGTGGGCCTGGGGAGAGAACAGGTGCTGCCGCTGACGCCTGCCCGTCCGGGCCCGCCCCGCTCTCTCGCGGACCCTCTCTCTCTTCCTCTCCCTCTCTCCCTCTCTCCCTCCTCTTCCGCCCGCCGCGGCACGTCTCCTATTGGGGAGGGAGAGACGTGAGCGGTGGGTGCTCCTAGATCCCGTAAACTGGCTTTAATGGCGCCCGGCCCGTCTTGCCCCGCCCGGCCCGGGTGCGCCCCGCCCCGCCCGCGGGCCAAGCCCGCCGCGCCCCGCCTCGCCTCGCCTCGCCTGCCCGCCTGCGGCTGGCGTGTTATTTCTCGCTGTGCGGAAGGCGTTCCCCGCCCCGCGTGACTTCATTACGTCCAAGAATGCGTGGAATATTCGAGTGAGGGTTTGGAAAACAAGCGGCGCGCGTTGTCAACCTTGCGCGCCCCGCCTCGCCCCGCCTCGCGCCGCCCCGCCCCGCCTCGCCCCGCCCCGCCCGGCCTCGCCCCGCCCCGCCCGGCCTGTCGGTATTGAAGATTCCTGGGATTCTGTTTTTGTCAAGCCCCCACGCCTGGCCCGGGCTCCCTGACGCGGAGGCGTTCTCTCGCAGATTCACAAATTCATTTTTGCCGTCGTGTCGCTTTGCCTGAAGACGGGCGGGGCGGGGCGGGGCGGGGCGGGGCTTCCCTATTGTTCCTCGTGGCGGCCCTACTCCCGCGGCCCGCGGTAGCCGTGCCTGCCTGGTCGCCTGGCACTGGCCCACCGCGCCACACCCCGCCCCGCTGTTTTGGGGGTGGAACAAAGGGGTTTCTCGATATGCGATGGAAACGGTGTTCTTTTGCCCTGATGCATGCCCAGGCCCAGCTGCGCTGGAGAGCACCGAGCACCCCCAGAGTGAGTTGTCTAGGCGCAGACCCGCGACACAGACTCCGGCGTGTTCCACAATACCCCCCCCCCCCCCCAGCCCCGCGATGCGTCCCTCCCCTCCCATCCGATCTGACGCCGCCCTTAATTCCTCGGCGATGATGAATCTGCCCGTCGAGGCCCGGCGGCGCGGTGGCAGGTGGAGGCGTGGCGCGGCGTGGCGCGGCGTGGCGCTCAAATCTTGTGGAAAGTCACGTTCTGGTCTGGCGCGGCGGATGCGGCGCGGCACGGCACGGCGCCTTGTAACGAGAAGCGGTAATTAGCGAATTTGATTGAGACTGCTTAAAGGGGTTGAAAAGGACCCAGCCGGCGCCTTTCTACCCCGCCCGCCCCACTCTACCCCACCGCGCCCCGCCCCGCCCCTCTTCCCCATTACCTCTCTCTGGGCTGTGGGGATGGCGCAACGGATAGACACGGACGCGCGGTGAGAATCGAGCTTTTCTATCCTCTGTGTAGAATCAGTTGCATTTGAATTGATTTTATTTTTATTGTTCATTTGGCTTGCTGGTTGGAATGTGTATTTACGGTCTCGCGACCGCTCTCAAACGGCGTCACGGTATGGAGCAGCAAAAAAAAATTTAAAAAAAAAGTTTGGGCCGGGTAAACAAAATATTTGCGCGGAAGCAGGGGTTGTTAATGCGGGCTGAATGCCGCCCCCTTTGCGCCGCTGTCGAGCGGTTCCGCTCGGGCGCACATCGCTCGCCCCGCCCCGCCCCGCCCCGCCCGCGCCCGGACTAAGTGTTTGCAAGACGACGTAAGTTGGTAATTTGAAAACGGACGGAAACAGGATTGGCTGGCTGCGGGGCGGGGCGGGGCGGGGCAGGGCCCGGGGCGGCCAGCCCCGCGCTCTCTGCGGCCGCGCGGCGGCCCTGACAATCCGATAAAGTTTCAATTTTGTTTGGCTAGTTGTCGGCGTCCCATCAAATTTTGAAGGTTGCGGTGTTTGTCCGGGCCCCGCTTCCGGGTCAGCAGCTATACCGCTCCGCCCCACCCCACCCCGTCTCGCCCCGCCTCGCCCCGCCTCGCCCCGGCTCAAAGGGGAATTATTTGTTAGGGGCGCGCTCATACTTCTGGTCGGGGACGTGCTGCCTGGTGACTGGGGTGGAGGAATACTGTGGCGGTTTGGTGTATTGGAACGGTACTGAATAAGGGGAGAGGTGCCAGTACCGCGGCATGCCTCGCCTCGAGCAAAAGAGAACGGAAGGATTTGTTGTTTTTGTATTTCTGCAGCGACGAGTCCTAACCACCTTTTTTTCCCCGTTTCTGTTCCAGGTTGGTTTCGCGGGCCCTTCCCTTCGCGCGCGGATAAGTATGGCGCAGCCGGTTTGTCGTCATATTTGCTTTGCATTAGCCCCCCCCCCCCCCACCTTGTTTCCCCGCGTTACGACCGACTGACCTTAAAGCTCGTGCGGGGCGGAGCGGAGCGCGCCGCCGGGGGGTCCTGCCCAGCCCGGCCCGGCCACCGCCGCCCTGCTTCTTCTGTTTGTGTTTGGGAAATTAAAAACGTACATCATGCCGCACGACGGCGTGTTGTGTTATCTCTCTCGCACAGGGGGGCGGCTCCCCCCTGTAGTCGTGGATTTCACCCCCTCCCCCGCTATTGTCCCCCCTTACTACCCCCGGCCCGGCCCCCGGCTGCTCCTGTTGGTACGCCTTATTGTTTGTTGTTCCACATTTCCGCCCCCCACCCCCACCACCACCACCGGTAAGTTCCCCCGAGGGATTCATACCGTAGTTCATAACCGCGTTCATCCCCCCGTGGAGGGACTTGACCTTGCGGTGGAATCCGGGCCCGGGGCGGCTGGGCCGGGGAGGAGGCGGGAAAAGAGGAGGGGGAGGGAGTCCGTTAATTTTTCCCCTCCTTCCCTCCCCTCCCATGCCGCCTGGGGGTGTCTTCTCGGATGACTGGCGTTGTGCGACAACGAACTGGGCTCGAATGTGTGTGTGTGTGTGTGTGTGTGAGGAGTCGAGTAGCGAAATGAAATAGAGTTCGGAGAAAGAGAGGTTGAGGGGGACAGCGGCAAACGAGGTGGGAAGAGGAGAGGAGGGGAGGGGAGGGGAGAGGAGAGGAGAGGAGACGAGAGGAGAGGAGAGGAGAGGGTCACATCCAGAGAGATACGGGGAGGAATTGGGGCGTACGGCAAAATAACTTCTCTCACTCTTGTGAAGAAAAATATTTACAGGGATCTTTTACCTCGGGCAGTCTGTTAGAGAGAGAGAGAGAGAGAGAGAGAGAGAGAGAGAGAGAGAGAGAGAGAGAGAGAGAGAGAGAGAGAGAGAGAGACCGCTCCCCCGCCAGGGAAGGAAGATGGGGGGGAGGGGCCCTTTGTCCGGCTCGCTGGCTGCAGCAACAGATCCCTCCTCTGTGTCCCTCGCCCCGTCCTGCCCCGTCCCAGATTGCGCGCAGGAGTGGAAGAGCGGTGCGAGGCGGACCCCCCTCCCCCTCCCCTCAGGAGGACAGGTGCCCCCCCACCCCTGCCTGTCCCCCAGGCTTTGGGACTGTCAGCTGGCCGCGGCCTGGCTTAGCATCCCAATCCCGCAATTCCCACTTGGTTTCCATTTCCCTCCACCGCACTTCCCTGCTACCCTTCCCTCCCCTCCCCCGCCACCCCCTCTGCTCCGATACCTCGTCTCGAGGCTAATTTCCATCCCTCCCCTCCCCCGCTGGGCTGCCCGCCCGCCCGCCTGTGTCTCATCGCAGTTAAAATGATTTATTTTCATTAATGCGTGGGCCTGCCCGTGCCCGCCCGCCCGCCTGCCTGGCTGATCTCAGGCGTCGCCACGACAGGTGGCTCGGCGCGGCTCGGGGGCCGCCTGCCGGGTAGGCAGACCCGCCGGGCTGGCGTGTCGTGCGGGCTGGCCTACCCTGCAGGCGGGCCGGGGCGCGCACGCGCGCAGCTTCCCCAGCTACAGGATGCGATCCACGGATGTAAAGGAGGGTGGCAAGGGGCCGGGGGAGGGAAAGGGGGTTCTGATGGAAAGTGAGAGGGGAGGGAGCAGAGGAAGAAACGTCTTCAAGTTGATGAGTAATGAATTATGAAAACGTTTGGAAAGTAATTAGTTGCTGGCGCGCTCCGGAGAGCTTTGACGCGGTGCGGCGGCGGTGGTGTGGGCGGGCGGGGCGGGGCGGGGCGGGGCGGGGCGGGGCCCACTTCAACAAGAGTCATAGTAATTACGATGATAATGCTGCTGGTTGCCGCCGCGCCGCGCTGCTGTGAGTTTATTTCGCCCCTTCAATGTCGGGGCGGTCAATAATTGTGTTTGCCAGGCACACATTCTGAAAGTAATTTAACAGGGTGGTGGTGGTGGGCTCTCCCCTTCTCTTTCTCTCACCTCACGCGAGCGACCTTTCAACCGGTGCGGTGCTCTTCTTCGAATTAGCGCCGAAATCTATCTTGATCACGTGATGCATCAATCTCGGCCCGCTCTCCGTGAGCTAGCTGCGGCGCATCTGGGCCCCACCGCGCCCCGCACCGTCCCCGGTTAATGCCGTGCTAATGCTTCGACCACGCGGGTGACAAAATGAAATATGACTTTTCTGAATCCTCCTTCCTGTTTTAATACCCACACTTTTTACCGCCCTAGCCTTTTTTCACTGTTTGAAATTTTTTTTAGAACCAGCCTAGTCTTAAAACCCCGCGCACGTGACCTTATATTTTCTCGTCGTAAACTGTTTTAAGGTTCATAGTCTATCCATTTTTAAGCTTCTGAAATATAGGAAGCTGTACTACGAGGAAGCTATACAAGTTTTTTTCTCTCTTACTCTCTCTCTCTCTCTCTCTCCTCTGGGGTGAATCTAAGGGGGTGATTTTAGTGGAGCGTACCTTACGGGGCCTCCCCCCACCAGACTCCCTCCCGCTCTTCCTCCCTCTCCCGCTCTCCCTCCTCCCTCCCTCTCTCCCTCCCAATCCACCTGCTTCGTCTTCCTCTAGGGACGGAGCCGCTGGCCTGGGCTGGGCCCCCTTCGTGCCTCTGGGCTCCATTTACGGCCCGAAATAAAAGCTCCCCCAGTATGTCAGGTGGGAGCCGGGCCCGGCGGCGCGGCGGTGTGATCTTGTGGGGGTGGGGGTGGGGGTTAGCGCCCCCCCTCCCCCTCCCCATCGGGCCCGCGGGGGCCACCCCTGCACTTGAGACGGGCTGCCTGCTGTCCGGGGTGTCTCCCCGCGCCACGCCACGCCACGCCACGCCCCGGCCCTCACCTTGCCGACCCTCACCGGTGAATGCTTCTGATATCAATATGCCAATTTGTCCGTGGCTGGCGCGGTGCGGGCGCGGTGCTCCCCGACCCGACCCGCCTCACCCCGCCCTGCCCCGCCCCGCCCCGCCACCACTTGACCTGACCCCGGACTGCTGCGGGCGACAGCGGGCCCGGCCGGAGCCGGCGGAGCCCAGCCCTGCACAAGAGGGGACAAATTGGGCGAAAGGGTGACAATTAGACTGGGCGGGGTGGGCGGGGCGGGGTGGGATGGAGCTCAGCTGCTTACCGCCGCCCGCCCCACCCCGCCCCAGGCCCGCCGGGGGGCACTGATTGGCTGCTCATCTCGTAATTGGCTGTCGTGTCACATTTCAAGGATTTTCGCGCCTGAGGGGCGCCGGGGATAAGAGAAATAAGAGAAGAGAAAATAACGGATACGTCGGTTATACCTGCTGATGTAGATTTAAATAAAAATAATTTTGGGAAGAAAATTTTATTTTTTTAAAAAATGCGTTAGGTCCAAGTTTTCTTTTAAATGTAAAATGCCATGCAAACCGAAAATGAGAGGTTTCCTTGTATAGTTGTTTGACTGCGCGGCTACGAGCCCTGTGCAGTCCAGCTGTCGTAGTGGAGTGAGTGAATAAGTGCGAGTGTGTGTGTGTGTGTGTGTGTGCGTGTGTGTGTTTGCCCATTTCGGCGCTGTGCGCTCAAGCTGAACCGGACAATGTGGCCCCGTGTGTTTCCTGAGTAGGCACATAATTAATGTAGCAGACCCCCCCCCCCCCCCCTTTCCCAACCCCGACCGCTTCCCCCCTCTTTCTCCCGCCCGCCAGCAGCCCGTTGCCCGTTCCACAACGTGGTTTTGCAAACACACACACACACATATGCTCGCCCGCTCTCTCTCCCGTGCTTCTCCCGAAGGTATTTCGCTTTGATTTTCGCGGAATTTCGCGCCGAGTGCGCTGCCGCTCATACAGCCCGGCCGCATACCACTGCAGCAGGTAAGGACGGGTGCCACGTCAAACTTATATACGCCCCCCCCCCCCCACTCACACACACACACACACAGGTCCGTTTTTACCGCCCGGCCCGGCGCAGTCTTCATCATTCGCGATGCGCCATGATTTACGAGACGCCCGCATTCCTGTTGTTTTTCGGGGACTCCCCCCCCCCCCTCCTGCACTCTGCTGTCGTGTGACGCGCGCCGCCTGGACTACATTGCGTAATTTAGTCACGCATCGCTCCTCTTCCACCTGAGCGTGGCGCGGCGCGACAAGCGGAGAGAGAGAGAGAGAGAGAGAGAGAGAGAGAGAGAGAGAGAGAGAGAGAGAGAGAGAGAGGAGTTGGCCTGAGCTGGTGCTACCACGTTAGCTACAGCCACCGCTGCCGCTACTCCTGGCATTCCTTGCTCATGGCGCGAAATTGCCGT
>CM066247.1:7381673-7399173 GCA_033675135.1 Frankliniella intonsa | reverse complement strand
TCAATAAAGTAACCTTGCGTCGTCGGGGCGCGCGGGACATATAAAGAAAAACTGCCTAACAGGGCCTCCCCCCGTGTGGCGTGCGCACGCGCGCACGCGTGCCAGACCAGACCGCAGCACCAGTCGCGCTGTCCGACTGTCTCCCGGGCTCCAGCACCTGTCTGTCTGTCTGTCCGTCTGTCCGTCTGGCCCGCACGCCGCGCCCGCCGCGGCCCGCAGGCGGGCGGATACACCGGTGCGAAACAAATTAACAAGTGCGGCGGATAATATCGCGGCTAATTGAGCAACACGAGTCGCCGCTAACTTAGTTGGTTACCTCCGCCCCACCCCGCCCCACCCCGCCTAGCCTCGCACGGCCGCCCAACCTCTGCCCGACTCGACTCGGCTGATTTGCGACACCCTGGTTGGCAATTCGCAAAAAGAAGTTTTTGCAGACGCGGGGGTTGGTGGTGGGGGTGGCACACGGGGGTGGCGGCGGGTCGAAGGCCTGATCAGCGCCCACGGCCGTGCGCCGTGCGTGCGTGTGCGTGTGTGTGTCGAGGGGGAAACAACTGTGAAATTTTTTGTACACCTTGTAATCTTGAAAATATTCAGAAAAACTTTTAAAAAGTCGGAAAAAAATTTCTGGAAAATTCAGTGAAATTCAGTGAACATCATAGCGAAAATTGCAAAGGTCCAATTCAAAATCACAAATTATTCCAAACATTCCGGGAAATTCACAAAAATTGGATTTGTAAACCGAAATTCCGAGTTGTTGTGTCCGTATGGCAGAGTAAATGTACAGGTCGCGGCCTGCTCCTCCTTCCCAAGGCCACGAGGACGCTCTGGCGCCGCGTCAGGTGTTGCACACGGCAGTAAGATCACGCGCTATGTGGCGGGGCGGGGCGGGGCGGGGCGTGGAACTCGCTTCGACAGGAGAGAGAGGGTCGGAGCGGATAAGAGTCGTGTGGCAGCCGCGCGAGGCGGGGGCGCGCGCCCAAGGTCCACGCCGCTAGGCAGCCTGGCCCCTTGCCCTCGTGGTATACGAGACGAAGACGCCCGTAACATGGAGGGATTCATCCCCCCCCCCCCCCCCTCGGTCCCCTACTCTCTCTCTCTCTCTCTCTCTCTCTCTCTCTCTCCGTCGGTGTTGTTTGTCATGCATTGTGCCTAAAGCCATCCCGGAAAACAGTTTTTCATTCATCGTTTTTCCGCCCCCGCGCCGCTGTGCTCCTCTCCCTGAGCCGGGCGGGGCGGGGCGGGGCGGGGCCTGCTACGCTGCGGTGTTTGTATTTTTCCCGCGGTGCGGCCGCTGACGTACGGCTCTGGGACATGACAAGGGCAGTTGTTAAAGTGGATGAAATATGTAGGGCCGGAGCCTGCCGGCCGGACCGGAGCGGATTACAGGGGCGTCACGTGATGCGTTAATAACTCAACTGACCCGCCGCAACAGCGCGACTTTGTAGCGTCTCTCTCTCTCTCTCTCTCTCTCTCTCTCTCTCTCTCTCTCTCTCCCTCTCTCTCCCTCTCTCTCTCTCTCTCTCTCTCTCTCTCTCTCTATCTCTCTCTCTCTCTCCCTCTCTCCCTCTCTCCCTCTCTCCCTCTCTCCCTCTCCCTCTCTCTCCCTCTCTCTCCCTCTCTCCCTCTCTCTCTCTCTGGGTATGCGCGCGTGGCCCGTGGCTATGACGTGGCTGCGCCTGGCGGCGATGGATTCCGCCAAACGAAACTGGCATTGACTATTCGCCTATTTTCCATGGAAACATGTGCGGTGCGGGTATGCATGCGCTGTGAGCCGCACATGCACAAACGTGTCGACCTTGCTGGCCGTGGCGGAGTCCTAGCCCGCTCCTAGTGTTTCGCAGTGTAGTATTGCGGCGCCCAAACCCCTTTTTCGCCGTTATTCCTTTTGTTGCGCCGGCGGGAAATTTGCACACAGAGACTGCAAGACCCCCTTTCTCGATTATTTTTTTTTCTCCTATCTTCATGTTCCTCTTCGTCTCTTCACCCCGCGACCGAACTGCTGACACCTTACCGTTAGTTCGCTGCTCTTCTCTGGCGCGCGCCGGAATTGCCGTCATTTTGGACCGTAATTAGTGGCGCCGGCCAAGGTCGCATAATGGCTGTCTTTTCCGTCGCCCGCTTTGAAATCTTGAAATTCCAGAGGGCCGGTCTCTGGTCCAGCGAGGGGCGGGGCGGGGCGGGGCGGGGCGGGGCGGGGCGGGCCCTCTCAAGTCTATTATGTAAGAGCTTACAATCAGGGGGTCTGCGCCTGCGGAGAAGTCAACGGTCCCCGCGATCCGGGCGGGGCGGGGCGGGGCGGGGCGGGGTCACTGGAATCCGGTTCATCTCGACCGCATCATCCCCTCCATTCTTTCTTTCTTTTATTTTCTTACTTCTCCCTTTGAGGATACTGTTCGTTTATTAATTAATTCCTCCTCATCAAGATGGCGTCCTTCGTCCGCCCGGCCGCGTGCTGGGCTGGCCCTGTGCGCAGCAGGGTGCTAGTGGCGCGGCGCGCATTCCTGCGCTGCTTCATCTTTTTCATCCTTTACCGTCGTGTTTCACGGTCCCTGGCGGCCGAGTGTCCTTCCATCCAAAGTCATTTATTGTGTGTTTGCGTCTCTCTCTCTCTCTCTCTCTCTCTCTCTCTCTCTCTCTCTCTCTCTCTCTCTCTCTCTCTCTCTCTCTCCCACCACGCCGGGCGCTAGGCAGAAAGAAATTTGCCAACAAGTTGGTAATCTCGTTGAGCACGCCCCCAAAGGCCTGGCAGACCGGGCCGGGCCGGCGGGCCCAGCCGGCGGCGCGATCGTATCTGGGTTTGTCGCCATCACTCACCTTGGCTGGCGGGGCGGGGCGGGGTGGGGTGGGGCGGGGCGGGGCCCCTGTATTCACTCGGTAGGCACCCCGCCCCACCCCTGTGCCAGATCACGAGGCACCACCATTTCATTAGTGCGGTAAGCGAGCGGCGCCCATGGAGCTGATGAGGTGGTGGGGCGTGGCGGGGCGGGGCGGGGCGGGGCGTGGAGGTGGGGCGGTGTCTTGAAATCAAGTTATGACGGCCCCGCCCTGCGGCCTCACCTGCTGGGCGCCGCCGCGCGCCACCCCGATTCATCCCGGGGCGGGGCGGGGCGGGGCGGGGCGGAGGGCCTCGGCCACAATGGCTAGAGTGCCGGGCCGCGCCCCGGGTGCGTCGGGGCTAATGGTTGATGATAGCTTGTTACACACCCAATACACCCCGGCCCAGAGCCCACCGACCCTCCCGTCCCTTTCTCGCCCCGCCACGCCCCGCCACGCCCCGCCACGCCCCGCCACGCCCCGCCACGCCCCGCCACGCCCCGCTACGCCCCGCCACGCCGCGCTCCCGAGGAGCCACGGAGGATACCCAGCCGCTGCCGCAGGATAAAGAATGAAAAAAAAAGTATAAACAAGGACATGGCGCGCGACATGGACGTACTCAGACGTCGCGTAATCGACTGATAAGTATCGCGCGGGGGCGGGGCGGGGCGGGGCGGGGCGCGCTGTCATGGTGAGGTGGCGGGGCAGGGCGGGGCGGGTGAATGGCAAGACAGACCTGTCGTCCTGTCGCCTGGCTGTCGTATCATATTGGCTCCGTTAAGTTGCCGCGCTACGGCGGCGCTATTGCGCGCGCGGCTTCCCCGCGTCTCCCGTCGTCTCCCCGGCTCCTCTCTCTCTCTCTCTCTCTCTCTCTCTCTCTCTCTCTCTCTCTCTCTCTCTCTCTCTCTCTCTCCCACACACACAGCGCGAGCTCACAGTCTCCGGGGCCGGGGTCGTCGGCGCGGCGCGGAGCACCACACCACGCAGGCGGTGTCACCCTCTTTGACAGCTGATGCCCCCGCCCCCGGGGGGGCGTGGCGGCGGGGCAGGGAGGGGAGGGGAGGGGGCTGCTGGGCACGTTATCAGCCGCCTTCAGGCGCCGCACCCCTCTCCTCTCCTCCCCGCCACGCCCCGCCACGCCCCGCCACGCCCCGTCCCGCCAGGTAAATGAGGCACTGCACGGCACAGCTGCGGAGCCAGCCTGCCCTTGCGTTGGGGATCTCTTACGGGGCGCAGTGGGACCTACCGGGGGGGTACAAATACTCGGGTAGATCTTGTAACACCCTACCCGTTACCGGAAGGAGGGAGGGGGTGGGTTAAATACCCGGGTCGATCTTGAACCTCCCTCCTTCTGTAACGGGGGTGCAGGAGTTACAACTGCGCTTAGACACGGGCCCCGGCGCAGCTGCGCGGCGGCGCGGCGCAGCGAGGGCGCCCGGGCGGTAGGCAGACCCGGCCGACGCCTCAGAGCAGCGGGCTTGCCTATCTGCCGGGCGCGTTCGCAGAGCCCGGCCGGGGCGGGCCGGGCGGTCGCTCTCATGGCTTTGCTAAGGTAAGGTGGCCTCACAACATGTTCCAAGTTTGCGATTTGCTTTGCGCGCCGCACTGCGCTGCGCGCGTGGTGCACTACGTCGCGATCGCACCCCTAACGTAGTTGGGAGTGAGCGTATGGCGTCATGGCGATGTTGCCCCTCTCTCTCTCTCTCTCGCTCTCTCTCGCTTCCTTCCTCCCATCACCCCTCTCGTCGCTTGTGAATATTAATTCACTTAATGCTGCGCCGCCCGCAGCACAGCCGGCTGCGTGGAATGTGTACACAAAAGGGTTGCGTGCCCCGGCACGCCGCCCCGCCCCGCCACGCCCCGCCACGCCCCGCCACGCCCCGCCACGCTCCGCCCCACTGCTAACCTACCTCACTGTCCGGCTTATTTCCAATTGGACTCGACTGCCTTATTGCCCGTTTCTCCTCCCCTCTTTCCTCTCTCCTCTCTCCCCTGCTCTGCCCCTCCCCCTCTCTTACAAACCTGCCCAGCCCTCCCCCTCTCTCGCCGCTCCCTCCCGCCTCGTGGGCCCGCCGCGCCTGACGTTAATTTTGCTCTGATTATTAATTTGCTACATTACTACACTATTGTCCTCCTCGGCCGGGCCGGGCTGGGCCGGGCTGGTCTGGTCGCCACGCTACGCCGCGCCCCCCGCTGGCTGCAATCTCGCCCCGGGGTCCGTCCGTAAGACGGCTCGGTGTTCTCGCGCCCACCCAGCCCGGCTGGGACGTGTCGCGCAACTTATGGACGGCCCCCCTTGTCCACAGTTTCTGCATTTCTCACAAGGCGTGCGGGGCGGTGGGAGACCAGGGCGAGGGGGGAGGAAGGGGAGCGGGGGTAAGAAAGGAGGGAAGTTTTTGTTGACTCGTAGAAAACGTCTTTGTCTATCGGGCTGTGAGGGTGGGGCGCGGCTGTGCGCTCCGTGGCGCCTGCTGCTGAGGACATTTGAGTGGGGCGGGGCGGGGCGGGGTGGGGCGGGGCGGGGCGGGGTGGGGCGGGGCGGGGCGGGGCAGGCGTACAGTGTTCCGATGCTTTTGTCTGGTACCGTGATGGCCTCGTCTCGGTCGTACTAGAAGGACTAAGAAGGGCGAAAAAGAAAGTAAAAGGCCTTACCTGGGCGCCCTGACCTCGGACCTGACTTTTATTATTATTATTTGTTGTTGTTGTTGTTGTTTTGTGTTTTTTGTCTTTCTTACATCGCGTTTTGATGTAACTTTTTTCTGATTTGTCGATTATAGAATGCCGGTCGATTTTGTTTTTCTGTGACATCTGGTGTGACTTGTTTGTTTTCTTTCTGTTGTTTTACTCGGCGCCTGTCTCAGAGGTGGGAGGTGCGGAGCGGTCCATGGACCTAACCTGTACCGGCCCGTGCTAACTAGCACCTGCTGGGACCTGAGCTACCGGTGTCCTGCTTCTCTCACACGTGTGTTTGCTTGTTGCAGAGGGGTTCGGACGAGCTACTTTCCCAGACGGCGGCCGTCAGCAATGGCAACATGATGAGCCCGCAGGCCAACCACGCAGACAACAACAATGACGCGAAAAAGGTGAGTGGGAAGAAAAGAAATGAAAACGGAGAAGAAAAGAAACACTCCCGGCCGGCCGCGTCTGGCAATGCCGCGCGTACGCGCCGCTCTTTTCCTATCGGCGCGGAATAGAATCTCGTATGGCGATAGGAGAGGGGGCGGGGCGGGGCGGGGCGGGGCGGGGCGGAGATCTCTCATGCGACTGGTGCTGGTCCCCCCCGGACGCTGTCTCCCTCTCCTCTCTGCCCGGCTGAAGTGTCGATATATGTCTCCCAGGTGCCCGCTGAATCAAACACAGCCAGCGCTATAGACAGAGAGGCCGGGCGGGGCGGGGCGCGGCGGGGCGCGGCGGGGGATTATATTTTGCATTAATGTATAGACTTTGCGTCCCGCCCCGCCTGCGCCCCTGCGCCCCTGCGCCCCTGCGCCGCCCCTCCCCCGCTGCATATAAACATTCGTTAAGCCGACTATTTATCTGTGGCTCGGAAAAGGAGGGGGCGGGGCGGGGCGGGAGTGAATATATTGTGTTTCGTCGTGTGTGTTGCGGGCGGGCGTGTGTGTGTGTGTGTGTCGATGTGCGGTGGCGAGTTTGAGGGGTGACTGCCCCGCCCTGCCCTGCCCGCCGGGCCGCAGAGGGTGTGAGGCTGATTTGAATAACTACCCCGTCCTTACGCCCCTCAGGAGGGACGGTGGGGCTCGGCGGCCCGCCCCGGCCCTGAGCGTCCGTCCGTCCAGTATACCCCCTGCGGATCGCACCTGTTTCAAACTCGCGGCGGGCCTCTTACCTAACCATCAAGTAAGGGAGGGCACCGCACTTGCCCCCCCCCCCCCCCCTTACGTTTTGTTCCCGTGCGCTACCCCAACTCCCCAGTTTCCCGCGCACCCTTTCCCTATCTTTAAAAGAAAATATTTCGTTATGCCATTCTGTGCCGATGTTTTAGCCGCGGTTTTCTCTCTGTTGTACTGGCTGATATTGGCCCGCCCGCCCCGCCCCGCCCCGCCCCGCCAGCTGCGGCCGTGCCGGGCCGGGCCGACCACTGCCCCCGGGCCGGGTGACTTACTGGTCTGGGGGCGCGCCGCGCAGGCTGCGCCGGCCTCACCGCCTTTTATCTTGTTTCCGTCTGCTAATCGCCCCGAGTGTCTTTGCGTCGATATTTAATGCAAGGCTGGTGGTTTGCTCTCCGACTCGGAGGGGCGAGGGAGGAAGGGAGCGAGAGAGAGAGAAAGGGAGGGAGAGGGAAGGAGAGAGGCTTGGGCTTAAATCTTCTTTGTAAATTAGTGTTTAATTTAGAATTCGGCCCGCAAGGCGAGTTAATTCGTAGGCACCTTCTCCTTTCGAGTCGCCCCTTTTGTTTGGCGAGGGGATTTCGCCTCTCTCCCACGCCCATCTCTGTCTCACTCTCTCTCTCGCTCGCCCGCTCTGTCGCACTCTCAGAGTTGTCTGTACTTACACTGTGTCGCCAGTGTGTTTCGCAGACTTTATCATTTTCGCCTTCGGCCCTTTTGTGTGACTGTGTAGCTGTAGGACGCGGGGCGGGGGCCCTCGTGTGCGTGGACGTGCCTGGCCGGGCTCCAAACATTTTTTCCGTTGGTTTTCCGATGTCTCCCCTACTTATTGGACATGTGTGGTTTTCACCGCTGCTGAGCCGCTTAGTGGGACATCCGGAGGGAAGACGTGTGTGTGTGTGTGTGTTGCTGCTTCCGCCTGCCTCCACTCCTCGGGCTGGTTTCCTCCCTCTCTCTCTCTCTCTCTCTCTCTCTCTCTCTCTCTCTCTCTCTCTCTCTCGTTCTCTCTCTGCCAGCACGTGGCGTCGTGCTTTATCCCTGAGCCGGGCCGCACTGCCACACTGCCGCCGCCGCAACTTCTAACACAATATCAAACTCAAATTGAATTATCAAGTAAATGAAGTTGGCCTCGCTTTACAAATATTTCATCTGCTGTTTTCCACGGCCCCGAGCTCGTGGCCCCTCCACCGCCTGCGGTCGCGGGGGTGTGAGGGGCGGGGCTGTGCGTGTGTGCGCGCCCGAGGGAGGGAGAGGGAGAGGGAGGGAGAGGGAGAGAGAGAGAGGGAGAGAGAGGGAGAGGGAGAGGGAGAGACGCGCTCCATTGCGCGCCCCGCCCCGGCCGGCTGGGGGAGGTTGGGTGAATGAGTGCATTGTGGGTCAGCCAGGCCCTCCCTTTGCCTCCGCTCTCTGGAGTGAGCCTTTCTTACTCGTTCTCACCCACTTCCTCACTCCTCACTCCCTCACTCCTCACTCCCTCACTCACCGTCCCTGCTCGCTCACGCCCTCTCGCTCCTTTTCTCTCTCTCTCTCTCTCTCTCTCTCTCTCTCTCTCTCTCTCTCTCTCTCTCTCTCTCTCTCGGCGGGGGCGTGTAAGTAGGCTCGCGGTTCAGGCCGCCCCCGCCCCGGTACGAACGCTTGGCTCGGCCCTGCCCGGCCGGAGGGTGATATCCCATCTCGATGCAGGCCTGGTCCGGGCCTTGCTGTGTATTCAATGCCACCGCCCCTTTGCCTGCCGAATCATGCAAATACCCACGCACATCGCGCATCCCCGTGGGAGAGGGCACCGGCGTGGAGCCGAGCCGGACGCTGCCGGGGCCGGGGGTACCCGCCACTGCAGCCATGGTGCAGCCCGCCCCGACCCTTCTGCACAAACCCTTTTCGTTGTCAGGCCATCACCGAAATAAAACACTTTTCTTTTTTTCAAAAAAGAAGAGAATATAAAAACATTTGCATGCGTGCAAACAGTTTATAGTGGCGTTCTTCTGTAGCCGCGACCCCGCGCAGCGCAGACACCTGCTCCCGATTTGTAATCCTCTTGCCGACTATTTTATTTTGCGTTGTACTTTTTTTTTTTTTTAATGTCGGCGGTGCTGGCCTTAAAAGTTTTTTTTTATCCCCGCTGGGCTTCCTCCTGGCTCGAGGGGAAATAGAGGGCTTGAAGCACCGCGCCGTGCCCGGGCCGGCCTGCTCCGCCCGCCCCTGCCTGGCCGGTGCGGCCCTCGGACTCTCTCATTGAATGTCCATCCAGTGAGGCCAAAAGGTCGCGCCGAGGCGACGGTCTTCCCCCCGCGAGTCTTACGAACTGAAATGTAGCATCTCCCATAGCGTCAAGGGGAAAGCAAAGGCAGGACACAACACCCTTTTTGGGGTGCTACTTGTACTACCTTTACCAAGGTATTATTTTAGTGCCTTTGGACACAATCGCACCTTTAAAATTAAATTAAGCACCTTGTAAAGGCGTCAGGTCCCACCTTTGTGTTTCCAGCAGAAGCGCGTGCTTGTCGGCCGTGTACTAATCGAAGCTCCCCCCCCCCAATCCCCCCTCCCCCTCCCCCTCCCTCTCCTTCGCGTTGTTGATGGCGCCATCCTACCTGCCAGGAGACACACCAGTCATCGGGAGTGGATTTTCGCCCGTCCGTGGCGTTACAAAGGATCTTGCCAAAACTTTGCGCGCGCCGCACGAACGTCCCCACGATAAATATTTGTCAGTGGAGTTGCGCTCCCGCTCGCGCCCCCCCCCCCCCCCTCTCTCTCTCCCTCTCTCTCTCTCTCTCTCTCTCTCTCTCTCTCCCTCTCTCTCTCTCTCTCTTCCTCTCTCTCCCTCTCTGAGTGTGCAGGTACAAGGCCTCCTGCTCGCCAGCAGGAAGGCCGTCCTGCACACCCCGGCCGCAGACCTGCCACTGCCCTGCTGCCCTGCTGCCCCGCAGCGCCCTGCTGCCCTTCACCGCCCTGCTGCCCTGCAGCCCTGCAGCGCCCTGCACTGCCCTACCTCCGCTGCATTTTCCCTTTTCTCCCCCTCCGATAATAATGCCCCCGTGTGCGTGTAGCGGGCCGGGCCGGCGGCTCTCATTACGCACGGGCGTGCTCATCCCGCCCGCGCACACGCCCGCGCACGCATATCGCGCACGCTCCTCCGGCCAAGGGACTTTTACGTGTGCGGTATAAACGTTTCATGGCCCATATTGTCGCCGGCAACATTCGTAAGCCTGAGAGCCCCGTGCGCCGCACCGCGCGCCTGCAGGCCAGCCCGGCCCGGCCCGGCCGCGAGCCATAGTGCAGGTGTGTAGGCCGGTCCGGTGGGGAGGGGGGGGGGGGCGTAACGGCGCTGCGAGTTGGATGGTCACGGTGATTCCGCCACATGAAAACTACATGCCGGAGCGGTGCGGGGCGGGGCGGGGCGGGGCGGGGCGGGGCGGGGAGAGCAGTAACGGCACAAAGCGCGAGCAGCGCTGCTCCGCGCGGCCAGCCCGACAGGTAGGCAGTCCCGCGCGGCGCGCGTGTCTGGCGGGTCTGCGCACCCCGCAGGCGCTCCACGCCGCGCCGCCGCTGCTGCTGCTCCTCCCCTCCAGCATAGAAAACGCATTTATCCCGCCTCGTCCTGGTTTTTTTTCCTTCGTTTTTTTTTTTGTTTCAATTTGAAGGCCCGCGGGGCGTGTAGCCGGGGCAGGGCGCGGGTCGGCGCGGCTGGCTGGCTGGCCGGGTGGCCGGCTGGTTGGCCCACTCCCCAGTGTGGTCCCTTCCGCTAGGGGGCGGGGCGGGGCGGGGCAGGGTGGGGTGGGGCGGGCGCTCGTTTATCAGCCTAATGTGCTCATCAGGTTTCCCCTCACCTTGCTCTCCCCAGCCTTCCTTCCCTGTGGACCCCCCCCTCCCCTCCCCTGCCTCCCGCCGCCTTCTTGCAGCTGCCCAAATGAAAAACTGAAATTGATGCGCCATGATTGGTTCGCCTGTCCTTGTACCGCGGCCTGTTCGGGGCCGTTTCTCATCCACCCGCTCATTCCCTACTTTCTCATCTCGCCCGATCAGTTCGAAATTCTCCCCGATATCAGGGCGCGCCTGCCCACTGTCTAACCCCCCACCTCCTCCCCTCCGTAGCGGAGTGCCCCCCCCCCCCTCTTTTGATTTCTGCCTCGGGCGTATTTATCCGTGCAATCAAAAGACCCGCTCGGCCCAGCCTTTATGAAAATGTTGAACTAGGCGCGAACGCTGCGGCTTGTGGCCCGGCGGTCTGAGGGGGAGAGGGGCGCGGCGGGTGCTGGCGGGGCGGAGTGGGGTGGGGCGCGGTGGGTGCTGGCGGGGCGGGCGTGGTGGGGCGGGGCGGGGTGGGTGCTGGCGGGCGGGCCCGACCGCCGCCGTGCAAACAGTGTGCGGCAGTTGGGCTGCGGTGGTCGAGGCGGTGAAGGGAGAGGGATGAGAGATAAAGAGAGACAGAGGGAGAGAGGATCACAAATAAGCCCCTGCGCGATACTTTTGATCGTGAGGCTTACGGCTAATGACTGGCGCCACCACCAGTGTGTGTGTGGCAGGGGAAGCCCCTCTCCTGGTCCTCCTCCCGCTCTCCTAGTCCCTCCTCCTGCTCTCCCTCCGCTCTCTCCTCTCATGCCCTTTCCCCTTTCACCCCTTACCGCCCCTCAGGTGGGCGCCCCGCCCCTCCGGGCCCCGGGGGTGTTGCATTATTTCACATTCATGAGATCACCTCTCCCTGCCATCCTCCTCCCCCCTCTGTACCTCGCCCAGCTGATCAGCCTCATGGGCGGCTGCGACCGGCCACAATTTGTGCTTAAAGCTTGTGGCGATTTGAATTTGAGGGAGGGGATTGAGGGATATGGGATGGGAGAGGAGAGGGGAGGCGAGGGGCGGGGGTGAAATGACCCTGAGAGTCACAGACACGGGCGTCGTGTTTAGCTTTATTGGCGCGGACCCCTGAGCGCCCCCTGCGTCTGATGAGTCCTGGAGGATTTTAAAGGAGGCGGTGAGTCGGGAGAGGGAAGGAGAGAGAGAGAGAGAGAGAGAGAGAGAGAGAGAGAGAGAGAGAGAGAGAGAGAGAGAGAGAGAGAGAGAGAGAGAGAGAGAGAGAGAGAGAGAGAGAAATGTGAGGCTCGGCGAATGGCGCTAATTTGATGGGCATTTTGTTTGCTTCTCCCTCAACCGGCTGGTCTTTCTCTCCTTCCTCTCTCTCTCTCTCTCTCTCTCTCTCTCTCTCTCTCTCTCTCTCTCTCTCTCCCTTGGTGCGGCCAACCACTCGCACTGTAATTTGTTCCTCCTTGGCTGGTGGGTCCCGACGCCCCGCCCTCTGCTGTGGGCCGCGGCCGCGCTGGGCTGCCCGTCAGACCGTAGCGCCCTGACGCGGAGCAGGGCGGGGCGGGGCGGGGCGGGCCGCGGGGCCCTCTGACGGCGGGCGCCCCGCCCTGCCCCGCCGGGGTGCGCCCCGTGCGTGCAGGGGTCGTGCGCTGCAGATTAACACTTAGTGCAATATGACCACTATATGGTCACCCCCCCCCCTCCTTCTTGCTAAACCGTAGTGAATTATAACGCGCTAACAGCCGAATCAGAGTCGCGTCTTCTTCCCTGATCATTGACTCCAAATCTTGGCGTTAGGAGTTTGTCTCGAGGTTTTTTGTGCGACATATCGTCTAAGTTTAATCCCTATTACCCTCTCTCGTGTTGCAGCTCAAACTGGAGAAGACCGGGGCCACCAAGCCGTCCCGCGTCATCCACATCCGGAACATCCCCAACGAGGTGACGGAGGCCGAAATCATCCACCTCGGCATCCCCTTCGGCCGCGTCACCAACGTGCTCGTCCTCAAGGGCAAGAACCAGGTGGGTACCCGCCGTGTGTGTGTGTGTGTGTGTGAACCAATCAATCTAATGGGTTTTAATTAGGCGGAGCGCTCCCCTCCTTTGAGGAGCTCTCCAGCTCCAGGTTGAGGAGAGCGGACCGGAAATGAAGCCGGCTGGAGAGAGCAAGGGTACCAGCCGGAGCCGACAATATCACCCGGATGGTCTTTCCTCGAAGGGCGGAGGAGGAGGTGGGGGAGGAGGGAGGAGAATGCTGGGGGGCAGCTTGCTAACTGTTTCTGCAAGGCGGTGGAGAGGTATGCGCGGTGGGGTGCGGAGGGCAGGCAGGCGGTGGGTCGGAGGTCAGAGGCTCCCGCGGGGGGAGGTCGGAGGAGGGCAGCGAGACCCGGCTGCAGAATCAATCTCAAGTGACCAGGCCGGCACCACCGCCTCCGGCCCGACCCCACCCCCGGCCCGCCCCCGCCCCCGCCCCCGCCCCGCCCCCGCCTGTAGCCCACGCCTGTAGCCCACGCCCTCCTTTTTCTTCATTAAGTATTTAGGACGGCAAAGTTTTTCACTGGCACCGACCAAACGGCTCGGCTGGCTGTGCTAGCTGCCGGCCGCCTGCCCCCCCCCCCCCCCTGCGGGCCTGCTCCATGCCGTGCCCCATGCCGTGCTCCATGCCGTGCTCCATGCCGTGCTCCATGCCATGCTCCATGCCGTGCTCCGCCGCGCCGGCCGGCGCCGCCGCTGCTGCGCTGCTGGCGTCGGGACGCCGTACGGCTGTAGTATCAGGCGTCTCGACGCTCTGCGGTGGCTCGCTGAGGGCTGAGGGATTCGGACTACGCGCAGTGTTCCCCGGAGGAAGAGAGAGAGAGAGAGAGAGAGGGGGGGGGGGGGAGTGTTACATCTGAGGGTGGCCGATGTCGTCGTCGTCTTGGTCTGACTTTGCCGATGTGGTGAGCGGTGTGAAAGTGCATTGGAAGCAGTCCCCGCGCTAAGTCCCCCGGCGCGTCGCTTCACCCCCGAGGTCCCCATTAGGATTAGGCGGGGCGGGGGGCGGGGCGGGGCTGCGGGGCGGGGGCTGCGGGGGCCACTGCAGCGCGGAGCGGCGCGGTCAGGAGGGCCCTCACGGGGCCCCAATTCACTCACAGCAACTTGTTTGGACCGCACGACGGCTTATTGATTGTTTGTTTCCAACTTGGGGTCTAGTGGGGGAGGGGGTGAGTCGGGGGAGAGAGAAAGAGAGAGAGAGAGGAGAGAGAGAGAGAGAGAGGTGGAGAGTGCGCGAGAGAGGGTGTATACACTGCCCTGCCCGGCGGTTGAAAGGGGTTGGCAAAGTGCTCGACCCCCGCCCCGCCCCGCGCGCCGGCCAGGTGGCCCCAAGTATGCGCTGCTAAAAAAAAAATATAAAAAAGAGAGAGAGGGTGGGTGGCGGGGGATTTGCGAATCAAGTTAGCAAGTCGAGCGTACAGGACAGCGCTCTGCTCGGCGGGGCGGGGCGGGCGGGACGCGTTTGATAAATCCGGACTGAATTATTCTGTTGTCGCGCCGCCCGGCTGGGCCCCTCTGGCTAATTACTGCGAGTACGGCCACGTCAAATTCAGCAGGTCGCGCGGAAAAAGTTAATTTGTTCCGTCAGCTTAATTTGCTAATTTTTTTTAACAAGGAGGATTAAGTATTTAAAAAAATTAAGAGTTTATTTTTTGTTTTCGTTTTTTTAAAACGAGTTACACAGTGTCAAGAGAGAGCGAGAGGGAAAATAAAAGAATTAAATAGATGTTTGGGATGGTATATCGCGATGAATTTTTCATACTCGTGGGCGTGACCTTCCGGCGAACGACAGCAGGGCCGCCACATAACACCTCCTTGTATACCTGCGGCGCGGGCGTGGCGCTGTTTTGCTCGCGGCCATTTGGCTTGTAAAGATGTCACCCCGCCTCCTTCCGCCCCGCCCCGCCCCGCCCCGCCCCGCCCCGCCCCACGCGCTGGGGCGCAGCACGGCCCATACGGCCGCCATATCGTTGGCCCGCGATATGTGTCGCATCGCAATGTGTCGCACGACTCGCTTTGATTCTCTTCCCGTTTCCATCTCTCTCTCTCTCTCTCTCTCTCTCTCTCTCTTGCGCGCGCGCCCGCGCTCCACTCGGAATCCATTTCCCGGGCGCGGCGCTATAGTTTTAGGACGCTGTTACAGCCGCCTCGCCTCGCCTCGCCTCGCCTCGCCGCACTGCCGCGCCGTCATGTCCGTTAGACGCCGCGCCGCCCGTTAGATTTTATGCCGTGGTACCACTGGCCGCGCCGTGCCTCCCTCCGTCTGCCTCCTCCCCTTCCGCTGCTCTTTTCCATCCCCCTGCCTCCCTCCCTGTTCCCCTTGATTATCATTTTGTCTGCAGTCCTATTTCACGGCGCCCGCAAGTCCTTGCGCCTCACCGGCCACTTCTGCTGGCCTGGCGTCGCGTCGCGTCGCGGCTCCCCCACGCTCAGCGCCACGCTCAGCTGCTACGCTCTGCCCCCCCCCCCCAAGCCAATCCTACTACTCCCTCCCCTACTTTGCGTGGCTGGCTCGCCGGTCTGGTCCGCCCCGGTTAGGCTTTTGCTCGCCTTTGCTCAAGTTCGTCCCGCGGTTTATGTTGGAACTTGCGCCGCGCCGCGACGCCCCGCGCCTGTCCCTTTTCCACCGCCCCGCCCCGCCCCGCCCCGCCCCGCCCCGCCCCGCCCCGCCTGAGCGCGCTGCCGTGCAAGCCGACCGCTGAGTGGTAAGTTGTGAACATGACAGCTTACTCCTGGCGGCTGAGCGAGACAGGGAGAGGGAGTAGAAAGAGAGCGAGAGAGTAAACATTTTTGAGCCGCTGCCTCGATACGCCGAGGTTTTGATCCTCTCATCTCTCTCTCTCTCTCTCTCTCTCTCTCTCTCTCTCTCTCTCTCTCTCTCTCTCTCTCTCTCTCTCTCTCTCTCTCTCCTGGCGCCCGGGCGGCGACAGCTGGAGTCGCCACGCCACGTCCCCCGTCCTGCTCAGTGATCCGCTTGCTCCCTCCTCCTCCTCTTCCTCCTCGTCCTCCTCCTCCTCTTCCCCTCCCTCCTGTCCTCTGGAAACTTGCAGCCCCTGCCCCTGCGTGGCACATCTTTCCGTTTCTGCCTTTTCGGCGCGTTTAAATGGACGAACTGCTATGGACTATGGTAACGAGTCGCCTGGAAATGTCTCCCTCCTCTCCCTCCCCCCTTCCTCCCTCTCTCTCTCTTTCTCTCTCTGTTTCTCTCTCTCTCGCTCTCGCTCTATCTCTCGTTCTCTCTCTCTGTTTCTCTCTCTATCTCTGTCTCTGCGTTCGCATCACTCTTATTCCTGCTTCTCCATCTCCAGGGGGATGCAGACAGGCCGGAGGAAACGCGGGGCTGGCAAAGTAAAAGAGCAAGAGAGGGAAAGTTTTTGGCGAGGGAATAAAAAAGAGGAAGGATGGGCGAAATGAAGTGGGCGGTCGTCATAGCAGCTGCTAATAAAAGGGATATATATATTTCGCTTCCTTGAGGAGGCTGGGCTGGGCTGCGCCGCTGGCTGGAGTTTTGTCGTACATTTGTCCCAGCGGGGCGGGGCGGGGCGGGGTGGGGCGGGTGTTCGAGTCCAGATCCAGGGGATGCAGCTCACCGCGCCGGGTTAAAGCGCTGCCCAGCCTCGCTGTATCTCATTGACTATTTTCCCCTTGGCTGTTTGAAAGTGCGGCGCGGCGCGGGCTGCGCGCGCGGCCAGGCGAATAGCAAGCGGGAAATATTCACGCAGAGTCGATTACTCCTCCCCCCCCCCTCCTCTTTTTTTGTTCTTATTTTTTTTAAAGTTCTCAGCTTCGGTCTGTACAGGCCCGGCGGGGTGCGCTCGTATACCGTCTGCTAGTCCGCCCCGCCTTGCCCCGCGGCACCTGCACTGCGGGACGGCCTATCTCGCCATGCAAATAAACATCGCGAATGAAAAAAGAATAATTAATTGCAATTTATGCGACGAGGACGCGAGGTGAAAAGTAATTGGGGGGGGGGGGCGTTTTGTTTGCGCGGCGGGAAAGCATTTCGCTGCTCGCGGTATAAGTGGCCGCGGCAAGGACATCTACCGGGCCAGCGCCGCCACGCCCCGCCACCTACAATCCTTACCCCGCGTCGCGAGAATGGTAATGAAACGTCATCTTGCTGTTTGCGTTTGACTTTTATTCCATCTGCTTGCTGCTTTCCTCCGGGGGCGGGCCCGGAGCGGGGCCGGAGCGGGGCCGGAGCGGGGGCGGGCGCTTTACCACATGATGCGTGAGAGAGATTCCGGTCGGATCCGGCGCGCCCGGAGCACGGGCCTAAAAGCAAGGCTAGGCCGCCGCGCCCGGGGGCGGGGCGGGGGCGGGCAGGGCGCTCATCCGGGGGCGCCGCCGCAATTAGGAAAGCAAAGGAAAACAACACGGCATTTTAGGGAGCCGGAGGATTTGGTGGTGTGTCTGTGTGTTTGTGTGTGTGTGTGTGCTTTTGGGATGTCTCGTACGTCTTGTCAAACTTTGCCCGTTTGCCTCAAAAGCGCAGCCGCGGTGGTGGAGGGAACGCACTCGGCAACGCAGATGTGGCGTGTTTTTAAAACTTGGCAATCCCAGTGAGCGAGCGGGGTGGGGTGGGGCAGGGCGGGGCGGGGCGGGGCGGGGCGGGGCGGGGTGGGGCGGGGCGAGGCGCTCTCGTCAGATGTATGTGCGCGCCGTGCCGCCGCCGGGCCGAGCGCCGCGCCGAGCCTCGTCTGGCGTCGGAGGACTTTATTTCTTTGTTCTTCCGGCTTTGTGTATATATATGTCTATGAATGTTGAAAGTAGGCTCTGAGCGGGACGGGGACCGGCGAGGTTATTCGTCGTGTGGTGGCGAAAGTGGAAGTTAGGGGTTGCTGCCGTGAGCAGGTTTCATGCCCACCAGGCCGAACCCCGCGTCGGGCGGGGCGGGGCGGGGCGAGGCGGGGCGGGGCGGCCTATGGCGGGCTGCCAACTTGTTGATGCAGGGCTGGGCTCGCCTCGCCTCGCCTCGGCACCCCGCCCGACACCCCGGCCCGACACGC